>WAAD01026573.1:186908-497037 GCA_013389945.1 Fregata magnificens | reverse complement strand
ATTTATTTTTGTTACGGGTATCTGGCCTTTATAAACCCTTGCTTTCCCTATTTCGGTGTCCCAGTCTCTGCTCCGGTGTTGTGCTCCCTCGTCCCATAGCTTTCCGGTTAGTCCCGCGGCCCCGGGGGGGGTTCTCTGGGGTGGGTGGGGAGGGAGGCTGGGCATCTCCCTGCAACCCACATACCTCTGCTGAGCAGCAGCATGTTTTACCGGCAGCTGTAAAGCCTAGGGAACCCCAAGCCATACAGCTCCTGCTCTGCAGCCCAGGACTCTGCCGGGAGGGTAACGTGCTTGTTGTCTAGCAGAGAAGCCGCAGAGCCTGTTGCATGGGCAGAGCTGTCTCCTTGGTCTACTTTTCCTTCTTGCCTTTTGTCAAGGAGGCTTTTTCCCACGATCCCTCTATGCATTTTAAATCGTTACTGCAGGACAAATGTAAAAATATATGTATGTGCATGTCACCCTTGGTGCTGGTCTGAATGACTTGCAAGAAGTGTCGCTCCAGGAGTGCCCATGGACACAGGGCACCGCTGGGAGATGGCTGCGCTGGCAGTGCCGGGAGCAGCGTCCACCCACCAAAGATGCCGGCAGAGCTGCGGAGCCACGTGAAAAACCCAGGTCTCCGCGTGGAGCCATTCCCAGCACGGAGGGTGTCCCAGGACACGGCACAGGCAGCCGCTGCCTCCCGCCCTGCAGCTGCCAGAGCGGCCCCCAGTGCGTGAGGCTGGGGAACGTCAGCCTTTGCCCTCTTGACTCCCAGTATTTTTTGGTCCAACACCTTATCCCTGGTCTCTCCCAAGGAGCAGCATTTGCTTAGAGCCTGGAAGAAGTGCTGCTTTGCCAACAGGGATGAATCTATAGAAAGCAGGGGGCTGTACTTGGGTTGGGGCATTGCTGGCAGCCCAGGCACAGCCAGGTGCCTCCCCGATGCCCCGGGCGAGTGCAGGGATAGCAGCCAGGCAGGACAGGAGGCTCCGAGCTCTTATCCGTCAACCCAGGTACAATAACCTGGAGATCCTTCACCTCAGGTGGAACCAAATGCTTCGGGGCATTAGGAGAGGTTGGCGGGGCTTTCCTGAGAGCTCTAGCCACGTTTTGTGTGCCCAGGAGGTTTTGATAAATACCATGTGTCCCCGATGCCTTATCATTACTGTTGGAGGTTCTGCTAGCTCAACTGGAACATTTTTGGAGCAAGGTGACAGCAGAAGTGATCTGCTCCTTGAATTTTTAACAGAAGCAGGGCCGTGCTGTCTTTGGGCAACAAAAAACCCACGCACCTCACCTGCAGGCTTTGAAAGGATGTGCCACACCGAGCGTGGAGCTTGCTGGATAAATCTCATGTGACCGTGTGAGCACTTGCATAAAGCAGGCTGTAAGTAAAACTTGAAACAGCAAATGCCCCAGTGGGCAGGCATGTGTGAGTTGAATTAATGCTCCAGTTACATACGCGTTGCCTGTACAAGTGCGTGCCCTGCACCTCTCCCCAGTCACCCGCAGCAAACCGCCTTTGAGCACCACATTGCTGAGCCGTGCCCAGCTGTGGTGGGCTGCATCCAGTGGCATTTCCCAGATGTTTCTTTTACTTTCATAGCCTCCTTGCTCTTGCCTGCCCCTTACAGCTCTCTGCTGTGGCTGTTCTGGTGATGAAAAGGCTCTCTGGAGCCCGGGCTGCTCTCCCTGAGTCTTGATCTGCTCCTGCTCAGGTGGGTACAGCAAAGAGCAGACCCATCTCTGCGTCCACTGCAGGGATTTTTCAGGTAAAGCGCTGCCCTTCAGTGTTTTGTTTGAACCTAAGGGCTCTTGGCTTGGTTCAGCGGTGTCACATCTCCGAAGGGATTTAGGGACTCGCACCCCCATCAGTGCCGGTGAGGCGTGTGTGGGTTCACACGTGGGGTGCAGTGCACTGGGGTGTCCTCAAGGACAGGGACCTGCTAAGCATAATGTCAGGACTGAGCTGCCTAGCAAACCTGCTGTGAACAGGATGCAAATCCTCCCTGGGGTTTGCCTCCAAGCACATCTTCCTGCAAAAAGGGAAAGTTGGACAAATCCTCTCCTTTTTGCCCCGAGCCATTTCTAGCAACGAAGCGACGCTTCGGACTGACGCAGTCCCACTTCCAGAGGTCACAGGCGTGAGTGTGGGACCTGCTGGGCTGCGCAGGTTGGCACACCGCACACACGACCCCCGTCCTGCAAAACGCAGCTGCAAACTCGAGTGGTGGTTGGATCTATGCCTGTTCGGGGTCTTTGGTTTTTGCTCCAGCCAGGTCCCCGGCTCTCTTCCTCGCTGCCAGGCCAGGCAATGAATGCTCGAGCGTGTCTGCTTTATCACAAACTCTACTGCTGTTGGGTGACTGAGGGGAAGGGGCTGCAGGGGGTGAGGGGGGGGGGGGAGAAGAAAATACTTTCTGATGGAAAAGAGTGATTTTGGGTTCTCAGAACCTCAGTCTTCCTACACGCCAGCTTATGCAATGTATGGAAAGAAGCTCGCCCTCTCCACTTGGCCTTTGGGCAAGCTCCCAGCCGCGACTGCGCCGCTTCCCCGGGCGGTTTCGCTGGCTGAGCCCTTCCGCTGTGTGGCGAGACCCTCCAGGATCTACCGTGTTGGCGTGGCTCCCTTTCCGTGTGGTTCCCTTCCGAGCGCGTGTGCGTGCCTGCTTGTGAATGCTGGAAGATTTCGCATCCCCTACGTCTTCCTTCTTGCTTTCTTGGAAACAACTTTTTAATATCCCAATGCCTTCCTCAGCTATACAGCAGAGTGTGGGCTTAATTTGTATAATCAAGCCCTGCTGCAAAATGCTCTCATGAAGCAATCTTGTTGAGGAGTAGTAATACAGAGAGTGAATAATAACTCTTTTAACCGTAAGCAAATTGTTAGCCCTGGCTCAATATCCTTCGTAATGAAGTCTGCGCTAGACTTTTAACATAAAGGCCTTACCTAACAAATAAGACAATGAAGGTGAGTTCCCCGTGGTGTGCATCTGGTTGCTAATCCTGGAATCAGTACTATTGTCATCATTTTTAAAAAAATACCTTTTTTTTAAGTTAAGCTTGGAGGTGTGATTAGAAGTTCTTTTTTTTTTTTTTTTTTGTTTACATTGTAACAATTTATGGCTGAGTTTCATTCAGTCCTGTGTTCAGAAGTGCAGTACAGGTATTAGTGATGTGTTGTCTGTAACATGGTACTGTAGAGTAGCCAATTTGTAAAAAAAAAAGAACAAAACGTAAAGAAAAACAAAAAACTCACAAAAAAGAAAACTTGAAAAAAAATGTAAATGGAGTATTTTGTGGTATGTACAACATAAATTAATTTTACACAAAGATGTTTCTAGGAAAATGAAATTCTGATAATTCATACTATTTGTATGAACAAATAAAGCTATATTTTACCAAGCGATGGACACGGTTGTATTCATTCAATGCTGCGGAGGCAGAGGTGGCCTCCCCACGAGGGTCTGGTGGTGCTGCCCCCCGACACTTGCATGTCCACCCCATTAATGTCCGTGCAACTGTGCTGGCCCCACGGCAAAGCCCAGAAGCGCGTGCTGAGGCCAGCAGGATTTAATCCCATACGTGAGCTCCCATCCAGCACAGGGCTGTGTTGGGGAGCCAGAGGCTTCCCTGGGTGGTGAACGTGTACGTGTTTTGCTCGGTCGGGTTGTGTGGGAGCTCATCTGTCCCATCGAACGCACCTTCTTCAAACACCATTTCAGGGGAGGAGACCTGAGGAATTGCCCTCGGCCCTGCTGAGGATGGATGGTCTTGGTGTTTGGTGAAACCATCCTCCTGCGTCAGGGATGCTGGAGGACAAATTCAGTCCTTTATAGCCGGTGGTGTGGAAACTTTCCAGTGCTGAGTTTCTTTTCAGAAGCATTGCGCTTACAGTAGTGATGCTGGTCCAAACCTCTGGGGCCATGGTTGCTATTGCTCCCTACACACTCAGCACTTTAAGATATAAAAATTCATTATCATTAAATTCAGAAGAGTCCCAGGCCAGTGCTATACAAAGTAGCACCTAAAGAGCATTACAGATTTATGTAATGTAGCAATTGCCACTTAACTAAACTGAATTAAAATAATTTAATTTTTCTTAGCAAGTCTTGCATCCGGTGCGGAGTAATTGATGGGAGTCTTTCAGATTGCCCATTTTTCACAGACCTTCTAGAAGAGGAGTCAGAAGTAAGCACAGGATTTAATATAGCTATTTAGGAAGAGTTCAACCTGGAAACCTCCAGCTTGTCAGGATTGTAATTAGCTGCTCCCAAACTCTGGCAATGCTTAAGCTCTATAGGTGCCTCATTTTTAAAATATATATACATAGATTTTACTTTAAAATTCCCAGGTACCTTTTGAGTGGCACAGCTGGATGTGCTGAGAGCTGACCTCAGCTTGATGGAATTGAGCAACTTGTTACCTCATTCTCGCCTCACCTTGATTGCATTCAAAACCAGGTGCTCCTTTACGAATGCTCCAGCAGAAGTCAATCCTGGAGGCACCCTAGGTTTGAGCTCAACCTGGTTTTGCAGCAGCTCATGGAGTGCTGTCCCCTATTCTTGCATTTGATAAGAACTACTTAGTTCTGGAATGGAAAGAGTGTGGGTGCTTCTCCTCCCCCGGGGGGCTGGTGCTGCAGAGGAAAGGGAAGGTAAGTCCCTGTGAAATGGTGTTCAGCATCTGCACTGTCCTCTGCATCTCCCTGTAGGCTATTCCCAGTTGCACCTAGGCTTGCGGATACTGGGGAGTGTCTCCCCGCTCAGTTTGGGCTGGGCCCCATCCTGGGATGCTCTTTTGGCAAGAGCTTCTAGAAGATAAGAGTGTCTGTGTGGTTTATGGGATCACATCCTGAATGCAGGGAAGTGTTTGCTCTGGAGGAGATGGCCTGAAAGGCCTTCTAGTAGCTTTGGGGACTTCTGCTAAAGGAGAAAGTTCTTGAAGGAGAATGGTTTGATGAAGAGGTAGGTGAGGCAGTGGTAGCCAATGAAAGGTTGCTGCTAATGATGATGATAACTAAGGTGGATTTACTTTTTCTCTAGGTTGGTGGAAGAAAGGTGATGAGCTATTGCTTTCATCTAAAAATCAACCAGGTCTCCAGGTTGTGCGGCATTTCTAGTGAAGGTGCTTGGGGTCTGGTGCTGAGATAACATCCCAGAAGGGTGTCACCTTGCAAAGATGCAGATGCCAGGGATGGGAAAGCACAGAGCAGGGAGGAATTCATCTGAAAGGGAAAGGGCTGCTGCTGTGAGCACCTCCATGTGGCACTTGGAGGGTGTGGAGACCTCTTGGAGGTGGGTGAGGGAAGGTTAAAACAAGGGAGGAAGAGCTGGGGTAGCCTGTAGGCACTAGGGGAAGAGTGGGGGAGGACCTGTGAAGGCAAAAAGTGCTGCTAAAGCTTGGAGTTGAGTCCATGTAACAAAGCCATCGAAAAAGTTGGTGGGTTTTGTAGGCAGCTCCATGTTTACTGGGCTTTGAACCAAAAATGATGCATTTAAAACAACCTTGAAGCTTGAGGAAGTTTTTACTGGGGCCTGGTTTCAGGAAGAAGTCATTATTATATAAGTGCTTTTTTTTTTTTTTTTCCCTTGGGACTGGTATACAGGTGGCTGACGGTTTGCGCTGCTAGTGGTCCCAGTTCCCTAACCACCAGGGTACTGCAATAGCAATTGCTTTGCTTCTCTTTCTGAGTTTTTGTCATTCTCCACCCCCCCCACCACCCTTCAAAAATCTTACTTAGCTACTAGATCTGTCCATTAATAGCTTTATTTAAAGCTAAACTTTATTATCCTCCAATTTCTCTCTGTAGTTAAGAACCATGGTGTTAACCCTTTTCCTAATGCATATATTTAAAAAGATAATAATACTGACTAATTACTTATAAATCATTCAAACATTTCTATGCAAGCTAAGTGTTCAGCACCTTGTTTAACGGCCTCTTTATTACAGGGAGGAATTCCTGTGTCAAATGTTAGCTGGGATAAAACCTCATGGTTGTTGCGAGTCCTCAGAGCTTCCTGTCAATCAGGATTTCCCCATTTGCAGATTATAATTAATTTCATTAAAACACCTATTCCAGATCATTGCAGGGTCCTACACCCTAATCCCTCACTGGGAGGGAGCAACTGGTACCAAAGACACGGTAGGTTGGTTGATCTTGCTGTTTTTAAACTCTTCTCACTAAGCTGTTTGCTGTTTACTGCTGCTTTCCCTTACCTTCCAGCAGACCATGGTTCAGTCCTGCAGGATTTTTAGATCTTAATTTCTGCCTCCACAATTTCCTCCTCCCTCCGAGAAGCGGCTTACAAATAGGATTGCAAGAATCAGCCACTGTAACAATTTGGTTAAAAACTGAAGAGCATCCTCCAGGAATATTATTTGCAACTACTTATACAGTCAGCTATAATTGGGAGCCTTAATTCATGCTCATTACGTCCTCTTAGGTGCTTGATGAGAAGCACTGCAGCAGTGCTTAGTATTACTGGTTATTCAAGTTGATTACGGCAATGAAGGCATCACCATTTGTCTTGGCTTGATCTTTTCCCATCCCATCAGGAGCTGGTAGGGAGGACATTGGTACCAGCTGTCCTCCAGAACAAAGTCTGATCTGGATATTGGGCTCTTGCCAGAAGTTATGTGCTGTGCCCTGGTAGCAACCAAAATTCTGAACAAAGGAATGATGTTTTAAAATAATATGCTCAAAAAATGGCTTGGCAGAGAAGATGCAACTGGCTGCTTTGACATCTAGGTCATTTAGCTGGGAATTTATGTGTCAAAAGCTTAAAAGCTTCACCAAAGAAAATTTAAGAAAGCGCCATGTTTCCAACTAATTAAGTAATGTCAGCCAAATATAATTTATGTCTCGCCATCACTCATGTCTACAGCAGAATTATCTCATTTTTGATTTCTAATGACTTTCTCTCTCTCATTAATCTGGCCATGAATTATTTTTATATAACTTTTTGGCATTGAAGCAAAGAAAATTTTTTTCTTATTAAAAAGAACAGAATCCCTAGATGATTCTGCAACACCCCTGAAAGGGGGCAGGGAGTCTAGCTTGGGTTTCATGGCACAACTCTAGCCTACCTCCCCAGGAACCCTGGTAGGCTCTGCCCTAGGTCTTCCTTGGGGCCTCAGCTTGTCCTTGCTCCCTGAGGCCTCCCTTGTCCTCTCTTCTAGTACCAAGTTGGGTATACAGGTTCTGGTTTGGTCTTTTATTCTAACAAAAAAAAAAAAAAGCTTTTTCCTGCAGTTCTTGGGGAATTTAATCAAGCGCTTTTTCACAGAACATCGCTGGCTTTTCTGTTCCTCGCAGCATCCCTGGCTCTTCTCATAGATACAGGCTGTTGCAGAGGTTTTAAACTTGGTTCCTCCACCTATCATCTGTGGCTCTGTCCCAGGCATGTGTGTCCTGGTTATTGGAAGTGTTAGTTTTCCTGCTTTACCGCTTTGGTTCACGTCTTGGTTTTTACCTAATAGTTTGTTATCTGAAGTTCAGCTCTTCCAAGTTCCTGGAGCAAGCTCTGAGGATGGTCCCATATAGGACTCTATCTTGGACTGGATCAGACATGTAGTTTGCATCCAGTATCCCATCTCCCACCCCAGGTAGCTCCAAGAGCAAGGAACTGGAGATGAACCTTGTTCTTCTGCTGCTCATAGGTGAACAGAGGTGAATCTGTAATTTGGAGGTCCATGTTCTGTCTGGGTTTTCTCTAGCAGTGCATCCGAGTCCCTTCTCTGGTCAAGGCAGACCTTGAACGTAACCTAAAGAGATTAGCAAATACTCCTTCTTATGAAACTTCCAGTCCCAGCCACAGATCAAAGGAACTTGGGTAATTTAGAAAGGCATCCAAGTATTGGGTGCTTTACATATATTGGCCTGAACTTCCAAAAAATTCCTTTGTTTCCAACCACTGCAGAAGCAGAGCCTGCTACCCACAGTCACTGAGAGCAATCCTACAGCATCTCCCGTGGGAGGAACTGCTGTTTCCAGCCAGCCTGGGTTGCTGCAAGGTAACCTGGTTGGCAGATGACCCAGGCAGACAGCTAGAGCTGCTCCAACATCTCCTTGGGGAAAGCAGGAGGGAGCACACAGCCAGAAATGCCAGCAGGGAAATGCCAGGCAGAGCCTCAGCTGGCAGAGATTCACTGCCTTCAAAGGGTGAGCCAGGGAGGAAGCTGCAGGCAGTAAACAGATCGCTGAAGGGTGGTATGGAAAATGGGTAAGGTAGGACCATATAGGGATGCCTCAAATATTGTCTTTCTGTGCCCTTTGCATGAGCAGGGGTTGCTTAGAGGTGCTTTATATGTAAGTATTTCTGAAACCCAGTGGGTCATGCCCACTGAGATAATAAATGCATAATTTAAGTTGGATATGGCTGACTAGCCACAGCTCTTCAAGCTCTCATCAGGAGTGAAATTGCACTTCTGGCTGGTTTGGGATAAGAGAAGTCACCTACAGCTCAGTGTTTGCCTAGTGCTTCACCAAGAGCTTTCAAGGGGTATATGGTCACAGCTGGCTTGGATTTACCATGGCCTTCCTATCTCACCTGTGTCCTCTTGGATGATCAGCCAGGCTCCAATTTTGAATTACTAAAGCTGAGCTCAGGGAGGAACAGGGGGAAAGTGAGCAGGTGAACCACATTCATGTGGTTGCAGCCCATAAAGCTGGAGAACTCTGGTTGGTGCATGACATGTCACTGCTGAGGTCTGGGAAAGGCACTGGCCATCCTTCCCTGGATGCAGGGTCCCACATTTTGGTGGGAACAGGAAAGACCATGTATGTACCTGCTGTAGGAGATGCAGAGCTGGTCTACCCTATGTCTTGCTCTCTCATCCTCCTAAGCCAAATCAAAACTTGAAAAACAAAAAGCCTGACAAGCAAAACTCCACTGAAACCCAAAGGAGGTTTTTTTGACTCATTTCTCCCCCTGCAGATTTTCGTTATTTCCTATGGAAAATCCACCTCACCTGTGGAAAACTGCTTTGCAGAAACTTCCATGTAGTTAAAAACTAAGAAAACAACTTTTTTGGAAAATGGAGTGGCACTAACACTCTTTTGCTAATTCGAACCCAGCATAAGGCAGCCAGATGGGGCAGTGGGGATCAGAGCAAGGACCCAGACAGCTGGATGTGTCTCTGCCACAGGAAGGGAGGTGAAAACCCAATGTCTCAGCTGATATCTGAGCAGACTTGCAGATGAAGGTCTAGCAGGCAGATATGGAGACATGCTGGAGCCACTGGGCTGTACTGGTATCCAAACCCATGCTAACTGCTGTTCAGCCACGGACTAAACCAGAATCGACAGCAGAAGTGTCAGACTGCACTTGCCTTTCTTTAATCACAAGAATGATGGAGAAAATAAACTTCAAGCCAAGTACCAACACAGCTCAGCTAGGGGGAAGCTCCAAAGCACAGATCTCCAAGGGCCCAGCAGCACCAAGAAAGCCTGGGGATGACAGCCCTGCTAAAGTGCAGTGTCAAGTTTAGCAGATACCTGCCCAAAAGCTGGGGCCACAGTCATGTGCAACTGTGGGTGTGTTGCATCTCCATCTGCAGTGTGGGCTGCTCAGGTGATCCTAAAACATGGGCAATTCAAGATCATCATAGAATAATACTGTATTAATTTTTTCAGGTCTTTGCATCAAATTCCAGTGTGGAGGGCCAGATCCTCAGTTTGGTGTACATCAGCCTCGCTTTGCACGCTGCAGCTGAGGCTGTCCAAGGGATTTCAGTGAATCAGCAGGGCTTATGGCAGCCGGTGAGATCTGCTTCTACAGAGCTTCTAGGCTAAGTACAAGTCTTCAAAAGACAGCAGCAAATGCCTGGGCAGTCAGGTACTTTCCTCCTGCTCCATCCTGAGCAGCCCTGTGGTACTGGTTGAGATTGTCTCTTATTCCACCTACCTTGTCTCTTATTCCACCTACCTTGTCTCTTATTCCACCTACCTTGACCTGGCCACAGGTGCATGAAGTGATACAGTTGTACAAGAAATCCAGTTGGCTGTCAGTCCTTGGGAAATTCATATGCCATGTGTGGGGCTGGCATTATTCATCCCTGGAGGGGTAACGGTACAGGGATCTCATTACACTTCCTCTGTGTGTATTTGCTTTATACTGCTTTGTTTGAGAGCATGCTTGGCAACTCAGCTGTTCAGGTATTGTGCTGGAAAATATACAGTATTTATGTATCAACCGTGAATAGCGGTCTCCAGACAATCAGAGGGATGCGATTCAAGTGATACAGTGGTACAGGAAATGGAGGGTGAGGGGTCTGGCACAGGACCTCTAGGAGTAACTGGGACTCGGGCCATGAGGACTGGACTACCTGTGGAAGGGGAGCATATGAAATATTTGCTGAGTGTCTGTGTTGCTGTTTGTGGCAGAGCCCGCAGATAGCCACCAGTGACAGGGATTAACCCTTGTGCTCACATGTAGCTCTTTAAAGATGAAGCCAACAGTCCCTATTTGAGTCTGCATAGATGACCAAAGCAAGAGGTCATTGCAGATGGAGACGGTCACATTCAGAAGTTCTGACTACTTCAGGGACTCGACTGCACTTTCTGCCCTTCTCAAGGAAGGCTAATGGTGGGAGACTCGATCTTCTGGATGTTTCCTGGCATTTCACAGGCACTCTAAAAGATTTATAATGAGGTGCTTTTCCAATTCTGTACAATCCCATTTCCAAAAGCAACTTGGGCTCTTGGCATTCATTTTCCTATGGAAAGCTGATGGGAACGAAGTTCCTATGGCCTCTAGCTTCAAAATACAAAAGCAATTTGCTTGCACTGGCACTGCTGGCAGTTAGATGCCTAATTGGGATTGGGGCTTCAGGACCAATTATTTCTGAAAATGTTACCTCAAACATTTAAACACCAGGTGCTTGGGCAGTTTCTCAGGTTCTTTACAGGTCCACAACCCTGTTAGGAGGTCATCTAAAAAGTGGGGGGAAAAAAAATCCTGCATTTTGAGAGGCTTGGTTTATGTTCCTAGATTGTTTGGATGGTTTGTGGGGTTTTTGGTGGTGGGTTTTTTGTTTGTTTGGGTTTTTTTGCAAGCTCCTTACCCTGCCTGCATGCCCCTGCTTTGCTTTCACCCTGAAAGCAGAGCTCCCGGTTCTGCCTTAGTTTACCCTGATGGCGTTGTTAATTCTGGTGCAGCACTTGGATAGCTGGATGCACGTGTATCTCTTGCTGTTCACCACCTTCACTCTCCTATTTAAAAGTGTAAATAATGATGTGTCCTGGGAACAAACAGTAAGTTCAGGAAGAGCTTATATGTTAGAAAAGATTGACTAATTCTTGGCAAGGGCAAGTTGGCATAGCCATGTTGAATTCAAGGGAGCTGAACTGATTAATGTTAGCAATGTGGCTGGCCCTGTTTCTCCAGATGTTCTGGTAAATGCCTGCAGATAATGATTCCTGTCTGGAAATCTGGAGAAATTTAAGAATATTTGTGGGTTAAAGATGGTGTTACATAGGTTACTATGACCAGCTCCAGGCATGGCTCAATGCAGGGCAATAAGCAGCTTCACTCTGCTTGCTGAGGCATCGAATGCTGCCAGAGAGACCCTAATTCAGCTGCGGACAAAGCTGTTGCAGCCACTGCTGAAGGTGGATTTATCAAGTGAGTGATCGTAGCTCGCCGCTTCTTGTTGCGAGTGTGTGACATAAACATCTATTATCTTCATTTGTAAAATTTCTCTGTGGCTCACCTCAGGGCAGATACTTCTGAGAGCTCAATTACAGGCAGTTAGTTGCCTGACAACACTTCTGGCAGATGCTGGCAGAGTGCAGGCACTGTATCCCTGTCAGACAGCAGATCTCTCTGTTTATTAATGTACTGTTATCAAGCTGTGCTTAAAGTCACCTGGGAAGCTGCTGGGTTTCTCAAGGGGATGGACAGGAATGCAGCCTTGAGCCTGAGGTCCTTGTGGCGGTTACAGGAGGTCCCAAGAGGTCTTTGGCCACATCGAGCCTCATCGGGATGGAAGGGCAGCATCCCTGTGTAATGGTCAGTCCTTGTCCCCGAAGACTGTGCTGTTCAGACACAGGAAATTTCATCCCTGCCCTACAAGTGCAAAGGGGTGAAGCGATTTACCCAAGGACTTGCAGGAAGCCTGTGGCAGAGCTTGCAATTAAAGGTGGGTTCCTGGCCCTCAGCCCACAGTTCTTGTTTATAGCATTAAAGCAGATACAAATCCCATCTGAGGACTGGACCTCTACTCTCCTGAGGGATCAGAGAGCAGAAACTCTGTTCCTGTGCTGGAGCCACCAGCAGAAACAGTCCCTCCGGTGCCTGAGGGGATGGTCACTGCTGTCCTCTACCTTGGTGTCTCCCTGCCTGGTGCTTGACTATGGAAGGGAAGGATCTCTGTAGGCTTACAGCACCCAAATGGTGCATTTTGAGGCAGCTCTCTAGCAACCTCCTGCTCTGCTGACTGACACAATGATGGTAGGAAGGGGCTAAGTGTCTCCTGATAGTGATCTGGGTTCTTTTAAAGTTCTATTTATTTAAAGAGACTTTCATTCCCCTTCTAAAAGGCAGTGGAAGGGCTCTGCATGGCCAAATGGCAGCTCTAGTGATCAATTAGTTCCTCCTAACGACCAACATCCTGCAGCGGTGAAGGGTCATGATCAATCACTACCTATTATTATTACATGATGAAATTGTAATTATGGGAGGGAAACACTGCATTACACTTTCACATCCGTCATCCCAGAGCTGCACGCTTAGGTGGCACCTTTCAGTCAAGTTTGGCAAAGTACTTAATGAAGGTCCATTAGCCCCCTCTTCCCTCCCTGCCAACAGGCATACCTGTCTCCTGGTTTGACGCAGGCAGGAACTGAGGCAGAAACAAGGTGAGGGAAAAGTGTATAAAAGAGAGGTTACTGCACCAAAACTCTTCCAAGCAAAACCCTCAAGTGTCCTCGCTGCTTCACTGGTGGCACAGTATATCCCCTAGCCAACTCATGTCCTTGGTCCTAAATGAATGGTCCTTGGATCTGTGCAAATAGGAGTTATTTCTTTTTGCTGGAAATTCTAAACAATTTTTAAAATGAAAACACCTTGACGTTCCTGGGATCACAAAGCTGAAAAACAAGAAAAGAATAATCCCCTGGAGTTTTTGTTGCCCCAAGATGAATTATTTTGCTAGAAACAATCTGGAAGTTCAGAAATGCCTCTTTTGGCACATTAAAAAGAGTTTGATTCTTTTTTGAAAATACCTGAAAAAAGGGCTTTTAGAAACTTTTTATATACGAGAGAAATGAATGAAGTATTTTGCAGTCAGCCAAAAAAAATTTTTGTTTAAAAGATCGGTCAGAAGCTTCCCTCTTATTTTGAATGGGTCAAATATCTGTCAGAAATGAGCCTCTTGTGGGGTGGTTGGATGGATTTAGATGACCTCAAGGTCCATTCTAGACTATCTTCTGTGACCCTATGACATTAATCTCTGTTCTAATGGCCTGATCATCAATTATCGTTAGATAAAGGAAAATGTCATTTGGTAATACCTCTCTGGCTGCGTTTGCACAGGCTGCTCCCTGGCCCTTACCCCTGCAATGCAATGCAGGAAAGGGACCTGGGGTGCACCTGTACCTATTTTTGGTTTCCACTGTGGATTGTTGGGAAGCTGCTACAAATTATGTTGGGGCTGGATATGTTCCTGTACTGCCCTGGAGCACGGGAAGAATAAAATGCCCATCATATGTCCCAGCCTAGACCTCTCCAACAAACTGAATTGGCGTAAGTGAGTCTAGGTGCCTTGCTCTGGCTAGTGAGGGTAAAGGGGACCTAGGTCAATTATATTCCTGAATTAGGCATCTCATGGGGTTGAGGTGAATCTGGACCAAAATAACCATGTGGCTGATCCAGGGCAGATCTGATGAAGTGGACAAGGGAGTTTTTCCCTGCAGCAAAACAGCGGTAACTTGAGAGCTGCTCTGGTTGCACGTACGTGAGTAATCATTTCTGTCTTGGTCAGAAGATCACAGCCAATTCAATATCTCTTTTTTTCTTTTTTTTTAGGAGAATTTGGTCTCTAGCCCTGCCTTTTCCGTAGGAAGAGGGCTCCCAATAATGGCTTCCTTGCTACCATGGGGTAACTTTTTTCTTCTTTTCCCCTTTCTGCCCCCAATTACTTTTATATTCACATGGTCAATCTTTGCACTATCCTGTTGGGTGCTTTTGTGATGTTAAGAGTGCAATCATTTTTTTTCCGTTATCTTTTCTTGATTGTTTCCTCCCACCTCCCTCAACTGTAGTTGAAGAAAATTGTTTGTGAAATCTTCACCACAAAGGTGGCTAGGCTGGGTTAGAAACAGTGGGTTTCTGCTGCAAAACATCGAAGGTGTCCCATGGCTGTCTCTGTTTGGAGTAACCATGTGCTGTGCCAGGAAAGCTAGTACTCAGGCACTTAATCTATTTGTCAACTTCTCTTGATCCTGAAGACTGAACTCGCACCAAACTCCTGCTAAGTTCTGCATCAGGGAGGATGTTATTGGGCTGGAGAAGGCCCTGAGCTGTTGGTCCAAAAGACTTCTGAAATTTTTCTTATCAGAGGATAAGAAAATTTCTAAACACAGAACAAAACAGGAGGGGGGAAAAAAAAGGCATGACTGAGACAATCACCTTGCAAGAAACTACTGAGAGTTATCATGTCCCCTGGCAAGGGAGTCTCTCCGGTTATTCTTAGACAGACCTTGTTTATAAAAATGTTAGTACAGAGTTCACAATAACAGAACCCTAATTGACCTAGAGTGTGTATTAAATAAATAATAAATGGGAATAAAGTATCAATGAGTGGTGTCAGTAGCAGACATCTGTTTTCTCACTGGCCTGCAGCCATACCTCTCTGGGATGTGATCTCATCAGCCAAGCGAGGTCAGCCGAGTTCAGCTCTCGGATGAATATAAGCATGCGGATGGCAATGTTAATAGGAGTTGTGTGCTGGTAGGGCGAGCATCTGGCCTTGCTCTTCACTGGTACCTGCCCTGCCTGAAAGCAGAGGGAATGACAGGCAGGTCATTAACCTCCCAAGGATCATCATCTTGAAATCCTAGACCCACTGACAAAATTCAGTGGGTAGGTGTGTGCTGCACGTGGATTAGCAACAGCTTCTGTCTAGAGATTGTTCCTGAAAGTTATGATATACTCCAATGTTTTTATGGGGTGCTGAATGGCAGAAAGGCGCCAGAGTTGCTTCTTGGCAAGCCAACAGCATAAACACCCAAACAAATGTCGATCGGTGCTATTCTCAGGAAGGAGCCAAAGGTGTAGCAGATTTTGGAAGGGTTTTAATAAAAAGGAAAGCCGAGGCATGTTTTCGCAGTGATAAAGCAGTTTCAGATGGAGCTGACTGATGTTAGTGGGGCTTTGGCAGAGAGCGAGAGGAGAGCAGCCCATAGGATGACCAGATGTGGGCTCAGAATCTGCCTGATCTACAGGAGGAGAGGTTTTTTTTTTTGTTTGGAGAACCAGATTTTCCTATCTAGAGCACAGAGGTGAAGAAGCAGTTTTTTCAGTTTGTAGCCCCTAATTCCTAAAAGTAGACTCAGCTGTGCCTTCAGTGCCCTTAAAATTGTGGAATTGCCCATAGCTGTCAGTCCAACATCCTTGTTCTGTGCATACTGTGAGCAGAGCTCAATACATCTTGCAATGTGAAAAACAGCGTCTGGATTGCAGCTGGGGGGGTGGAAAACAAATCTGCTGTCCCAAACAAAATATCCCCTTTCAGGCTAGAATTTCCCTTCCCTGGCTCCCACGGCTGCCCACTGACTGCGCTGGCTTGGGGCTTCCCCTGGGCTGAGCAGAGCACTTTACTGCTTAGCTGCACTTCAAAGTGCTTTTCCTTCCTGCTTCTGCCCTCTGCCATCCCTAGTGCCATCAGCTACTCAAAACCAGGATTTCTTTCCCATTGCAGAAGGCTACTGGGGAAAACTTGCCAGAAAGGCAGCATTCACTGGGCTCAGCCTAGAAACCCCTTTTCTCCTATCTGGTCATCTCTCCTTTCCAGTCCTTTGACTTGCTGGCACTGCAACTTGCCTGAGGCTGCGTGTTTCCTGCATAATGCTTGGTTTTGGGGCAATGGATAAAATACCTGGTGTAATTAGAATCACAGAATGGTTTGGGTTGGAAGGGACCTTTAGAGGTCATCTAGTCCAACCCCCCTGCAGTGAGCAGGGACATCTTCAACTAGAGCAGGTTGCTCAGAGCCCCGTCCAGCCTGACCTTAAATGTTTCCAGGGATGGGGCATCTACCACCTCTCTGGGCAACCTGTGCCAGGGTTTCACTGATCTCATTGTAACAGATTTCTTCCTTATATCTAGTCTGAATCTCCCCTCTTTTAGTTCAAAACCATTACCCCTTGTCATATCACAACAGGCCCTACTAAAATGTCTGTCCCCATCTTTCTTATAAGCCCCCTTTAAGTACTGAAAGGCCACAAGAAGGTCTCCCCGGAGCCCTCTCTTCTCCAGGCTGAACAGCCCCAGCTCTCTCAGCTTTTCCTCATAGGAGAGGTGTTCCATCCCTCTGATCATTTCTGTGGCCCTCCTCTGGACCTGCTCCAACAGGTCCCTGTCCTTCTTGTATTGAGGACCCCAGAGCTGGAGGCAGTACCCCAGGTGGGGTCTCGCCAGAGCAGAGCAGAGGGGCAGAATCACCTCCCTCGACCTGCTGGCCACGCTTCTTTTGATGCAGCCCAGGATACCGTTGGCTCTCTGGGCTGCGAGAGCACATGTTGCCAGCTCATGTCTAGCCTTTCATCCATCAATACTCCCAAGTCCTTCTCTGCAGGACTGCTCTCAATCCCTTCATCCCCCAGCCTGTATTGGTACCAGGGGTTGCCCTGATACAGGTGCAGGATCTTGCACTTGGCCTTGTTGAACCTTATGAGGTTCACACAGGCCCATGTCTCCAGCTTGTCCAGGTCCCTCTGGATGGCATCCTGTCCTGACGTGTCAACTGCACCACTCAGCTTGGTGTCACCTGCAAACTTGCTGAGGGTCCACATGATCTCACTGTCTATGTCATTGATGAAAATATTAAACAGCACCGGTCCCAGTACAGACCCCTGAGGGACACCACTTGTCACTGATCTCTGTCTGGACATCGAGCCATTGACCACTACCCTGTGGATGCGACCATCCAACCAATTCCTTATCCACCAAACAGTCCACCCATCAAATCCGTATCTCCCCAATTTAGAGAGAAGGATGTTGTGGGGGACCGTGTCGAAGGCTTTACAGAAGTCCAGATAGATGACATCTGTTGCTTTTCCCTTGTCCACTGATGCAGTCACTCCATCACAGAAAGCCACTAGGTTGGTCAGGAAGGACTTGCCCTTGGTGAAGCCATGCTGGCTGTCTCACTTATCTTACGATCATTCAGCCTCTTTGGAGGAACGCTTTGGTTTTGTGAAGAAATGAGGTTGTCTTGTCCAGCCAAGCTCCGACTCTTGGGCTGCCCCAGCACACAGCAGGACGTGGGAGACGGTACAAGGTCCCTCTGTGCTTTTGGGGATTTAGTGCTGCTTTCAGTGTATTAGCTGCGGCCAGAGCCTTGTTCCTGACACATCACCTGAGCTGAGTAATATCTTAAGTGATTCTGAGTCTGGCTTTGCTGTTGGACATGAGGGCATGATGGCAGAGGGAGGGGGTCTGTTTTGCTTTGAATTAGCTTCTACTTCTGAGGCCTCAATTATACTTGGGTCATGATTTCTAGAGTCCTTTTTTCTTTTTTTCTTGCAAGCATTAATGCTAGAAATGAAGTTAAATTAGAGAGTTGAGAGTTGTGTATATAATAGTGTGTGTCCTTGTGCTAGGGACTTAAAAGAAATGCCAAATATAATGGATTTCATGATAAAAACTGCAGAAAACGGTAGTTCTACGTGTTGACAGCTCCTGGAGTGGAGCAGAAGTTGTGCTGATGTTATCATCTACTTAATTAGATGTTTTGAGCCCAAAAGTCTTCACACTGGAGATGTCATTGGCTGCATGTAGTTTTAAGGGAGAGTTCATAAGTAGTACTTGGCCTCTGAGAAAGGCCAATTAGTCTAAATGACACTTTAACCAAAATGACAGAACATGAGCGATTGCCTGGGAGACAGGTTGCTAATGGGTGGCTTTCAGTTCGTGTCTGTCTGCTTAAAAGCTGTCAGAAATCTTATGTTGAGACAAGCAGTTTCTTGTTTCTGCCTCCTCAGTGTATTGAGGGGAAATGGCCGATCCTCTCCGGTGTGCTTCAAAAGGTGCAGACACGTACCTGTCCCGAGGGGGTCAAATGGAGCCGGAGCCCTTTGCCCGCTGTTTGTGAAGGGTCAGGGCAAGCTCCAAGGGACTGAGCACAGAGTTGCCCAAAGCTCCCTGATACCCAGGCTGTACCCAGTACTGTCATGATGAAATACCTTCCCCTTCTCCTCCATGGTTTTCCACCTTCACCCAGCTCCCCACAGCCCAGCCGGTCCCACCTCCGCAGCCCCCTGGGTAGTCAGTGCCGTGAGTCGTCCTCACCGGGCATGGGGTCATCCTGCAGCAAAGGGGCAGGGCACTCAGAGACCAGTACCTAGGCACCCACTTCCTCCTCAGGTGTTCACTCCTGCTGGTTTCTGTTTGGAAGAGGTCAAAATGAGACACCTTCATACCTTGGAAGACCTGGGTTAGAGCCTATTCGTGGAGTGGGACAGGAAGAGTCTTGGGAGCACTGCTTTCTCCTCTCTGGAAGTTAGGGGTCTTAGAGATGGACATCTGGGGAAAATGCAGGTCTTTGTTTCACCGAACTGATGAGGGGAGGAGCAGGGCAGCTCCAGGTGCTCCATCGACACTGCGCGTGGGAGTGAGTCGGACCAAGAGGTGTATCCATGATATATTTAATTCAAAGTAATGAGCTATGGAGATCCACCAGTCTACGAGGGAACGTGAACGGACTTTCAGGATGCTCACCCACAGTGTGTTCACTGTTTTTGGAGAAAAGCTGTCACGTGCTGTGTCACCTTGATGGGAAACAGCAACCCAGCAGGACCCGGCACTGGGGAGTTCTCTGCAAGAGCATGCTTCAGCTCCCAAGCACTGCAGAAGTGGAAATGAATAGGAACCTCAGGGCTCATTTCCCCCTCCTGAAGCTGATAAAACTCCACCGAGGTTATAACCCAGCAGCCAGGAGCGACAGCACTGAAGCCTGGGGGGAATAGAGACGGTGTTCCTCCAGTGCGGCAGTAACAAATACAGCTCAGGTCGGTCCTTTACCTTCCTATGCCGCTGTGCTGAACTCCATAACCTCCCACTTCTCCAGAAACTTGCATTCAGGCCTAATCTTCCTTTAAGTTTATCTTAATTATTAATGCAACACATCTGTTAGAAATAACAGAAGCTCAGAGTAAGGGAAGGGATTAGGATAAGGTTTTGGATACATTTGAAGTGCCTACTGCATTTAGTAGTTCTAATGCTGAAACGTTTACATGAACAGAAAGGCTGTTTCAGGGCCCTGAGTCATCAGCTCATTATTGAATTTAAGGTACAGTATGCCTAATTAAGATTTAGGAGATTGCATTGTATATGTAAGTGCCCTTCCTGGCGTGCACATATGAAGAGACACAACATCAGAAAGCCTTCATGGGCTTCATCTGCCTGGGCCATGCACCACGGTTTCTGTACAACCCCTTGAGCCGGCATCAGACGCAAACCCTGAGGGGTTTGCATGTCCATGTGCACGCACTGAGGCAGGGCTGGGGGTCCTGGGGAGCGTGTTTCAGCCCCAGTTCTGCCACTGGTCTTGGCAAATGATTTACCACTTCCATCCCTGCAAATGGGAATCATTTTTTTTAGGCTGTCACAGAGCTTTTAAAGGCTCTTGCCTTCTACTAGTGAAAAAGAGCTAGAGTGTAAGGGTGGGCAGCACAACCGAAGAGGAATTGTACCTCCAAAATATCAAGGACTGAGCCAGAAGCAATTTTATATAGCTGTGGAGTCCTAAATCCATGCTTAGGCTCCCTCAGCAGTCAGTGGAAAACTGGGGATGCTTCCAAAATGTGGCTGAGGTTAGCTGTCTGTGGAAGCATAGACCCAAATGTTAGGTATGATGCATCTAGGCCAAAGCTAATTATCTCAAAACGAGTAATTCTGTTGGGTGCAAGCGAAATACTGTTTGGCTTGCATTTACATGTTGTCTGAAATCATTTGTCAACAATCTTCTGTAATTAGATCTTGATTTAGGCTAATCATTATATGCCTTGTTAACTCAAAGTGTGTATTTAAATCCCCATTGAACGTAATAGGACACAAGCACGTGCTGAAGAAATACGAAATACTTTTAGTAGCTTCACAAAAACACTGAACTGAAATACTCAGCCTTTTTGCTGTTTCAACCATTCTTTCCGCTGGCAAAAAAAAAAAAAAAAAAAAAAAAATCCATTAATCCAATATCATGAGCTGTCTCCAATTATTTTGCCAAGCTAGGAAATTAGTGAAAATTCCACTCTGGAAATGTGAAAGCAAAATGCGCCAGTACATTAAAGTGTTTTAAAGCCACTGCTGAAAAAAGTGGTGACATGGTGGCTTTGTTCCAACTTTCTATCTGTGTGTTGGGTTTTTTTTTTTTTACCTTTTGTCCCTACAGAAATTCCAAGACTGAGTCAATTTTGCAAAAGTCACTTAGATTCCACCAGGACTGAATTTGCAGCCTTGCTAATGTAATTAACATCTATTAAGCGAGTGTGTGCCCTGAACAGCTTAACAGGAAAATCTAATAATGTTTCCTATTGGAATGCTCCCTGTTAAATCGTCAAAGTGCTTTAGTGCATGTTTTCTGTAGGCAGCATTGTTTAATGGAAATGTTACACAAATTAGTATTAGGCCCTTGGTGAAATGGGATCTTTAATTTAATTTGATTTTACAGCCAGGACACAGAACGATTGCCGCTTTGGCCTTGCCAGCATGCGGCCAGGCAGAATTAGGTTTTGCTGGGATCACCTTTGTAATGACTCCTCCATAGCTCTCACCTACAGAGCGGCAGAGGCTCGGTTATTAGCTGAGCTGTAAATGGCATTAATAATGTCCTTGTGGAGCAATAGCGTGGCAGGATGGTCTCCATAAAAATAGGAATCCTGTGGCTGACCACTGTTTTGTTTTACTTTCTAAGGTGGGGTAATAAAAGAAGAAAATGGAAAGCTTGTGCCTTTGCTTTTGTCTGTCCTGATGGGTGATGGGAGCGGAGGTGCAGATGTTTGTATAAAGCCCCGCTTGTTCCACAGGCGCTGCTGCCTGCCCCGCTTTCTGTTTGCTGAAGCCCCTGTTGAGTTTGCTCGGGGTTTTAGCGGTGGTGGTTAACGGAGCGGGGCCAGTGCCAGAGCTCCCCGGGGATCCTCGTGCAGAGTTCCCTCCCTGACCTTGTCCATGTCCTGAGGTTGCAGAGAAAACAGCCAGATCTCCCACCGAGGAGGGACAGGCAGGATGGGAGAATGCAGCCACAGTCTGCACTGCTTGTGTGGTTCCCATCATCAGCCATGAGTGCCCATACCCGGACAATGTCTCTGTCATCCCTGTTTTACCCCTGGGGGAACTGAGCTGCGAGGAGGGCGATGCTCCCATCTCCTTGAACCCAGCAAAGTGGGGAAATCCCAGAGAAAAGGAACTTTGCTTTTCTATAACCACACAGTCTCCTTGGTTAGGGAGTCAGCTGGCTTACAGGGAAGGATGCCAGGGCTAGTAAATGCCCAAATTTAGCCTCTTCCCTACAAATTCAGAGTAGCAAGTGCTAATGCTGCATGAGGGAGATGTTGGATTTGGCTTGGGCTGGGGTGGTGCAGCTTCGAGAGTTCAGTCTCAGCAAAATATTAACTAAAGAGGCAAAGTTTCTTCCTCTTTTAGTTGTTTCTCTTCTGGAGAGAGGCAGGGATGAACATCCCCCTGGATTTGAGGAGGGCAAGGAGGGCAATTTGTTTAGGAAACTCACTGAGATGGTGCAGCATATCTGCAGTTTATACGTAAAGGGAAAGGCCTGCCTCTCTCTTCAGGCTGCTGCTTTAACTCTCCCCAGGAGGAAACTGCCAGGCCAGGGGTTCTTAAATTTTTCATCATGTAGGCAAAGCTGTTTCTTTCCCTAGTAAGGAGAATTTCTTCCTCAGAGCCAACTGATTAATTCTCTCCCATGCACCATCTTGTACTTTGGGTCTCGCAGCACAGTTCCTGCAGTCCCTTCTGCAGCATCAGGCACTTCACAGATGTGTTTGAAGTCGAGGTCTCCTCCAGGAGCGGCTCCTGGTGTAAATCGGGCTGACTGTGCCGCAAGAATAGGAAATTACCCACCACTTTGCTGAGCAGCCCTCTCCAGCTCTGCTTCCCTTAGGGCACCAATATGTGTGCAAGCAGCTAACCCTGGGTTGTCCAGCCAGTATCCAAGCCAGCCCTGAGCCCAGGATAGCCAGGTTTGATTCGGATTTAATTGCAATTTCCCCTAAAGCAACCCACCCCTATGTGCTATAGTGTCTGAGGTTCCCTGGGACCCTCTGTCTTCCAGAAAAGCCCCATGAGCAAGGCAGGGGCTGCCCTGGGTACTGATACCCTCCTGAGCACTGAGATGCTAAAACAAACCTGAGAGCTCAGGAGCAGCCACAGGTTTCCTGGCACTGCGAGCTGGGGGCAGTGAGCCAGCTGTCCTGATCTGAAAGAAAATTGGACTTTTCTTTCCAAAAAAGTTGATAGGTGGGGGAATTCTGACACAGACAAAATTCTCTCCCTGGCTCTCAACAGTATTTAAACAAAGCTAGTTCTAAATCAATAGCATTGGTATATAAGGGCAGGGGAATAGGAAGTGGGGTAGAGAAGGCAAATGATTTGGGCAGTCTTCAATGGAAAATGGTTTTAACACCAAACCCATTTTGCCTGCTTGTAAACCAATTAACTTTAAATCCTGGTATCCTCTGAGAGAAAAGCTCCCAAGCAGTGGCTACTGTGACCAAAAGTCATTGAATAGGGAAATCTGCACTTGTGTGGTTCCTATTACCAGCTATGAGTGCCTGTACCCATATAATGTCTTTATCGTAGATTTCTGCTATTGCAAAGGAAAAAAAATAGTTGTTGGTTCCTCATACTGGTGAGTCTGTAAGACCTTTGCTTCGTTTTGGTGGTTTTTTTTTTTTTTTTTTGGTTGGTTGGTTTTTTCCCATGAATATTAAAGCAGTTTTCAGAAGCTGGCTGGGCTCACTTCCACTTTAAATTAGGGAAACTGAGGCAAAATGGGGCTGTACTTTGCCCAAGGTCATAAAAGGAATAAATGAAAGAGCTTGGGGTAGAACCCAATTTTTTCCTGCTTCAAGCTGGCTGTGCAGAGACTTGAGAGAGCAGTAACAGTGCTTCCCTGGAAGCGCAGGTCAGGACCATTTCCCTTGCCTGTGAGCCAAGCTCTCTTCCAGCAGCAGGGCTGTATGCCCCACTCCATACAGTTTAATGCAGTGATTTATACCTCACTGGAAGGCAGATCTGGCAGTAATGGTACTTGATAAAATCCTTCCATTTTCTTGATTTGGTAATTGATGTTAGCAGTTTAATGCCTGCACGGAGCATGTTTTCATACTGTCAGCATGAACCATGTGGAAATGATCGATGAGATGTTGGGTCCTTGGCAGGAGTAGGGGCAAGAGAAGAAGCTGCCTTTCTCTTGAAGTATTTTGCTCTTATTTGCTATGTGTAAATGCAAACAGTCAGGCTGGGGCTTCCCTGGTCATGAAACCACTTGGCCTAGGAGCAGCATAGAGAGAGACTATTTCTCATGCCTGTGGCGTTGCTGTCTTGGGTCCTCACCCACATTATGCTTTTCTTGGTTGAATATTGCCACCCAACTAAATTTAAATTTATTTATATCTTATTGGACATCGTGTTCCCTGAGAGAAAGTTTTTCTGAGTGCTGGGTGAAACAGGGATGGTGGGTCAGCGCAGAGTGCTATGGCAGTGTGTATACGTCATCGCTGGTGTCATCTGGGTGTACTTGTCCTTGCCACATGTCTCCTGAAGGCATGGGATGGCTACAGAAACCTGATCTCTGCAGGACCTCTGAGTCACTTCCATAAATATGAGATAAGAAAGTTGCTGTTCAGGAGGAAAATCAATAGAAGCTGTTGTCTGGGGTGGTGGGACTCAATGCGCCAGCCGCATCCTGGCCATGGCACATGGTGTGGCTGTGTTTAAGGCTCTCCGAGGAGATGTTGTTAGTTTGTCCTTGTAGAGGTTGCAGCTGAACTTTCTAATGGAGGGGTTGGAAGCTACTGTGATTTGAATCTTCCTGTAATCTGGGGCAGTGAAACTAGAAGTAGAGGAGTGAGAAAAGCGGATGAAAGGCAGAAAAGAAGAGACAAAGTGGAATATTCTGCTAGCTTTTACCTGCAGCAAAACCCTGCTCTGTGTGTGCGTGCACTGTTTGATTTAGTCAGAGATGCCTTTGTCACAAAGACCTTTTTCTGCAGGGACAGTATCTGGGTGATGCTGATACGAGCAGGAGTTTTGGATTTGTGATGGGCTATCTGGTTTGAATCAAATAAAGAACCACTCTGAATCCCTGCCCAAAACACAAATGAAGCCTGCAGCATGTTAACAAGATGAGAAAGTCTGGCCAATTCATTTAATCTGTTCCAGGCTCCTCTTGGCTTCCAGGTGTTCATCTCGGATCACAAGCCAAAACATCCTGGGAGAGGCTCTTGCTGACATATTTCCAGCCCATCTGATAAGGCTCGCGCCTCAGAGCCGGCGTGCTGCTGCAAGATTCCCACTCTGCCTTAGCCAGGGATGTCAGGTTAGGGCTTCAAGGCCAGATCCAAAGTGTAAATGTAAAAATACAGGTTGTGTCAACCAAATGCCTCACCAACTGTAATGTGTTTGACCTCAGAGCTCTCTTTTGGGACACGTACTTCGATTCACAGACGGGCAACTAATTTTCTTGTCCAAAGTCATACCAAATCCTCATGGAAGTTTCTCTCTTTAAAAGGATGTTGGGGGCTGTGCAAGCAAGTGGGCAACCCCATCTATACATCAGTCAATGCTAAGAGAGGTCCAAGCTCACCTCTGTCCCCAGGTAAGTCTACATGGTAGCCACATGTTACCTTGCAGACGGAGCTGTGCTAGGACTGCTCAGGTGTGTTCAGGCTCTCAGGTGGACTTAATGAAGCAGGGAGAGCCCTCTGCTAATCTGGGAAGTGGTTTGGGGCTGGTGATGGTCATGGTCATCAGCTTGAAGCATGTCAGCTACAGTCACATCCCTTGCAGCAGAGCAAGAAGCACTGAACTTGGACTTCGCTGCCCTTTGCTGGCTCTCTGAGCTCTGACTTGTTTTGGAGACAGCAGAAGACTTTGTGGTGGGGAGTAGCAGCCCATGCTGGAAGGAGGAAGCCCCCTGAGCTGTGCTTAGCCTCCCTAGGAGCAACGTCCTTTAAGGAGCCTGGTGGGGTGGTGAAGGGGGAGTAGGGATAGCGAGGAAGGGGGGAAGACTCATCCCTGATGATCTTCCTGAACACTCGGTGGGTGTTGGACTGCCCCAGACGAGGCTAAAACTCAACCAAGGGATTTGTCTTTGCCACAAAAGCCTTCTCATAGTTGAATTGGAGATGCTTCAGACTGACTTTTCAGTGTTTCTCTAAATTATCTGTGTATTCTCCTACCAACACTACAAGTACTTGCAATTTTTTTTTCCCCCAAAGAGCTGAATCTAGTCACTTTTTTACTCTAGGCTTCAGAGGAAATGGAAAGGTACTTAACTTATGTTTTATTCATTGCAGTCACTATCTCTTGTTAATTTACTTACATTATTTACAGAATTTTAAAGTATTTTGTGTGTCAGGCAGCATCCCAGGCCCTATAAAATGCTAATTTTCAAACTGTATCAGAGGCAAACATCTTCCCTGCGCCTCTAGGTAGACAAAGGGTCATCCCTGTTCTTAATTTATTTTTCATGATTCTATATATAATTGCAATAAAGCCTGCTTGAATGGCAGATCTCAGGCAACCCACTTCTCCGTGTGGTTAAATTTTATGAAGATCCATTGTGGTTGTGTTACTGGTACAATAAATTTAATTTTTGATCTAGTGCCCTTAATTACTAAGGATGACTGAACCTGGTTTGAGTACAGGAATAACTATCTTGGATCTTTGCCCTAAATGGGAATGCAACATAAGGTTCAAAATGTTCGAGTAACTTTCTGAAAAGAAAGTAAGTTTTATTTTCACAGTTCCTTCTTTGCACTTCCTGATTCCAGCAAGAGAGGAAGTGGGGGGAAACCCAAACCCCAGAAGGCTCTTAATGTTTTAGGTAGGTCATGTCTGTGAGCTCTTGGCAAATTGGTCCTGTTCCCAGCCTTGGGATGTTTGAATCTTTTGAAGTGCCGGGACAGTTGACACCATAAAATTGGGCAATATACAAAGATTTAGGGACATTTTAAGATAGACTAAATCATTGTGACGTGCTTGAACCATGTGTTTCCTGCTGGTCAGTTGTCTCTCAAGGTTTAAGGCCAGTCAATAGGGAACACTTGATGTTAGATTTCAGTGGTGTTTAGCCTGGCAGAGTATGGCCAGATGCATGTAGCCACCGTAGCACATCCTATGAGCCCCTCCGTCTCTCAGTCACAGTAGTTATTGCCACTGGTGTTTGCTGTGTTTGTCCCAGATGTCCCTCAGTGCTCCTCTGCCCAGCTAGGAGGACATGAGAGGTCTCACGGCTAACAGGGAGCAGGGCTTATTCAGACCTCTGCTAATGCCTCTGGAGAAGTCTTAGGGGAAAATGAGATATTTTGATGTGAAGCATTGCATTCGTGCTTGCTGGACATGGGAGTAAATAACCCTGCAGGTCTGGACTTGCTTCAAGAGAAGGGAGGCCAAGGCTGGGGATGCAGAGCAGAGGCGCGGTGCAGATGGGTGTGAGGGCCAGGCATGAATCTGGGAGTGACCAGGGCTGGATTGGACAGGCAGTGCCAGGGCACTGCAGCACCAGCAAACTCTTCTTTGCAGGCAGAGCCCTGGGCTACTGCCGTTGTTTACAAGGCAGAACATTTCTCCTCTGCTCCTCCTGAGGTCTGCCTGAACAAGGATGCCTCTTCTCAATCTGTTCGGTCTCCAGCAACACAGGTATGTCAAGGCAGTGGCCCCACCATTCTCTATGGGTGTCATGTCAAGGAGAGGTCAGACTGTGATAAATAAAGTGACTTAATCTCAAAATTAATTTGAAGGTGGCATTGTTTTGGCTTTTCCTACCAGAGGGGTATGCTCTGATGTAGTGCCTCTGATCAAAAAATGTTGGCAGACTTGAAGACTTCATTTGAATTTTGTAGCCACTCTGAGAAGCAAAGCGGGGATATCAAGTTGCGAACACACGGTCTTGGCAATTATTTTTCAGTGCTTGGAGTTTCATGAAAGTTTCAAGATTTTTCCAGTAAATGCATCATGGTATGTAATGTACGCCAGCTCTGTGAGCTGCCTCCTCGGTTAAATGCAAAGTACAGGGCTTTATTGGTGAGGTGATCTTGCATGAGGCAGAGCAATGCAACCTGCGACCTGAACACAGGCAGCCTGTGGATCACCTTCGAACCCTCGCTCCTTGGAGGCTGAAGCCAAGTTCCCAGCATCTCACAACGCAGATATCTCTTGCTACACAAAAAAAACTAGCTCAGTGGCATGACCAGGCTCATGAGCCAGTGTGTATAATGGTGTCAGCAGAGGGAGACGCGGCCCTGCATGTGGCACTCGTGATACGTGATATTGTGACATGAAGGAGCGTGGCTCAGCCCCAAAATAGCACTGGGGCATCCTGTGGTGTGTGGGCAGCTACTCGTGGAGTTCCCAATGGCACAGCTCTGCCAGCAGCCAGGCAGTGATGGCTGTCACTGGGATAAGGTAGAGGAGAACATCATCTTTAAGGCCTAGCTTCTTCCCTCCATACCATTTTTGCCATTCCTGAGGTTGTTTTAGGTGTAACTGGTAAAGTTCTGGTAAGGCTGGTTAAAGTTCCAGCATGTGTTTTTGGAGGGAGCAGCTGTGACGTTTCCAACTGTGATGATTTATTTTTTTGAAAAATGACAGCTACTTTTTTGGGAAATGACTGGGAAACCTCAGAGGTTTCCTACTGCTGAAAGCCAGGGAGGTCTTATGGTAGGACTGTTAGGTCCTTCCAGCCCTTACTTTGGAAACAAATGCCTGCAGGACAGTCCAGTCCAGTAGACAGTGTGGTCCTGACCACTGTCTCCAACAGAGCACAGCTAAAATCCTTTTGCCACTTTGAAATTAGACACTGTGTTCCTACAGAGGTGCACACCTCCGATGGATGCCAAGAGGACAAGTGGTTCCACTCGGTTCAACTCTAAGAAGAGCTGAGTGAAGTGCAAGCCTTTGCAAGACTGAGGAGACTGTTAACAATAACTAGCTCAGGTTTGGGGGTCTGTCCTTGGTGTTAGACTTGGTTTTGGGGGGTTTTCTTTTCCAAGTTAGCAAACTGCATGCATGTGGCATTACGCTCCTTCTTTACATGTGCGCTGTAGCTAGAAGGAATAGACTTAACATACAAAAGCTGTCATTCTACTAGGGAAAAAAAAATCTTATTTACAAGCTTATTTGAAAGATTTCCTTCCCCCTTTCATCTTGAACAACAAATTGGCATGTTAATAAATGCAAGCCCCAAGAATCTGAATGCTGCTCAGACACTTCTGAACGGGTTTCTCTGCAGCCAGCATGAGCATCCCTGGGTGCTGCTCACCCAGCACCCAGCAGCACACCCTGCTCCGGGGCTGGTTCTGCCTAGCTCCATTCAAGTCAGTGACACAGGCCTGGCTTAGGATGTGTTAGATTAATCTGCAAAGCAGAACTGGTAGAATATGAACTTTGATAGGAATTAAGAATATGATAATTTTACAAGTTATACTGTACGGAGTCATTACGAAATGGGGAAAGGCATCAAAAGTTGCCCACTGGAAATTACTGGCCCATTGCAGGTAAATTTAAATGTGTTCCTCTTCCATCCACAGTCTTGTTGCCACCTTGGTGCCATGTTCCAGTGAACCCATGGATCTGCATCACCACCCATCCATCAGGCCTTCTTTTCATCATATGTAAGACCACCATCTTCTCCAAGCATTCACTTCAAGTTGACTTGAATATGCATTGCCAAATGTTTCTCCCTTTTCTCCAACCTTGGTTTGTCTTTTATTCCACTATGAGTTGAGAAAATCCTTCCTGATGGTTTGGCAAATACACGCCACGTGACATTTGCTGACATTGGTTAAATGTGATTAAATAAATCCATCTGTTCCCAAAAGCAACCTGCTCATTCTGTGATGTCACAGCCTGGCTTTGGTGACATCGGTTAATCATCACAGGAATTACTGTGACGCCCCAGGCAATTACTGGCTAAAGCAGACAGGAGCTAGCTGCTGAATGGAGGAAGAAAAAGATTCTCTTCAGATAAGAGCTTGGGAAAAGAAGTAATGGAAATTGCATGGTAGGTTAAAGGAGCTTTTTATGTGCAGAATGTCATATTTCCCTGTCTGTGGCAGAGATGAATTCTTTTTTGCAAGGTAAAGAACTTCCAAGGAAATACACTCTAAATAGGCTGATGTATCCAGATACAATAACAAGAGATTGCTTTTTTAAATGGACTATAAGTCAATTATAAGGGCACTGTTTCTTTAAGGGCTACACTGGAATGTTTCAGGATCCCAGAAACCTGCTTTATGCACATGAAAGCTGATGTATTCCAAGCTGGATCCCCCATCTGATCATTTCCATTGCACTTGCTGAAGTGTATTATACTTCCAGGATGTAATTTGCTTTAGTGAAATTGTCATTTTTATTCCTAAATAGCTAGTGACCACTGGGCTAAAGACAGCTCTCCAGAAAGTGACCTTGAAGATCACACACCATTACCAATGCCTTGTTTAAATTTCAGAGAAATGTTAGGACTGCATAATAAGGTGTTGACTGTCAGGCTGAGCAAGCAAGCTGAGATGAAGAAGATGTTGGGAACTACTGCTTTGCCATCTTTGCCTGGACTATTCAAAATGCTTTTCTTGGTTCTCTGTTCATCCACTATCTTTCCTCTGCAAACTTCCTGGAGATAAGTTTCAGCTCTTCTTGGACAAATATTGTTCAGAATAAACAGGGAAGCAGTGGAAAAGTGTTTGTTTTATACCTCAGTGGGGTGATAAAAAAAATCTCCGGGTAGGTTGCAGCCCCTGGACCATTGTTCCTTTGTGTTTTTGGCAGAAACGGTTTGGGCTGTATTGATTTCTTGTGAAATGCAATGTTAACAAATGTGTAGCAACAATGGAAGAGGTTTCCTTCTCTCGCTTGTGAATTTTCCGAGCCCTGAGGATTTTTTAACCTTTATTCCCCAAACCCCTGGTTGGAAATTCAGTGAGGTTCCTGAGAAAATTTAGTGCAACAATTTTCTACGTGTTCAGCTGGCTTCTCCCCCTAGATGGAGGCTGTAGTGTCTCTGTCATGCGAGCCTGCCTGAGGTGTCTGAAAATAACAATTAAATATCCACAAAACTTTGGACACAAGACAGCATAGAAATAATGTTGCTAACTTTTTTTTCCCTTAAAAATCCTTATTATTTTAAAATGTATTAACAAATATTCTCGGGGGGCGGGGGGGAGAGCTCCTTGGCAAGTTAGTCTCATTCCTGCTTTAGCCTTGGGTTTTTTTTACCATGCTATAAGCCCATACAAGCATTGCAACACCCTGCAAGCTGAGGGAGCTGCTGACAGCACAGCCTGGGAGCAAAGCTGGGTACCACACCATGCTTTAGAGGTGCCAGCAGCTCTCGGGAAGAAAATCTGAAGCTTGCTTTGCTATTTTCCATCTCCTAACAGGAAAAAGGCTGGTAAGGGGAAATTAATGGGGATCAGCCCCTCCTGGTGTCCACCGAATGCTTGGTTTTAAGTGGCAGATTTCATCCAAATCTCAGTAAAATGCATCTAATCCATGTACTTTGTGTTGTAGTACGCAGCTCATAAGCTGCCCTCCAGCACTGCTGCTGCATACCATGCTCTGATGCATCAATCCCATAATATTCTACTTCTCCATGTGTGACCTCCCTGCATTGTATGGTTGTTTGCAGGGTTATCCAGGTGCGCCGCACTGTAAGTACAAGCTCCCAACACGTTCTCCCTCCTGTAGTTTACGGCTTTCACTGTTCTGGCGGGGAACAAAAGGATCTGACCTTCCTCAGGGTGAGCAGGGAAGTTACTAAATAACCAAGTTCTCCCTTCCCCAAAAGGCTGTAAATTGTGCTGAAATAGTGGTTTCACGATACGCCAGATGAGAAGCTGTTGTAGGCCACTGAATGATTTTTAATTGGACATGAACCAGAGGAAATGCTTTACCCTGGAAAACTCCAACCTTCCCTCTCTTTCAGAGCACACATTTGCTGCCTGCTCACTCCAACCGTGCCCTTGCTGGAAGCACTGGCAGTGTCTGTGGGTCGGGGAGGGACGTGGTCCACCCCAGGAAAGGACACTTCTTCTTCCCCTTCCCCGAGGCACAGAGACACCATCCAGCTCTCAAATTGCTGTTAGACAGCTCAAGGTCTTTGGACTTGTTGAAGATTTGGCCTCATGGGAAGGACCCAGGTGCTGGGGTCAAGATAGGCAGTGCTGGAAAGCCCACAGCCTCTTGTAGATTTGGGTTGGTTGGTTTTGGGGACAGGTCCTATGAGCTAGAGAGATGAGGACAAGCGGAGGAAATGACTCTGCTCCGTTGAGAAAAACTTCATAAATGGTAGTGAAACAAGGCCATGAAGCCAGCGGGTAAATGAACTGGTGTTGTGCCGCCTGCCCTTCAGCTGCAGGTTATATTCACGTCCTTGCCTTTCTGAAGAAGGCAAGACAACAAGCACCACAACAGACTTCTCTTTTTGCCTGTGTAACTTTTATTAAACACCATAAAAATCTCCCCTTCTTTAGAATATAGTCCTTCCAAAAGGGGTCTTACACACTCTTCCTCCTCCTCTTGGTTATTTTTTCCATGCTTTGACATCATTACATGAGGGACATTACCAAGCTCCTAACTGTGGAAGAAATGGTTCTGAGCCAAAATGTACTGCTGAAAAACAACAACAAAAAAAAGCAGCCAACTCAGTTTTCTGTAGCTCCAGTTTTATAGGAGAGATTTCTAAAGTCCTACCCACCAACTTGTCACCAACTTGTAGGAAAGTAACATGGGGTCGATCAGACTTGTGATTTCTCTTGTGATTTCTTCCCTCTTGCGATTTTTCTCCCCTATTTTTCGCACCATTAGGGAATGACCCTAATTAGGCTTATTAAAGTTAGTTCTATATTAATTGTGTGGCCATGACCCTACAAACACCTCTGCATATGTACAAACATTATTTATTTTAAAGGAGTTCCTGCTAAAGTCAAAGGGGCTGAATCCCTGCTGAAAGTTGAATGTGTTCACTAGGGCTAGTGAGAACAAGGTCTGTACCCAGACATTCACTGCACTTTGGTCTGAGGGGACTTTCTGATCACTGATGCAGTGTTTAGATAGTCTAGAGATGGAAGCAAGAATTTCGTACAAAATAAGAGCTGAACCAATCAATTCCTCAATTGAAAGTACAATCCCAAGATTTTTTTTTTTTCCTTTCAAGGAAAAGATGAGTTTAACTTATTTTTATACCATGTTATTGTGGCTCAGCACTCTACTGGTGTCTTCTGAGCTCCTTACCAAGCGTTGCCACTGCCGCACCAGTTGCAGTTTCCTAATGCATTTCAGCTGCAAAACGATGTAGTTGTTTGCACTACCAGGACTGTTCTGTAGCACAAACAGGAGCAGCACTGCTCACGGGGCGTTGCTGAGAGCAGCCGAGCTGTGCGAAGGCTGGCTCATGTCTCACGCAGCTTTACCACCCAGAAATGCTGTTGCTGCCCATTCTGGTACCATGGAAGTAAGCGGTAACTGCAAGAGATGACAAGGGGCTTGAAGCTGTGCCAAGCCTGCATGCATCCACCTGACCTGTAAATAACGTTGTCCTTGCACCCTCTGGGGCTGGCACTCTGTCTTGGCTCGAGATCAGATGTCCCCCGGGGACCGACAGTAGCCTGCCTCTCAATCTGCTCTCAGTTGTTTCATGCTTCAGCAAGACAGAGCACTTTTCTTCAGGAAACTTTTGAGTCTTCCGCTTGTCAGGTCTCTGATGCTGGGCTGTGATCTCCAGGAAAGGCCTCCTGGTGTATTTCTTTGTTCTTTTACTAACTGGAGCCTCAGGAAGGAGATGTGCACCGTGGACACAAGTGAGCTGCAGGTTTGATTCACTGTAACGTGTCCTATTGAGAACTTCCCAAGCTTCACTGCTGCCATGACTCACCGCGTATTTTCTCCTCCAGGCTGTGCTTCATTAGTTCATGAATTAAACTTATTGCTTCTTTAGATAGAGGCTATATGAGTGCATTCCATTGAGTTTCTTAACAGTTCTTGGCTTTGGTGATCCTGAGCTATTCAGAAGCCTGGTTTTGAATGTGTTGGAATAGATGGAAAGAGTTCAATTGATTTTTTGGGGAAGACTGCTTTAGGTCATTCATGAAGAAGAAGTGACATCACCTGAAGATGTTCCTTGAAAGTACTTCTTCCTTTCCACGGATTTCACAGGAGCTGAAGAGGTGGGCAGTCTGATTATGCAGAAGAGCCACCACAGGTCAAGGACAGTCCTCAGCCCTTGTCTGGACCCAGTAGGCAGCTGAATCTGAACAGTGGCTGTTATCACAAATGCAACGCTACCACTTGCTGTGGAGACCTCTAATGAGCCAGGAATGCTGGAAGTTTTCCAACACGTCGCCCCTGTTGGCTGCCCTCCCATTTGGTCATGCTAAACGACTAGGTAAATAGGCCTTTCATGAAATCTAACACCCGCCCTACCTAATCCCCCCTGCCTTCAAACTGTGGGGCTAATCAGTCGTTTTGACATAACTGGGATCCAAATTCTATAGGCAACATGGCCAAGAAAAGTTCAAATCCAAGACCAAGATTAATGAGAACTTCAAAGAAATTTACCAGCAAATGTTACTCATTTAGTACACCCTGTGTTTGAAACCAATGACCTAATTGGAAACTATATGCTTTAAAAGCCATTATGTCCCAGCTCTTTAGTATTCTGGAGGTGGCTTCTGAGATCAGAGTAGGTTTATGTCACTTGGTAGGACAGGATAGTTGATTTCCACCCCCACCTCCCTAAAACTGGGATAAAATATCCTGCCGTTGACTGCATTAGGTGATTGTGCTCTTAATGCACAATAAATAACAGATTCATAATCAGGCAAACAATTTCCTTCTGGTCCCCAATAAGTGAGTATAATATTACAAATCCTTTAAAGCTGGTTAGAGAAATGAAAGGTCTGACTAACTTTGCTGTCATGTTGCCAAAAAATCAGCACGTTAAAAGAAATGTAGTTAGGGTAAAAATGTACGTTGTTGCGCGGGGTTGCTGTTGGTACATCTGCCTTCCCGTGGTTTCACCAAGATTTAAACAAGTATGTGTGCAGGAGTCAGTCCTGCAGTTGGCTATGGATTTGGGTCAACCTGAGGAGAAAATCAGATCACTGATCCCTTTAGCAAAGACCCATCAATCTGCTGTGGAGGTCATAGAATCGTAGAATCATAGAATGGTTTGGGTTGGAAGGGACCTTTAAAGGCCATCTAGTCCAACCCCCCTGCAGTGAGCAGGGACATCTTTAACTAGAGCAGGTTGCTCAGAGCCCCGTCCAGCCTGACCTTGAATGTTTCCAGGGGTGGGGCATCTACCACCTCTCTGGGCAACCTGTGCCAGGGTTTCACCACCCTCATCGTAACAAATTTCTTCCTTATATCTAGTCTGAATCTCCCCTCTTTTCGTTCAAAACCATTGCCCCTTGTCATATCACAACAGGCCCTACTAAAATGTCTGTCCCCATCTTTCTTATAAGCCCTATTTAAGTACTGAAAGGCCACAAGAAGGTCTCCCCGGAGCCCTCTTCTCCAGGCTGAACAACCCCAACTCTCTCAGCCTTTCCTCATCCCTCTGATCATTTCTGTGGCCTCCTCTGGACCCACTCTAACAGGTCCATGTCTTTCCTCTGCTGAGGACCCCAGAGCTGGAGGCAGTACCCCAGGTGGGGTCTCGCCAGAGCAGAGCAGAGGGGCAGAATCACCTCCCTCGACCTGCTAGCCACGCTTCTTTTCATGCAGCCCAGGATACCGTTGGCTTTCTGGGCTGTGAGAGCACATTGCCAGCTCACGTCCAGCTTTTCATCCACCAGTATCCCCAAGTCCGTCTCTGCAGGACTGCTCTCAATCCCTTCATCCCCCAGCCTGCATTGACACTGGAGGTTGCCCTGGTGCAGGTGCAGGACCTTGCACTTGGATCAGGCATGCTCTGGTCAGCTCAGGCACATCTCTGTGTCTTACCCTCTTCCTACTACTGCCACAGGGTTCCATACTTTCCTGAAAGGGTCCTGCTGTTACCTGCAATGAAGCTGTTTGTCCTGCATTAAACCACACTGATCCTCACCCAGAGAGCCAGGATGGAGGCACTCATGGAGAGCCTGCAGGGTTTTCCCAGCAGATGAGCTCAGATAGAGTGAGGCCAAGGTGGGACTCATCTCACCTTCTGCTGCAGGTGGAAGTCTTCTGTAGGTATAAACTTTAAATCACAGCTTTCTGTATAGAAGGGAGGAGGAAAACGTTTCTACCTTAGACATCTACTTTACTGTGAACTGTATCATCTTCTGGCAGTGGCCATTTCTCTGCTTTGACTGCAGGGAGACTGTGGTGACAGCTCAGACTTGCATCTTCATCTCCGGAGCATCAGTGAGATGCTCAGGAAGATCCCCATCCTCTGCAACGTGCCCAAATCACACAGCCAGGCTATGAAGGAGCAGCACAGCCATTCCCACTTTGCTGAAGACAAGGTGCCCTATGGGTTAGACCACCCTTCCCGTGACTGATAGTGAGCCCTCACCCTACTCATTAGCCTGCCTTTCTGCAGCTAAATCAAAGCTGCTGTGAATGTAAGACAATGGGGAGAAGAAGCTTCCCCAAGCCTTGGTGATGTTTCAACTGCAGGGATGCCTCCAAAATCGGGCACCAGATTCAGCCACAGCTGCTGCAGAGAGCTTTGCACAGATGCCCTCCCATAGGCTTGCACGTGTGTATGTGTGTGTGTGCACGCACTGGGTGTCGGTCACACACTACGTGACGTCTCTGCTGTTTTGCGCATGCATGGGGAAATGCTGACGGTTGCACGGTGAGGCTACGCCAGACAGCAGAAATGTAGGTTTTTATGGTTAGAAGTTCTTCAGTTCAAAAGCTGTGAGACTTTTTGAAATGAGCTGGGTTTATTTAAAGTAATGAGAATTTATTTCTTGCCATTGAGGATACTAGTGTCTAAGCAGCAGCTGTGAAGCAAAGTCTTCTCAAAAAATCTTGATTGATTGTTCTGGGCAAAATAACAGCTCTGGAAGGATCCATAGAGAACGTTTTGGTCCATACACCTGAATAACTCTTAAGTTAATTATTTGGGATGTACTGCAGTCCATTTCGGACACTGTAGAGGACCTGGGATACCTAATTTGCAAACACTGCCATCTCCCATGCCATCCATATCCCAGTGCTAAGGTGGCAAACAGACCGTGAAAGAATAAATGTAGTTTTTCAACGTAAAGTCAGGCTGTGAGCTGCTTACCTGCCACTGCAGAGGGGAGCGAGGAGCTTCTCTGGAGCTAGGGGACCCAACGTTCAGACCTGCCATTCTCCGAGGATTTTCTCGTAATTTGGAAATAAAAGTTAATTTCTAGTGGAGGCTACATTAGTCTCAGGCTAATAGCTGGTGTTTTCTTTTCCTAAATCAAAGTGGAATTCCCCCTTTCTGTCTGATTTAAATGCAGAGAGCAGTTATCAGTTAAAAAATAAATAAAGGAATAGCAAAAAAGAAGAGAGGACTTGACCAGGCTGGAGCAATTTGGATACATTCAACCTTTAAGAAAGATTCCTTGTTTTCACATCAGTGAAATTTTGCCAATAACTGCTTAGCAAACATCAAGGAAGGTTTTTCTTGGATCACTTTCAGAAAAGAGTTTAAAAAAAAAAAAAAGAAAGAAAAAACCCCAAACGAAACGGGCTCCTTTGCTGGCTGAGGAGCCGATTGCTGCTTGGGTATGGGTTACCTAATAGAGGTTGGACACTCAGCCTGGTGGCAATCAGTGAAGTTTGAGCAAGGTCAGCTGAGCTGCACGATTCGCCCCTACCAAAGAGGTTTCTATGCATGTCCAATGTTACCAAACCCATCTGTTAGACATTTATTAATTTATGCTCAACAATGATCCTTTCCCGCTCCAATGCAGGACAGCATCCCCGTTGAAGGCAGTGCTGAAGCACACACTTAAGTTTAAGCAGTCGGTTAGCAATGCTGCATCTGCTGAGAAGGGCTGGATATTTAAGTGATTTCCTCTTTGGGGCCTTACAAGCCTTGTGGGGTTCGTGCCACCTTAGGAGCCTGGGTGGAGTTTGAAAGGTTTAAGTGCAGGAGAGACCGTATTTCCCAGAAAAGGGAAATTTGTATTTTATAAACCCCGCAGTACCCATTTTGCTCACATCCATTTTATGATTATAATTACTTAGATTACTTTTATTTTAGATGAAGGAAAACAATAATGAAAGGGTAACTAAATAAAAAAGCTCAGAGAAAGAAGGAAAACACTGCGGTTTCTGTTCAGAATTTTTAACCCTTCAGCAAGAGGAAGGGCTGGATCTTTAGAGGTGGAGGAAAAGGCTGGCTTGTAGTGACATACAGACCACTGAGATTTCAATCTGCTCTTTTCAACGAAGCAAGAGGTGAATCTCCCATGTCTTTTCTGTGCTTAAATGAGTTGTGACTCTCCAGATGTCTGCAACAAAATTGGGCATTATAAATACATATATATAAAATAAATATTACATATATATATACACACAAAATAAATAAATATATATGTATAACGCAGTTTAAGTGAGTTTAGAGGGCAGGTCCAAACTCCAGAAGGTCCTTTGTATCAGCACCTCTCAGAGACGGGCACTACAGAGACCAAAGGCTCACCTGCGGGTGTGTGTCTGCTGCTGGTTGTTTTGTCATGGGTGAGTTACTGATGCACAGAGCTGCTTTGTCACTGCTGGGAATTTCCAGGAGACTTTGTCAAATGTGGGGGTTTTGAGGAGAAAAAAATACAGAATTTTCTGCCAATGGGAGGTCTAATTCCCACAAAAACACCTATGGCAGAGACATCCACTCCCTCCATCCTTGCTGGGGTGTACCAAGACGGGAATGTTGTAGAGCTCAGCCCAGGACAAGTAGGGGGGTGAGAAGGGCACCGCGTGCTGCAGCGTGTCACCTCTGTCGATTAATGATCCCGTGCTCAAGCAATGGAGCAACTGTCTTCATCCCTGGCTCAGCTTGTCTGAACCTCTTGCAATGCTCACTGGCTGATGCCCTCTCTACGCAGAGCAACACCAAATGCCTGTGACACCCCTGGGCTCCCAGATGGGCTCTGAGTCTGAACAAAGTTTTACAGCCTCAAACAATTCACTGATTTTATGTTAATTAGATAAATAATTAAGATAATCATCATTCTGAGGCTGTTGCTGGCAGGCCAAGGTCCCATTTCAGGTTCCAGCGCAGAGTCCAGCCCCAAGGTCCAGCGAGGCGAGCTTTCTTTGTTCTCAATGACTATGCTGTATTCATGCAGGTACAGCAGATGAATTGAGAAAGGCATCTCCAGTGCCTGCAATCTGCTACAGTAAGGCAAATAGAGATTATAATCCTGCAAATGCCTTTGAATGTGATAATTGCTAAAAGAAGAGAAATCTCAAAGCAGGGACTTGTGATTGCTGGAGAAACTATATCTTCATAAACACCCCTCATTCCTTTTCCAGTTCTCATTACAGTGGTGGAAGCTGCCTTTCCTTCTTGCCATAACACATAAAACCCCACAAAGGACACGAAACTTGTTCTTTTCAGGGGTTCCCACTGCAGCCGGCTATGCCTGCACATTTGTGATGCCCAAAGCTCAGAGCACCAGAAGTACTGCCTGGATCGGGTTTGCTAAATTTTATTGACCTTTTCTGGGTGTTTCACCCAAAAAAAGGGCACAGCATCTGTTTCTGGATCACTCATGAGCCCCAAGAAGCAAGTGCCATGTGCCTTACACCCGCCTCAAAGTGCATGGCAAGCTCCTAGGAAAGAAGCAGATGTATTGGTCTCTGTGCAGTGGCAATCAGAAAGGGAATTAAAATTATGATATGTTGCCATGGTAATGAAGTCCCAGGATTTGGCTAGGAGGAAAAGTGAGGTTGTAGCTAGTTGCTCATGAATTCCTCAGTAGGCTTTTCAATACCCTGTTTCCTTTAAATGAAATTGGAGAAAGACTTGCAGTTCATAGTGGGGATAAAAATTTTATGAAGCTAAATCTAGGCAGTGTTTTAGTGTCAGTCAGCATTAACCCACAGCATGAACACATAAATAATTGAAATTTCAAATACCCCAGTGCTCTGGGTTAGAGCACCGGCAGCACTCGAGGGCTGGTGCTCTGCGGGCAGCCCTGGGCAGCCCAGAAGCTCACGAGTCTCTTCCCGAGCAGCCTGGGCATCCTGGGCTGGATGAAAACACCCTTCCCTGCATCCTCCCGCTGCCCCACCTCCTTACAGGATTTCTTCTGGCCAGAATAAACCAAGATAAATCTGACAGGTTTCCTCTGGCTTGGAGCAGGTGGGTTTAGCTGCTTAGGGAAGTATTTGCAGGTCTCTCTTGAGAGAGCTCTTCAAGAGCTTCTCTTGAAGTCCAGTTTTCTGCTTATCCGTAGGAGCCCGGCTGTGGGCTGGAGTTTGTGTATGTGAGACCAACTCTGCCCCTGCCAGGAGCCCAAATAAAGAGAATCCTGAAACAGGTGAACAGAAAAATAAATGCAGTTAATAAAAAATAGAAGCACAGCTTGTTTGTGAGGGTGTTGATTGGTTTTGAAAATGGATGTTCAATGGAGATTGAAAAGAAAAAAAATTTTTTTTTGTTTTTTTGGCCAGCCCTGTCCTTAGTTCCACCTTTACATCTATACCAAACTTAAGTAGAGCTGGCTGAAAATTAATTGAAAATAATTGAAAAAATAATGATAAAAACCAACTTTTAATGTTTTCAGCAAGAATAAGACTAGGAAAAGGGGACTGCCCCTAGGTTTTCCCCAAATTTGGTTTTAAACATTCTATTTTCTGCTTTTCTTTTCCCATCTCCTTTTTTCAGAGGCCAATGGGGAAGGTAGAGGGGGAGAATAGATCACTCATCTGCAGGGCAGGACAGAGGGCCAGCAGAAAAAGAAAGGGAACAAAACCAAAGCACAGAGAAGTGGCAGCTTTGAGGGCTTTCAAGGACCATTTTCAGGGAGAAAAAAGAGAGATTTTCTTCTGATGGTGAGATGTTCTACATTGAAAAAGAGGCTCAGATGAAAAATGCTCACTAGAGAGAAAGAAACGCCATGTGGAGACTTCTTCCCTCTGCTCGACTCTACTGAACAGCCGGTCGGGGAAGACAGGGATGAGGTACCTCAGCTGGCTGCATCCTCATGCCCTCTGCTCTGCAGGTCGCTCGCTCGGGCAGGGGTACAGCTTTGAGCCCTGTCCGTGGCTGCCGGTCCCCCTCTGGTCCTCCCAGGACGCTTGTACCCACTACCTCCCTCTGCAGAGCCAGTGAGCGAGTCGGATCTTGCAGCAGACCCTGCCAAAGTCCAACCCTCCTGCTGCAGGCATTTAGTTTTCCATGTTTATTCCCTTGCTCCTGTGCCGCTATGCCAGGAGGGATTGGCAGCTGCTGGGAAGGGGAAAACTCAGCTTGTCGTGGCAGCAGCATGGATGTTTGTTGGGTAAATATATGTGTACAAGTAAAACTTCACCCGTGCTGTTGCAAGATGGGTTGCTGTCAGCCTCGGTTGAGGTTGGCTGGTGTCCCTACACTGTGGTGCAGCAGGCAATGGCATTTCGTTCAGCTCTGGAGGTTTTTAACATCAGTCTCACAACATTCTTTCCACTGTGGTTATAAACCAAGCACTTCACCATTAGAGGACACAAGTGAGGTGGACCAGCTTGATATTGGGAAAATTGCTAGGTGAGACATGCCACAGGCCTCTTCACCTGCTTCAGCGTGGAGCCATAGCCCATCCATGTTATAATCAGGGTGATTGCTAGGAACAAATATCTCAGAGCTCTTCTCAGCTCTACAATAACTGTAAAAAAGTGAAAACAAAGGGTGAAATAAAGAAATCAGCACACCATCACCTTCTGCAGGGCTCCTGCCTAGAGCTTCTGCTGTGCAAGAGAAAAAGCAATGCAGGTCCCTAAGGATCTACCGTTGCACTGCAGGATGGCATAGGGGCACATCAGTACGACTATGGCTGTGACACTGGTAAAGGCTGGAGCGTTGCAATCAGTGAATTTCACAGAGCTCAGGGATTTGTGGACCGTCCCAAGAGCAGCACCGAGCTCTTCTCAGCAGGTGTTCCCATTTCCACCAGTGATTGCATTCCCTAAAACCCACCTGCCAGAGTGGCTGGGTTTGATTTTTGCAACTGTCATACAGACCAGCTTGCTGATCCTCTACTGAGATGCCCAGCCAGCTCAAGGGCTTTTTTTCCCCTTACCCACCTCTATGCCTGCACCTCTCACTCTGGGGTGGATTTGCAGAGGACCTTCTCTGAAAAGCAGGCAGCACTGTGTCCTGGAGCTGACTTTGGGAGCCTCCAGACCCTTTCAGCCGCCCACCTTCCATGTTAGTTCTAGACAAGTGTCTTTTGGGCCCTTACAAGAGGGAGAACCAATGCCTTATGGCAGCTGTGGAGGTGAGAATGAAATAAAGAGTTCTGAGCAACCAGACCTTGCAGAAGGGCCTGGGGGAAGAGGAGTTCTGACCCTGCAAAAGGAGGGTCTAACGGCCCCAGGGAGGGATGGTGCTAGAGGAGGTTAGGGTGGGGGTGTCTTTTGGGGGGAGATCCGGAGTTGCACCAAAGCTCATCTCTTTGTGAGGCTGAGGGATTGAGCATTTTGAGCAAATGTTGATGACACTAAACTAAATTTTAATGGCCATTGCAAGTTATTTGCCTTCCCTCTCTGCAGAGCCGCCAGTGGGTGATAGCCTGGGGGAGCACCAAGGGGGCACAGGGTCTGTGTGTGCTCGTGTGAGTGTGTGCTGTTCTCATGGGCCGATGGTGTGTGGTCTGACTTGTCTGTGTTCACCAGTGCAGAAGAAACATTTTGCACTAGTGGGAGGTGGGTGGTAGTCAACGAACCTTCTCCATTGCTCAGGCTTCTTAGGTGTCTTCTGCGGAGCTGCCAAGGGGGAAGAGGGCAGCATGCTGAGCCTCAATAAAGCCTTTGCAGACCTCTTAAAATTTGGATGCTGTTCAGAGCTGTATCTGAATAGCGGTGTTTGTAATCCCCACAGGATCTGATGATATGCCAGGGCTTCTAAGGATGAGCCTGGCTTTGGGTAGAAACAGGCCATTGTGAAAGAAATCTCCATTGCATTTGATATCACGCTTCCCTCTACAGCCACAGAGGTCAGAAAGAGGTTAGAAGCACTGGTTTTGCTAGGCACAATGATGGGGTTTTTTTCAGCTGGGAATCTAAACGGGGCTTTTCCACAGTAGGGAAAACTTGAGACCTCCTGAACATCAAACCTCGGAGCCTTCCCCTCTGCCCCGAGCCCGGCTCACAACAGCCCTGCTGTGCGCCCGAGAGGTGCGTGGTGCTGCCTGGCAGTGACTTTGCACACCAAGAGAAAATAAACATGAGGAATTACTTCTGGCTCTTTCTCTCTGGTGCTACACTTGGGCTGGCTCCACCGTGGCATGTGAATAAACTGTCAGGTTGGCTGCTGTCGGATCAGTAGGTTGATTTTGGTTTTTGTTTTTTGGGTTTTTTTTAGGCTATGAGAAAACAAAAGTACCAAAGGAAAAACTTTTTTTCCCTCCCTACTGTGCTAAGCCAAGCCAGACTCATGTGATTGCTCACTCAGCCCAGGAAGCAATGGTCTTCAGATGCTCTGGCATGCAAAGGTGGGCAAGGGTGCTTATTTAAAATAACTTTTCTTTTTACTGCTAAGTTTGAATGACTTCTAGAGCTGGTCAGAAATGAAAAATCCCTAAGAGGTGTCTCTGTGGTGGGAATCTTTTGTGTTAATTGTTTACCTTCTGTAGACCTCCAAATTGGGCCTATTTTAAATTTTTTTAAAAAAATCAGAAATAGTTCCATGAACCTGTTTTTTCCTACTTTTTTTTTCTTTCTTTTAAAAGAGCATTTCTCAATAACTGCTTAGATACCCTTTCCATTTTCAGTACAAACTTGAACAATTGTCCCAGTCAGTTGTAATATGCCAATTTACAAAGCGCTGATCCTGATCAGAGATTTTTGACAACTCTTCTGTTTAAAAGGTTTTTCACTCAAATGTTTGCTAAGTCAAAGCTGACAATTACAAATTTCTGGTAGCATGTTCAAGAAAGGGCTGTTAATATATCTGAAGTTGGGATTGACTCAAATTTCCTGCTAGGGGCCATGGTGCAGAATGTAAATAAAATAAACAGGCAGAAGTTAAATCTGAGCAGGACTACAGTGCTATTTAAGAGCAATTCTTAATTAGACAAAAGTTTCTCCAAAACTTTTAATGGCCTTTTCTGACAAAGGCTCCCTTTTAGGTAAGTTTCTCTAATATTTTTTTCAAAAGAGTGAAATTAAACTGTTAAAGCCCCAGAGGTAACAACATGCCACTTCAGCCAAAACAACTAAAACTTCCAGCTTAAAAACAAACTATATTTTACTGAAAGAGTGAAAACTTCCAAAGGAAATATGAACTGCTTCTTCAGGAAGGGTGGGGAATGGGAAGACCCCCCACTTACTGAATGCGTTCTTCCAGCAAAAGCCCTCTAAAACAATTTCTCATTTCCCATTGGAAATGTGCAGATCTCCTATCAGCTGAAAAACACTGTGTTTTGGCATTAAAAGTAATTGCTAAAAGTTCTTAACCAGAAACAGGAGGTAGACTGGGTAAAGGGAAACCTCCCTGGGATGCGTGTTGCCTCCCACCTGCATCCGTTTCGAGAGTCAGAAAGCATCTGACTAGGGATGGCAGGTCCGCGGTGCCTGGCTTAATGAGGCAAATCATTAGAAAAAGACAGGTCTCTAACAGCAAGCACTGGAAGTGTTGAATCTTTATTACAGTGTTCTCAGTGGTGTTCATTTTAATCAATGCCTGGATGGTCAGATTAGGTCTGTTTGCTCTCTTTTGTGAATTACTGTGCAATTCAGCACTAACAAAGGTCTAATTTTATAGTGTTATTGTTAAAGAAGGTAATACAAGCCTGGGAATACTGGCAAGGAAATAAACTTTTGAGGTCCATGCCAGTAGTTAGCTCTCTGAACTAGCTCTGGTAAATGAGCAGATCAAACAGAACTTTGACTTTCAGCTCAAACAGAGCCACCACCCATTTTGCAGACTTTCCATTAAGTTCTCCCCAATGCTTTTTAATTATGTTTCTGTTCTCCCCATTTCTCTGGCGAGAGAAACTGGCTGCAGGGGAAGGACCATGGTTCCTCCTGGTACCATCTGTGCCAGTTAGACCTGGGAAGCACCGGAGACTTCAAAATGCTGGAGCTCCTGCCAGAGGGCTGGCATGACCTAGACTTCAGAGCCTTGTTTTTGACTGTGCTCATTGGAGCTTTCTTCGTTTGCCCCTTGGCAGCTGTTTTGCAGAGGAGTGATGGGTCTTTTGGCTTCTGTTTTGCCAGGGAGCTGGTTTTGTGAAGGTGTAGAGATAGTGTAAATCTTCATCGGTGACAGAAATAGATTCAGACCAGTGTAACCCTAATGGAGACCACTGGGCTGTCCATGAGTGTTCACAAACCAGACCTCTGCATGCTGGTGCTTGCAGTCACAGCAGTTTCATTAGCTCAAGTGTGCTGGCCACCATGTGTTGTGAGGTTCTGGAGGCCAAGACCAGAGTTGAAAGGTTATTTTGTGCTGTACCTATCTGAAGAACATTTTTAAGGGCAAAGTAACTTCTCAGCTCCTGATAGATGGCCTTTTGGCTGAGCCTGGAGCTGTTTGTTTCTCACTGTCCCAATGTCATCCTACTGCTGCTCTGACTGAACTCAGTGATCTGGGACGACTGTCAGCTGGCTCCAGAAAGGGACAGCGTGAGAGTGGTTACGACCGCTTTTCTGGTTTGCCTCCTACGTGCTCTTTGGCCAGAAGTGAGAGGGTCTGAGCCAATAACTAAAAATACAGTCTCATAGCCTTGGATAAAGGTAAGTTTGCCAGCAGGAGCTTCTCCGCAGGAGTCCTTGCATCCGTTCTAGCACAAAATCATGTGTGATGTGGGGGGAAGTTGGTGTCCCACTGTTCCTATCTCCTGCCAAGGTGCCTTTGTCTCAGCTCACGCTGAGCCATGGCTGGCTGCAGCTGGAGATGTGTGGGCTCTTCTCCCAGTCAGATCTCCATCTCACCAGGGGCGCTACCACAGAATAAATAAGAGGAAAACCTTTTTGCAGTGAGCCCTGCAAAGACGTTCCAGTGGATGGCTGAATTGCTCAAGGCAGTAGAAGACAATACTCATGATAGGTGGGGACCCAGATGGGGTGGACATAGAGGATAGATGGTGGTAGGTTCTTGGGTCTAATGGTGCTGTGTGTGATGGTTGCCAGCAGTAAGTCTGAACTCGCTTTCTGTTGTGGAGAGCCAGCACTGATTTAGAGCAGGTTTGGTCAATGCTCTCTGAAAATGTTCTTTGTCCTATCCTCACACCTCTTCATTTTCTCTCCAAGTCTGTTCTTATAGTGTAAAAGGAGATGCCAAGGTGAATCCAGGCATTACATCATGGACATCCTGTTGCTTCAGACCCCGGCGTGTGTTTGACTTGGCTAATGTTTCTTTCTCAAGATCGATGAGTGCCCATCCTGTTTGCCTTTCTCTGAAGATAAAATAACCTCCCTCCCCAGCCCTCCTGGGATTAGATTCCAGGTCTGGGCAGCCCAGCTGTGACAAAGGACAGGTGTGGGTCTGCAGGCAGGACGGGGCGCCGGGGCATCCCCACTGCCCTGAGGACGTTGCTCTTGCGAGACGAACTATCTCCATGACCATTCCAATTAGTAGGGGCCTCTGCTCCCCACCCTGCTCAGCAGGCTGTGTGTGTTTGGGGAGAAAAATGAGAGGAGGGAATTGGAAGGCATTACTGTCTGTGGGAAGTGTGGAGGAGAGAGTAATAGATGTGAGGAAGGGAAAAAAAGACAACAAAGTATTCCAAGAGTTGGGTTAAGAATGGACAAATTGATGGTATGCAACATATCATCAATCCTGTTTAGGCAGGCTGTGTTTCTGATCTTGGCTGTGTGCTTGTTTCTCTTAACTCTCTTATTTCTCGGCCTTGGTTGGGTCTGGTCCCACGCATGTAGGGAAGGATCCTTCCCTCTAGAAAGCAGAGGATCCCCATAGCTCTGCAGTGTCCCTGGAAGAGCCAAGCAGAAAGCCACCGGGGCTGCATAAACTGGCAGAGTTACAGACACAGAGCAACCAGCAGCAAAGACAACTGTGGGCCAGAGCCTCCCATCCATCAGTAATTCAAGCTTTCTTTAAACATTGGTAAAGGCTCTGGATGGCTGCAGTAGCTCCAGCAACAGTCTGCACTCACTCTTTAACAGGAAGGTCTGTGTTGAAGGAAACAGCGGGAAGAGGAGTGTTGGTTTCCAAAGTGAAACTTAGATGGCAAAGCCAAGGTGGGTCACAGGTTGTACGACTGGAGAGGGACAGTGGTTTGGGTAAAATACGGGCTCTTCTGATTTCTTGGGGTATAGTAGCAACTGAAGACCCCATTATAGGTCGGGGTATCACTGTGCTGTGCTAGAGCCTGTCCTCCATACTGCGGGTGGGAATTGTTTTCTGCTGAAGACCTTATGCCTGCTTTACAGGATGGGCATAACTGATTTTATTCTTCCCTCTGGGTTATGAAGGGGTTAGTGACAGCTGGGGACTAATCCTGTCCCAGGCTGGTGTTGCGAAAGCCCTCCTCTGTCCTTCAGCTGGGCACGGTGGTCTAGCAGGCACAGACTCATGCAAACATGACTTTGCTCTTACGCTCACCCAGGCTGTGACAAATCCCAGCACTGCTTGTTACGGGCCAGGGAGCAATCCAGAGCCTACCTGGGACCAGCTCTTCTTGTGGCTGTGTGGGCCAAGACGCTCACCTGCACTACAACTCCAAAATGAAGCCTCTTTACCTGGTTCAGAGCAGATGATAGTCTTGCAACAACGCTGCAATGTTGAAAGCTGTTGGTGATATAGATGCAACTTAGTTTTTCTGCACTGTTTAGTTTATATGTTACAGTGGATGTCTCTGCTGTGGTCTAACGCCAGCAACTCTGTGAAGACAAAGGCTTCAAAAAAACGCCAAAAAAATGCAAATTCCTATGACCAGTTTGGCTTGGGGGAAGGCAGAGAAAGCGGAGAGAAACTGCAGAACTTAACCTGGGTTAACTAAACAGACTCTTAAACTCTGTTTCAACATAAGACTTCTAACATTACCTGCTTGGCGTGTCATAGCCAGGGATAAGAGCCACCACACAGTGCACAGTTAATCACAGAGCCAGCTGCCACCAGATAAGCTGGGATATAAAGCTTGTAAGGGAGAGCTCTTTCTCTGACATCCTTCATGACACAAGGAGAAAAATGAATAAAGGATGGGAAATCTCAGATGACAGGGCATACACCAGCCTCTAAACGGGGCTGAAGTGCAAATTCTTCTGCAGAATAGCTTATGCCATAAGGTCTGCTCCCCCCCCCCCCCCCCAACTTTCTATAAAAGTGAAAAGCGTAGTGCTGAACTTAGTCCATCAGTTCTTTTGATTCTGCCCAAGACAGGTCCCACTGTCTTTTTAGTATATCAGTCTTTCTGGCGCATGTGGAACTAAACTAGGCATCTTCTCCATATCCTTGTGCTGTCAATGACACACTGAAGGCCGATCAGTTTAGACTGTTGCATCCTCCCCTCCCGTCCCAACTGCTACCTGATTTTTCTTGCCCTTATTGCTTGGAGAGTGAATTCTTGACCTTGGCATCCCATTTTTCTCTGCTGACATGGATGCCGAGGAGCAGCTCTGGGGCTGGGCCAGCCCTACTTGCTTTCCTCTGAGATTTGTGTGTTCTTAGCAGTTGAGTGCAGACTTGGGACCTTTTGTCTCTGCTTTTGGACTTAGCTTTGGTCAAACTTCTGTGTTTCCACCAGGTCCCCTTTCAGAAGTTCCTCTTGAAAACTAAGCATCTCTGAAAGTCTGCAATGATTCCTTACAGCTCCCGTTTCTGGGCGTCTATGCAGGGACCTGAACAAAATGCTGGAGGAAATATAGACTTTTTTTGGACAGCTTCATGTTTAAAGACGCTTGACAGAGACTTGAGAGTGTTCTTTCCCCAGCTCTGTGTCACTGACCTGCAGCAAACCATTTTATCTTCCCATTTCCTATCTGTGACAACGATAGAAATGTTCCCTTTCTTTCTGCCTTTGTCTGTCTTATCTATTTATATTTTAAGGTCTTTGGGGCAAGGACTGTCTCTTGACTGTACAAAGGCTGGCAGACAAAGGCATTGACCTTATTTGGGATCTCTAAGTGCTAATGTGATAACAGCACCAGAACAGCGGATGAGTGCAAAATAGCAACAGTCTATTTTGGAACAGAAAGCGAAGTATTTTCCTTTCCTTGTAATAGCTTTTGGGATGCAACAACTAAGGCACCAAATAGAAAGCACATAGGACTATGTGAAAAACTGCATGTTCAACAGAATACTCTGAAAGAAACTGTTTTGTCAAAATTGAGGTTATCTTCCTAGACTTTCTGGGTTTGGGGTTTCTTTTGGGTGTGGGGTGTTTTGGTTTTGTTGTGGTTTTTTGTTTTTTTTTTTCTTAAAACAAAACCCAACCCCTGAGAAGGGGAAGTCCTGGGACATAAAACATTTGTAGCTTGCCAAAGCTTTTAAGTCACTTGGGCTGTTGAGGACTCAGGTAACAGCAGCTTTGCCGCTGCAGAAAGCTTTCAGGAGTACCTGTTCCACGACTCCTTGCTTGAGCCAGTGCAACTGTGTGTGTGGCTGACTGCTGCCTGACACTAGTGAAATGTCCTGGACTATTTTCAACCATATAAAAATGGTTTTGTGCAGTTTTGTCTCCGAGAAGAGGTTTTCCTTCTGTTGCAATGCAGAGGAAAAACACGCAAATCTTGCTAGAAAATGGTGTTCTTCCCCTCAAGAAGGGGAATGTCCTCTCATCTCTGCAGGTAATCTGCCTTTTCACACAAGCAGGGGAAAAGTGTTAATATGCTGTTCATGAGGAATCTAAAATTTCTGCTATCCTCTCCTGCATCCTAATCTAAACACATTTCATCTCTTTCTGACACAGAGATTCACACAAAAATAAAAATGTTGGTTTTAAAGGTAAACTCAGCAGGAAAGCCTGCTTTCTCTCTTCAGCAGTACACGTGGTTTTGACCTCCTAAGATGTGAGTTTTTGTGTTAATTTAATACTAAATTCCCATTAGATGAAGCACAATCTCAAGACACAGTAGGAGAATGGCAGAGGAGGGGAATCCAAGCAGGACTTAATGTCGTCTTTACTCTTGTTTCATGCTGAAAGATCAGATCAGGTAGTGAATTATTAATGCTTCAGTCTGGCACAATCATAGGCGTGCAGCCTGCCAAAATGTAAAAAGTCCATTGCGAAGGCAGGATATTGGATCCCGTCGGTGCAAACAGGCGTGCTTCCATGTTTGAAACTTCACAGTGGGAGAATTCAAATCAACCTCTGAGGTTGGCTGCAGATTAAACTCCTCCATTTTTAATTAGTTGCTGCACAGAGGACCTCATGTCAGGAAAAAGTAACACTAAACCCATGGAAATATCCATAATAATTGTCCTACAGATTCGGTCATTGTCACTGGGGTAAAACATTAACATCCTTTTATCGTGCTTAAGCATTTGCTTGGTTTGGGTTTTTTTCTGCAGTCCAACAACTTTAAAGCCTAATGAGTTAAGAATTGCCCAGGATGATAATGGGGCTGCTAAGACTCTTTAATGATTGGCATGGCTCACGAAGGGGAGAAACAAAACTGAAGGAGGCTCCCTGGGGAAGGGTGTAAGGCCACAAAGGGTTGAGTGGGCAACTTGGAGAAAGGGACTGTTGCTTTCGCACAGTTAGGTGTTTAAAGGAAGACAAACCCTGGCCACAGCTGACTAATTTTGGCTAATTGGAACCTGCATGGGTCAAGGCCTGGAGGCCTCGCTGCTGTTAGGTCAGGGCAGCATCCATCACTGGCGTCTCCTCCAAACAGCAGCCTATCTGCAGCCTGCGACAACGGATACAAGATGGAAAATTGGCAGAAAACTATTTCTTGCGGAAGATCGCATTGCACCCATTTGTCTTGGTGCTGCTTTCCCATAGCTGGGGTGGACAATCAAGAAAGTGCATGGGTGGAGCAATCTCATGGGATGTCCTTGCTTTTCCTCCTGCTTCAAGGCCAATTTATTACTGTGGAGCCTTATCTCTTTCCCTTCTCTCCTGACTGGTTAGCTACCATTCAACCACTGCCCATCTCCTAGCCGAAATCCTAGTTAAAAACTTTCAACCGATGCTGGTGGGTACGTGGGTTTTGATCCTCAGCAGGGGTGGGTCCGGTGTGGGGCTTCACCGTGGGAGCAGGGAGTGCAGCTGAGTGATTCGAATGGCCTGTTTGGATTTTTGCTTCTGAACCATGAATAAAAGAGTCTTTTTTGTGTGGCAACACTTCCAGAGATGCAGAATCCTCCTACAAAAGGATGGAGGCCTTTGTGGTGGGTGCATGGGTGTGTGGGGTCAGCTATGGTGAGAGGTGTGGGCTGATACCGTCCCTGCTCACTCCTACCATCTACGGCAACGTGGAGAGCTGGTCTGGTTTTAGGCAATAGCTTGTCACTCAAATACATTAATCCTAAAATACATTAGGCAAAAGTACGATTTTGATAACATCTCTGCCCATTCGCCTTTTTACTCCAAAAACCTGATTGTGCTGCACACTTGTTTGATACAATTATTATTTCTGGTAAACACAGTGCATTGGCTTGGACACAATGGCTCCTTAATGCCTGTTACGCATTTTTTTAATAATAATAATGATAATAATATTACTATTTTGACTGAAGTGCAGAACAGGGGAGGAAGTACGGTTCAAGTGTTCCCAGTATAAATCTCACAGTAACCTGAGAATTACCGTTAATAAAGAATTTCAGTCTGTCTTTTTTTAACACTACTGAATTAGTAGTTTAAGGGGTTTTTTTGTTGGTTTTGGTAGGGGGTTTTGTTTGTTTGTTTTGCTTTTTAAAAAGAAATGCCAGATGGACCTATGAATCTTTGAACTTCGAACCAAACTCACTTTTCTGTTCCATTTATTGTACAACTCTAGAAAAGGGGGAGGCTATCTGATGCTCTGGGGTTTCAAAAATGAGGGACATCTAGATCTAGTAATTTCCACCAGCAACTTGCTGGTATTCAGTACAATGTGGGATTTGACAGTGATAATAAATCATTGCTTTTCTTAAAAATAAACATTGACTATGAAGAAACCTAGAAGAATTTGGATGAAGGATGTAAAACCTTTCTGAGATTATTGGTGCCTGCTGTGTCCCTTTCATACACTTGGTTTCTGCTACGATGTTGTTGCCCTTTGACATTCGCTAAAACCAGCAAGTGGAGGAAATGACACTATGGCATTTATTAACCTGCAGTGTGGATGCTAAAAGGAAGAGGTTTTTCTGAGAGTGGGATATAGCTACTCCGTGAGAAATAGCCCTTTAGAGCTTACCTGGATGTAAAATACTCTAAAACAGGCTTCTTATGAAAATAATACCTGGCTGCAATACAGTTGTGATTACAACATGTTACAGCAGTTCTTTAGCCATAAAAGTCTTGTGTGCTCTGCAAGGATAGGTCTGCTTTATTCATGGTTTCAGCTCCAGTTATCTAACTTCCTCACAGCTGAAAGCTAGTGTGCGAGTGAGGATCGTGGCTTCCAGCACCGATCCTTGCACAAGTAATCTGATGTCTTTGAAAAGGGATGGTCAATGCACACTTGTAAAGAGATACTGCTTCCCTTTGAGTTGGGCTTTACTCAGTGTTCTCCATTAGATGTTATTCTTGTAATACATTTCAGCTAAGATCAAAGCAACAAAAGTGAAGGGAGAAACGGTTCTGGCTTGGGTTACGCATTTTAAAAATAAAACAAAATTCTTACATATCTTTTGGGAGCTGAGTCAATGGCCTCATTAAAAGCAAAAGAGATGCGTGCTGCCTTTGGTCTACCAACTCTTTGGATGTCCAAGACAAAAGAGCATCAAGGTGGACCTGTTTCTCCAGTTCCCTTCTCCAAGGAGGACAGAGATAAATACGTTCCCATGGGATGAGCTACAGAAGAGGGCCAGGGTGGAGAAACACATTCATGTCTCTTTCTCCTCATCCTCCAGACAGCAAGGTCCCATCCCGGGGAAGTTCTGGTACCAAACCATACCTAACCTGAGCACCTTCCAGGCAGCCTTCAGGCCATAGGACTAACGTCCGCCATGTGTGCTCTCTCGTTCACCTCCAAGGGTGAGACTTTGAAACAATCGCTATTTTCAGTTGTACTAAGAAAAGTCAAAGAAATGCACCTTATGCTTGGAGGTACAAGGGCTCCAGGAAGTTCTGCTCAGCTAGGACAGACCTAGAATCACCTCAATGTAAGGGTAGGAGGATCCTGGACAATGTCAGAGAGGTATTACATGCAAGAGTGATGCATGTGCTCCTCTTGTGTCACCTACCCAACATAGTGAAAACCTGCAGGGAGACTGCTGGAGAAGGAAATGGGAGGGAGCAGCAGTTTGCTTCATGGTGTTTCTGTTAAAAGACCTCTTCTTCCTACAGAAATTTTTCCTCTGCACAGCTCCCTGGTAACTTGCCATCAGGGATGGCACCGCTCACATGCTGCTGTCCAAACTGATGAGAATTTGAAATCCCAGTGGGTTTCCTGAAAAATGTCAGCAGTTCCTGTGGGCTTTACAAATGAATATTTGTGCAGACTCATGAGTTAATCTGGTTAATAGAAGTGTGAGAATAGCCTTTTTCACAAAGCGGGGAGGTCAGTAAAACAGCACGTAGCAGGAATGAAGGGCTCAGTTCTCCAGAAACACAGGCTGGGTTCCTCCTCCTTCTCCCAGGCCAAAACATTAGTTTTGGTTTGCAGTTTGGTCTATTTATTTCCTTTCTCTTCTTAGGCTGATTTTTTTCTTTTCTTTGTTTTTAAGACTACTTTTGCACTTGACATTTAATAAAGCTTTGGATTTTTTTTGCTATGAAACCTACCCTTTTGCTCATTGTATGTACGTAAGTGGAACACAAAAAGTATTTCATACTTCTTGAGTGTGTAGTCACTCATGGAATACATACATAATATATTACCCACTGCATATGACATTGATGTATGTGAGCCCCAGGAATGGGGAGTGATCACTTAAAATGAAATTTGAACCAAGTTTCAACTTCCCTTGAGGTTCAAAAAAAATGTTTGTCAGCTTTAAAGCTGCCTGTTGTTCATGTCACTGCACCTTTCCTTTCTTTGAGTGGAGAAGAACTGGATGCTCCTGCATTCATGGTGGGCATGTCCACCTTGTGCAACGCAGCATAGGGCTGGGATTGATGAGCAGGACCAAACTGTCTCTGGGATTGGAAAGAATATGGTAGTACGAGGATCTTCCTGTGTCTGGATGACTTCATGGTGCTGAGAAAAGGGGCTCCTTCACTTGCAAGAACAGCGTTGTGTTAAGGAAAATTTACTGCATTTGGGACCTGAGCTGGTCTCCTTGAGCTCCTTGCTCTCTGCACAGAGGGTGTACCAGCTCAGCTCTCGTGGTGCTTGGTCTCCTGTGCAGCAAACTTGCCCAAATTGCACTTTGACCTAGCTCATTCATTATATCTAGTCCTGTAGTTAGGTAAAATTAATCCTGTGAAGACCATAGTATAGCTGGAGAAAGTATTGCACTAAAATGGGGATGGAAGAGCTGCTTTCTGTGGCCATGACTCTTCAGTTTGGAGATGAGAAAAATGAGATGCAGTATGGGAGAGGATTGCAAAATGATGAAGGTGGTGAGTCAGCAGGTTCAAAGGGGAATTTTAAAAAGTCATGCACAGCAGCTTAATAAATGGACACTAAAATGACTGGGCAGGGATGTGACTCTAGTAACCCACATTCAGCAGCTGTGGATGCTTCATGGGTGCAAAGGGAAGGAGCTGCGGAAAGTGGCCAAGCTCACGTGCTTGCTGTAAATAGCATCTCCTGCTGCCCATGTTGGAGACAAATGACCATCCAGGGCAAGACAGTTTGAGTCGGTAGAGCATTTTTATGTCTTATAAAGCAGCTTTAGGAGTTGTGGAGAAGCAAAACAGGTCTGTGTTTAGGACCTGTGCTAGGGGCAAAGACTTTGCTGGCAGATCTAGTTTAGCTCAGTCCAAACCCCTTTGCTACAGAGATGGCAGATAGATCTCTTTTCCATATGGAGAGCTGCAGGGAAAGGGCAGATGTCATGCTGGTGTCAACTGTTTTATGCATTTGGAAACACTCAGGTTTTATGTTGAATCAGAACTTTAATTGGCTGATTTTTAATCATGCTGCACCCTTGGAAAAATTCACCTTTTTATTAGATTGGCTTTTGTAATTTCTCAGCCCTAGTTGAGGCAGGGGAACCTGTAGCATTGCTTTAGCCTTTCAAATTCACTAGCTCTTCTTACACAGCCAGAAAATCTGTGTTGCGTATTTGCTGATTTAGGAGTTGAAGTAGCTAGAAGAGGAAGAGCAAAACAGAGCTGAGCCTTAAGGTTCATCATTTATCTGAAGAGATGCGCATTTATCTGCTTGCTAGGAGTAGCAGTATTTTAAAAGACTCTAAGCATGAAATGATTAATCAAATAGAAAGAAAAGGGTGTTCCAGAGAGTTTGGCAAGGCACAGTTGAGAAACTATGCTTTCCGTCCCATTGAAATGCAAATTCTCCAAAACACAATCCCTTCAAAAGCTCAGCATTATTTGTTTCTGGGGATCCTTGTTATATGCTTATTACCTTTTTTTCTATGATCACTAGCTAGGTAGGGAGTGTTTCTGCCTAAGCATGGTAGTAAGAGAATTAAATGAATGTCACACAACCAAAAACACTATGGCTGAATTTACAAACAATTTGCCTCCTTATCATTAGGGATTTTTATGTTATGTCTCTTTTTGCAGACCCAGACTTCTGACACCAAAGTGGCAAAATCCATTTCAGATGTGACAGCTGTAAAGAGCCTGGAGACAAAATGATTTCATTTTGTAGACACATTTAAAAAAAAAAAAAGTCTCAAACTGTAGTTGCAATACACTTACATTCCCTGTCCTTGAGCACCCTTTCTGCAGTGATCTGCTGAGTGCTAGGAAAGGTTTCCCTCAGGTGCTGGTTCAACAGGCTGGGCTTTTGCAGGATCCACAGTGGCTTTCAGGGAAGCCCAGCTGTTAGCAGGTCCTTACAAAGCTTGGTTTTGGAGGTGGAAAGCACGGAGGGTGGTCAACATCAGGGCTAATGGGCCAGAAAGGCTTTTAGAATAAATATCAGCCCCTTGTACAGTGGTTGTGTTCATTGCAGCAGGAGTTAATTAGCTCAGAGTGAAATCCTGGGTTCCCCAAAAACTCAACTCAGGGCCAAATGCGTTTTGGACCATGTAGTGCCAGACAGAAGGAAATGGGAGCAACTGTATCCCTGCTATTCATGTAGTAGCCATGGGGCACCATGGAGGAAGAAACGGGAGTTGAGGGGATCTCGGCTGAGTCCCCTTGTACACACCAGGTCTGATCCTCAGCTCCGTCAGCAAGGGGGTCTGGGATGGTAACTGATGGAAACTGGATGTTTGCACAGCCTTGCACGCATTGCACCACTGTCCGTGCCCCCTGATCTCACTGAGTTTTGTTTTTAGTGGGACTTGCTGGTTGGATCGATCCAAAATTTTTTGGGCATGGAAAGAGGGAAATGAAGGCTATGGGGTTGATTTGCGTTTTTTGTTTTTCTATTTGACCATCTGGTCCTGAGTCAGTCAGAAAATATTCTGTTGACTTTAAGTCTTTAATTCTCTCAAGTTTTTTCTATAAATGAAGCCTGTTCTCACTTCAAAAATAATGACATTGTTTCGAAGTAAAACTGAAGTATTTTGCTTTGAAAACACCAATATTTTTATTTTATGGAATTTTTTTTTGCAACCAAACTATATTTCAAATTTAAACAATTTGAGTTTGCAGAAAAGTGTGCTTTTTGATGGATAACACGTTCATTTGAAATGCTTGCCCAGCTCCAGATGGCAAATAAGACCTCTGGGAGGTAGCTGTGATGATATACCTTGGAATCACCCACAGAGCTGGCTGGGAGGAGCTGGGGGACATTCAGGGCAAGAGCTTGGGTTCACCCAAGCCCTGTTAACCAGCACTGAGAGTTAACATATGGACGGAAGACCAGAGGGGCCAGATGCGGGGACACATAATTTACTGCCTTGCCTGGGGAGATTGGCCTAACAGGGACTGTGATTGTACAGCAGGGGCCAAATTAAAATCTTTTGTGATGAGAAGTCTGAATTTGATGTGAGGCAGCAGCAGATCCCCATTTTCGCCTCTGGCTCTGAGCTGCCTTTTTTTCTCCCCTGGTTGAAGCTTGTAGCGTGTCTACATGTGGATAGGCTTTAGTCCTGAACAGGCTTTTATTTCTTTGGGTAAAAGGCCAAAATTAATACAATTTTGTAATAATTTACAGTGACCCAGGGAGGTCTATCATGCCAAAGGCAACAGCATTCACCCACTAACCACCTCGAGTGAGACCCTGGCCCCACCAATGGGAATGGCAGCAATCCTGTAACTTTTATGGAGTTGGGCTTTCACCCTGCTGCTCCTTGAATGGAGCTTGGGTGTCTGCACAGGAGGTAATTCTGGGATTAGCACAAAAACTTTTGGGTCCTCCTCCCTGTACTTCTCAGGAAACTTTGATTTGGAAGTCTATCAATTGAATGAGACTGTTCTTAGCACAAAGGCACAAACGTTGCGTATGCTTGCTGGTTGAAATGGTAGGTAGCTCCTTTCTTCTTTTGTTTTTTTTTTCCCTCTTTCTTCCCCATTAGAAAAAAATGCAACTGTATAAACTCTGCATGGTTAGAAATCTTCCCATGAGCAAAGCCCTGAAGTGGACTGTATGGTTTTGATCAGGAATAAATTGCATATAAAAAGGCTGGTAATCCAGACATCTGGGTGATAATCCTAATTCTTTTGCAGGATTCCTGTGTGATATTAGATAAATCACTTAATGACTCTCTGCCTCTTTCCACAGCTGAGAAACTGTGATGAATAATACTCAGCCCATCCACACAAGGGTTGCGAGGCTTAATTGTATAATATTTGCAAAGCTCTTTGGAATCCTTCGGTGTGAAATGGTACGTAAGTGCTCGAACAGCTTTGTCTATGTAAAGAGCTGCGCATCTCTGGGTGATGGGTGCTGCAGCAAGACGTTAATGTTGTCCTGTGTGGCTGCAGAGGGGAGGAGGACAGGTCTTAGCAGGCAGGGTGGGTTTATGCAATTGCAATTTGAGGACTTGTTTCGATGGACTTGTGTTTAGCTTTGTCTGGAGGGCTCTTCTTCCTCTTGTGCTGTGTAAGATGAGCATTTGTGCTGCCTTTCTCTGAACCGTAATGTTTAGAGACGAGGTGACATTAGCAAAACCTGCGTCTGGTCCTGCTGTGCCGGCAGGGAGCTCGTGTCCATAGTCTCACTTTCACAGCGATGCTGAGTCCTTACAAACAGAGCCGAGAATGCAATAACAGCAAAACACGCTCCTTTAACCTACTCGGCACCAGTGTGTAAAATAATACCCCAGATAGGTACCCTGAATGCTTTTATAATTTATTCATTCAACAATTTCTTTTGATGTAGTTAATGTTGTATTTCCCTGGCCGGGGCTGGCATATGAAGCGTGAGAAATCCTTATGGACAGATTGCTTTGCCTTTCCAAAAACAAACCCGTGTTATCTGCCGAGTGGCCTAAATGAGCTGAATCCTCTGGGATGGGCTGCCGGGGGATGCACCGGCTGTCTGCTGGAGTGCTCAGGCTCGCGTTTAACCAGGGAAGGGGTAGAAGAGAGGCCAGTATCCAGGGGATCCTGATCAGTTTTATTCAGACTGGTCAGCACCTGGACTGTTCCTTCCCTCCTCCAGGATTTTGGATTTACGTAAATACCAACAAAAGGGAAAAAAAGCATAGGCAAGCTCTCCAGTGCACAAGTCTTCACTGGGTTTTATCCGTGAAAGCCTTCCTGCTTTCTTAGAATCATAGAACCATTAAGGTTGGAAAAGACCTCTAAGATCATCAAGTCCAACCATCAACCAACACCACCATGCCTCCTAAACCAGGCCCTGGAGTGCCATGTCTGCACCTTTTTTGAACGCCTCCAGGGTTGACGACTCCACCACCTCTCTGGGCAGCCTGTTCCAATGCCTAACCACTCTTTCGGTAAAGAAATTCTTCCTGACGTCCAATCCAAACCTCCCCTGACGCAACTTGAGGCCATTCCCTCTCGTCCTATCACTAGTTTCTTGGGAGAAGAGTCCAACACCCGCTTCACTACAACCTCCTTTCAGGTAGTTGTAGAGAGCGATAAGGTCTCCCCTCAGCCTCCTCTTCTCCAAGCTAAACAGCCCCAGTTCTCTCAGCCGCTCCTCATAAGACTTGTTTTCTAGACCCTTCACCAGCTTCGTTGCCCTTCTCTGGACACGCTCCAGCACCTCAGTGTCCTTCTGGTACTGAGGGGCCCAAAACTGAACACAGTACTCGAGGTGCGGCCTCACCAGTGCCGAGTACAAGGGCACGATCACTTCCCTACTCCTGCTGGCCACACTATTCCTGATGCAAGCCAGGATGCCGTTGGCCTTCTTGGCCACCTGGGCACACTGCCGGCTCATGTTCAGCCGGCTGTCGACCAGCACCCCCAGGACTTTTCTGCCAGTTTTCCTTTTCTTCCACCCCACTGAGAAACACTGCTTCTTTGTACAAAACTTCACTTCTATCCTTAATCACGGTTTGTGTCTGCCTTGGTCCTCTTGCAACAGTGAAGTGCAGCGATGAGTGGTTTTCTCCAGCTGAATCTGATGAACTAGACTTGTCATGATTTGGCCCAAATCCCTAAAATGCCAAGCTAGAGGAAACAAAAGGGATGAATGTAAGTCAATGGTTTTGCTTTTGGAGAGAGACTTTTATTCTTTGACTTTTCATGGCCTGGAGATCTCAGATTCCCAATTCATCCTGGTCCACTGAAGAAACTCAAGGTATTTTTAAACAGAGGGTTCCCTGAAGCCATCTTTTATCCCCACAGCGAGAACTCCAGGGGTAAGTGTTAATCTCAATCTGATTTCACGTGCAAAACAGCTGCTTGGATCTCTCGCCTTGCATCTGTCTCAGATGGGGCTGTTTTCTACCACACTGTTTAGTGCAGCCAGAAAGTTAATTTAGTGCATATTGGGAAATTCCTCAAACGCCATGAGACTTAACACCGTTTTTTCCATCAAACCCTTGGAGTTTGTGTTGATATTTAGAGGTGTGAGACTACAGCACTGGGGAGTGGAATGTTTCACTAATTTATTGTAGGGAGCTGATCTGGGGTGTTATCTCCATAGACCAAGCTGTTATTGTTTCACTTACAGGCTAAGTGCAATATAATTCAAAGTCACAATGCATTCCCTGTAATGCGAAACCCATAATACTCTCCTGTGGCTGACACCTGAAGTAAAGTATGCGTCTGCCAGCCTCCTTGAATAATTTGCCAGTGTATTCTAATTGGGTTTATATAAGGCCCAGATTTATTTATAGATGTGCTTTTAAGTGCATTATGCAGTGGTTAGGGTGCTAGTTTGGGAATCGTGACATGTGAGCTCTTGTGCTGACTTTGCTCCTGCCTCTGCTGTGATTTGGGGTGAGTCTTTGATGGCAGAACTGCCTCCGGGTCTTGCAGCCTGAGCAGCCTGGCATTACCCAGCCCAGTCCCCACTGCAGATGGTGGGAAATGCCGGTCGGTTTAAATGCGAGTAACATAATTAGAGTTACAGAAACATTAATGTTCCTTCAAGTGCAAGGTCTGGGAAGCCTGGTTATGAGAGAATCGCTCTCTTCAGCTCAGAAGAGGAAACGAGGGTCACAAAGCACAGAGCTCTTGCTCTGGAGTTCCCAGGGCTCTGTGCAGGGGAGGTTTCCAGGAGGAAAGCAGGAGAGCTTGGCAGAAGGGAGAGGACCCAGCTGGCCTCGTGCGAAAGAAGGGCTTGTTGGTAGGAAGCGATAACAGTTCAGTTCAGCACAAGAGCAGGGAGCTCTGTGGTGTTTTGGTATCCCTGACCAACTATTTCAGGGAGATACAACTCGAGCTCAGGTAGCTCCTGCCAGTTCCAGGGCTCCCCGTCACACTCAGTTTCGGCGCACAGGCTGGCTCTGCATTAGAAAGTGCTACAGAAAATGTGCAACTGGAGCAACAGTCAATAATGGGACGGAGGGCTTCGGCACTCGGTGCCCGCCGGTATCTCTGTTATGGCTAATCCATAAAAAAATACGGCTGTTGCAGAGATGGAGAAAACTGGGTAGGAGGTAGCCCAGAGGAGATGGCAGATGGGAAAGCAGCAGGAAAACGAGCAGCCTTCGAGCATTCAGATGTGCTCGGTGAAGGCCTGCTGGGCAGGGTCCAGAGTCTGGTACTCGCAGCAGTTTTGGCTCCTCTCCAGTGGATTTGCAGGTGATTGAGAAATGTTCCTGTGATAAATAGTCATGTCAAGCCCCTAAACAGTGATGCGCTCGGTGGCTGGTGGAGGGCAGGAAAAGGCTAAGAGGTTATGTACACCCTCCCACCTTGCTGCTGGCCCAGTCAACAACTGCACAGTGCCCCGATATCATCCATATCATTGAATCCATCCAACCGCCGTGGGCTGGAAGAAGGTCAAGTTTTGACCTCGAGGTTGTTAACTAGGGTATCTCATGCCAGTAGATGAGCTGCAGCATAACTACATGTACGCATGGGTTGTATTTTCTTCCTCCCTCCCTACCCATAGGATGGCTCTGCATTTTTTGCAAAAAAAAAAAAAACCCTGACTTGTTTTCCCATTAGCCCCAGGGCAGCATGGAGCAGGTGTAATGCACCCAAAGGTGGGTGGGCTTGGGTCTTTCAGGGGTACTGTTGCTCCTGCCCTACATAGCAATATCTCAGACACCTTTGTCTTGGGACCCAAAAGCTGTTTTAGGGCTTGGTCCCACCCAAACTCTGCTCTGAGGATGGCTGATAGGCTGAGAGCAAGGCAGACAAGCTGTGGAGACACAAAAAGCAGCCTCAAGATCCTGACTTGCATGTAAACCAGATCTTGTTTAAAAAGAAGAAAAAAGCTCAATCCCGCTTGCTGCTTTTTATGGGAATGGAGGAGGTTATTCAGTAACCCGCATGTTCACAAAGGCACTTTTGTTCCTAATAGGTCCTGAAATGTTACGACCTAATGTGTAACTTCATAGTTTACTCATGTAGCAGCATTGGGGTTACTATGTAAGGACATGAAATAGCTGCTTCTTAATGATACTGCAAACCAGCGGCCCCGGCACCTGCTCCAGGGAGGAGCGTATGTGCCAACCTGAGCGTGAAACCTGCGGGTCCTCCAAGCTCGGGGCAGGGCGTACTTGTGCATCGTGCTTGTGAACGGGGATGGCTGGCTCTTGAAAAACGTGCTCTGTGCAGTGGGCTGGGACAGAGGGGTTCAGCACCCAAAAAGCTGTGGTGTGAAGCCACCCGAACATGCCTGGGAGGTGCTGGCAGATGACAAGTGTGAATTGGACTCCCCCTGCAGCCAGAGGTGTTGGCTAGTTCAGAAAAATGCAAGCTCCTTACACTTTTAAGGTGCTTTATACTTTTTAAGCAGTTGGCTTTAAGCAAAGGAGAGGCATCCCCATTAGAGAAAGGCTTCCTCTACACTGTAGGGAAAACAGTACGGGCAAACTAAACCGGTCCATGGGAAAACATGCAAGCAAAACTAATGCTTTATCTCCTTCTCCAGCCAGCCTCCAGAAGCAATGCTTGAGCCCTCCTCATTACCTGAAGTTGTGAGTGTCACTGATACTGAGATATTGTTTGCTTTTCTAATCCCAGCGGGGGATTAGTTTGAAGCACAAGGACCAGGAGCCTTCATAATACTAGACCTAGGCAGTGAAACTGCAGCTGATGCTGTTATTCAACTCAGTAACTGAGTCTTTGAGGAATTATTCTGCATTATTTGCTTCTCTTGTATCGCATGGCAGGAAGCGCCACAGGATAATTACTCACATTAGAAATGCTTCCTTTGGTCTGTTTTGAACATTTCATCTTCCCGGGTGCCCTGTGTCAGAGGAGCATCCCATGGACTGCAGGGCTCTTTTGGGGTGTTACCGGGGAGGGGTCTCCTAGAAAGAGCTGAGGGAGCCCTAAAATGCTGGTGACAACAGGGCAAAGGTCACTGAAGATGGAGACAAGATGATGCCCTCTGGTCTATTACCAGATTTTGTACTTCCTCATATTTTACTGAAAATGTCTAATAATAGCCACAGTTTTTTACACCTTTTGGTGGAAAATTTCCTTTCTTAAAGACGGTGAAGTAGGAAATAAATGCAACGGGCAGGGGGGGGCACAATACTGCAGGAAAAAAAAGGTTGGGGGGCTTTGCATTCTTTCTTTTCCTGGACAGACTGTCAATGCTTTTTGTGATTTTATTTTATCAAATCCGAGTTTAGAGGAAATGCATATTCTCTTAGCTCATTTCCACTCCTGCCCATCCAAACAGGGTCACACAGACTGGTGTCGTCTTGCCCGGTCGAGGAGCGCCGGGCACCATTTGCAATGCGTGGTCAAGTAGCGCCCATCCAGGCTGTGCTGCTGGGTGTCTGGAGATCTTGCATTAATTCAACATGAGTCTGCTCATCCCTAAGGCGAAATCTTGAATAACAGCAAGCAGTGATTTACCCCCAAGTGCAAATTACAGCAAGTGGGGTGTGGTGAAACATCCCCTTTCTGGCGGCAGCAGTAGCGGTTTTCCAGCCTTACTCTGCATAGTTTGTTTCACACGGACGCTGCTGACCTTGTTTACTTTTTCCTTTATCTGCCCGGCCCTTCTGCAAATATTATTGCATTTGTCAGAATAGACCAATTAAGTGGCCTAAGCCCTTAATGAAAACCTTGACTTTTCTTTAACCTTCCTGAGGAATTGCTCATTAGTGGGAAATGGTGCCGCTGGCTTGTACACACAGGCAGAAACTACTCCAAAACCATGGTCAGGTGGGATGGTGCCAGCTCCCACCGGTGGGAATCCCACTTGTCCCTTTCTTATGGACCCTGATAGCTCAGAAATGGCAAAAATAGACCTTTGGTGCCCTGTGAATGCTGTGCGCCTGCAAGATCTTTCTAAAGAAATACCTGAAATAAGTAATTTGCTGAGCAATGGCATCTCTGGGTTTTGGTTCTTTAGCAATAAAGGGATGTCAGTGATGCACAGGGAGGAGGAACACCCTTTCACTTCTCCCCTTTCCTCCTGCTCTGTGCTTCAGTGAGAAAATGGGTCACTTCATCCTGTGCCACCAGCAAAATGATAAGAAAAGCCATTTTTTTCTGCTGCCCAATTTCAGGCTCTGAGTGCTTTGGAAAGTTGGACTGCTAATGGAGACCACAAGTTTCCTTTACTCACCACATCTCCAGCTGCTTTAATTCCTCGCACAGGCAGAGGGCCCACGGTCTCTCTCCCACCTCCCAGCTGTGTTATCACCAAAATCACCAGTTTTCCATTATTTTTATTCCCACCCCAACAAAAGGCGTGAGGACCAATAGCAAAACTCAGCCCCCATGTGGAAGGTCTTGCAGCACTATATGCTATTGGTGGCAGGCAGCCGTGGCACCGGGGGGCAAGGAGGCATGCCTACTGCTCCGAGATAAAGCACGGGGCCGGCCAGCTGTTTTGCAGGAGAAAGTGGTATTCAAGCACATGCACACACACTCCGGTGCATTTCTGTGCTCTTACCCTCAGTATCCTTCACACGTTCCCTCTGCTGTTATATACACCCCTGTATAATACCTGTAGTACGCTGACTCTTTAGGTCTGTCTTGAGTAGACTTGGATTCTGCAGATATTTACGTGTATGCTTAGGATGCACCTAAGCCCAGCGCTGAGCATGTGCCTGGCTGACACTGCCACCAGGATCTCCAGCTCTAAGATCTTAACTCCTTTTTGTTACCCCAGGTCTGTGTAACGCTGGCCACTTGCAGCCCCTGAGTCTGATTGTCATTAACTATAAGCGTCGCAATATTTATGAAAAAAAAGAATTAAAACCTACATATATGCATTTCACCAAAGAGTCCAAAGCGTCTGTGTGAAGATCCTGGAAGTGCTTCTGACTGAGCACTGCTCGTAGTGGTGAGTTTTTAAAATGAAACTTTTTTTTTTAAATTCATTAATACTTGGGAAAATATTTCTCATCTTCCAAGTTGTTTTGATATCATTTGGAAACGAATAGTTTTGCAAACCTATTAGAGACAGATCTTGGAATAATTAGAATAAATGGAACTGAAGCACACAGCTTCATAAGGCTTATTTTTTTTCCTTCCTTTCTCTCCTTATGCTCCACACAGCAATTGGTCCAGTGGGAAACAGGAGGAAGAAAAATTGAGTTTTCATTGCATTCATTTCTAGTTATTGCTTTTTATCTCTAATGGGTGTGGAATGCTTAATCTTTGAACTACAGTGTCAAAATATATTTGCAAGATAGATCGAATTAAAATAATTCCTCCCCTTTTTTCTTCCAGCATAGTAATTGCTCTGTTTTATTCATATATCATGGACAGATTAACATTTAATCTCTTGTGTTGTATTCACATCCCAAATGACCATGCACTGGGTAGAAGGAGAGGATGAAATAGCAGAAAGTGTGTTGTATTTCTGGGTTTGGCGATGCTCTCCTGTACCTGCAAGAGATGACGAGCGGGTGATGCGGGGCCAGGTTAACTGTACTGACGTTTGCTGGGTGCTCCATTTACATAGTGCTGTGTTACGTGGTGTCTTACAGAAAGACGATGGCACCGAGGGTGGACTTTGGTAACAGACAAACTGCAAACTTGAAACGCCACCAGAATTGGCACAAGCTCTGTTACTGAAGTGCAGGATGCTGCTAATAACCGGAGATGGAACCAAAAAAATGTACATGTTAACCCTTATAGTCTGTTTTATTTGCATTGATATGTGGGATCTTGGTTCAGATCTTACGTGGTAATAAGCCAAAGTCAAATCTAGATGTGGTCTTGAGTTGGACCTTGTTTAGATCAAATTGAGAGATGGGTACCTGGATCACGGGGCAGTGTTTAAGCATGGTTACTAGCAAAAGGTGGAGGTTTAAGAAGTTTGCCTGTAAGACAGAGGTCCTGGCCTGACCGTCTGTCCTTCCCAAGAGCCCAGTGGCCCAGGCAGGACATGGCTTTGGAAATTAAAATGTTTTTTCGTCCAAGATAAGGGCTGTGTCGAGGGACAGTAGATCTCCTTCGAGCTTTGTTTTCTGTTTGCAGGCACAAAGAGCCTCCTTTTCCATTTCTATTTCCTAGGACCTTTTTGGGTTTTCCTGATTTCATTTCTGGGGCTCTGACCTGCTGCTTTGAGGCTGCATTTGGGAAGTCTCCTAGGTGTTTCTCTGAAATGATTTGCTTTTTATTTCCTGTTCCAGCCCAAGAGGGAGCATTTGGTCAGTGGGCCCAAGAAGTGTCCACCCTTTGTTACTGCTGCCCTCCAAGGCCCCTCAGTAACCACTGCCAGAGAAAGCTGGCCCCCAAGGCTTGAATTACAGTGAAGCCATGGATAGAAAATACACCATGAAATTTTATGGCTCCTGCGAAGGGGCTGCCATCTGCTTTTTCTTTTTTCCCCCCTTTTTTTTTTTATAGCCATTCCACAGTCTATTAAACCATTACTGTCTGCTCCCCCACTTCCCGCCAACGTCTGTGTCCATTTCAAAATACACCACTTTGGATTTCAAAACAGCCCTTGGGAATTCCCCAGATCATTCATCCTGTACAGACCTTTACGGATCTTTTTTTTTTTTTTTAATTGAAATCTATTTGTTCACACGCATAGGTACATATTGCTCTCAGCCCCTTGGCGCCTCTCCTCCACTACTCTTCATTCAAAACCAAAAAATCTTGCTGAGAAGAGCCTGAGCAAGAATTGCTGTCTCTGATTGTGCCTTGCTGGTCCTGCTTAGAGGGATACTCCGAAATTGCAGCCTGAATGACACTTGTCAGGCTCCTCCTGCTATGGGAGGCAAAGGCTGCAGGTTTTGGGCTGCTTTGCAAAACAAGCTGCAGGGCTATGCGTACTTTCCACCCGAAGGCTTAGCTGGCTCCAAACATCAAGCATGAGTCCCAAGTCCTCTGCTTCCTCTTGCTTTCCTGTACTGCTGCTATTGTGTCTCCTTGCTGTCGTTGTACAAAAAGAGAACAGGATTCCACTCATTTCTGGAAATTGCTTTTGCACATGTTGCGAAGCTTGCTATTTCTTGTGACGGGAGGGTTTGCCTTTCCTTTAAACATTTGGGTAGGTTTCATATCTCCCTCCCCCCCCAGTTTTTCTTTCTGGAAGGTGGAACAAAACCCCTTCAGCTGTAACAGGTGGGCCCGCGAGCAAAACACGCAGAGACCGCCGGGTGCCCGGTGTCGCTCTGCAGGCTGCAGGGAACATGTGAGGCCGGATCCTGGTGCAAGGCGTTGCTGCCAGTTCCCTCCTTAAACTGACCCATCTCTAAACCGAAACAGCTTTCCATAGTAAATGTGTCTCTGCATCTTATGAATCTATTGAAAGGCGATTACAGGTGCCAGGGTGTGTGATTTTGCCTTTGATTACAGAAAAACTCTCCTGTGGTCCCTGACCAGCTGGTAAAAAGCACAAATTTTTCTCAAGGTGATCTTTCACCCCATCCCCGTCTCCCTTTCCTGCTAGTCCTGCATTGCACAAGTAGCCATATGTATCCAGCCAGCCTGGAAAGGCCCAGGGCAGTGCTGATGCTGTGGTTACAACACAAGCAATGTTGCTGACTTCTCTGTAACACAGTGCAGATGGCTCAGATATACCCTGCTTTCAACAAATTACGCTCTGTAGTTATTTCGAGATGCTGCGTGATGGTTTAGGGCCACCTGCAGCATCTCAGGGAGGAGAGTTTCGGTGCTTAGCCAGCCAAATCGAAATGCTGTGAGTATTTAATCTCCAAGCTGTGCAAACAGGGCTCTGTACAAGCATCTTGTTGCAAACTCCGCTGTGGCTCCTCCTTCCTATCCGCAATTCTTCTCCGAAAGCACGGCTGCCTTTTCGCAGCACAGATCCCGTGTCTAGGGTCCAGAGAGCTGAGTAACCACTAGAGGGAGATGATAATGACTCTTAATATTTGCAATTCTCATGTTATCTGTAACAAATAACAATTAGCCTTTGCAGCTGCACAGCTGTAACGAGGCTAAAGTCGCTCTCCAGGACCTTTCCGGACCTGGAGAGGGGAGCTGAGCCAGGGTCCTTATTTTGGGGAGCATCTTCGGGTTTTTTATTAATATAAATCACACAGCCTTACTATAGCACTCCATGCTTGAACCCCAAATGCAAAGCCTGGTTGATGCCTCCATTTACACTGAACGGGAGTTCTTCATGTTGTCCTCTGAAAAGTTATATCATATATGGGACTAATTTGCTGTTCTTCAGCTTTTTCACCTGGGACAAAACCAGTTTTGGGGGCATCTGTAGTCACAGGCAGAGTACAAGGGTGCCTACATTTCCTCATCCCTGATTTAAGCCAGAATTCAGGGTTTATCTTTAAGGTAAAGGCTAGTCTGTGGTGCCAGTGGTTAACTGGTAGTTTGAAAACTGAAACTAGGATGGATCTTGCTTGGTAGTACATGGAAACACACACAAACATTGGTTTGAAATAAGTTCGTATCATTACAGTGAAGAAAATAATTGTTTCCGGTGTGTTCCTCTCAAACATGGTTTTTCTTTTCTTCCCTTTTTTCCACCTTTCTCCTGTGATTAAAAAAAAAAGAAGGAAACGGAAGAAAAGCTAAAAGCAACTGAGTGTGTGTGTGTGCGTGTGTGTGAGGGAAGGATTGTTGAAAACTGAGACAGTTTCTTGGTTTGAAACAATGTGAGAATTTTCATTACTTGAATTAAAAAAAAAAAAACCAAACCCTGAGCAAACTGAAACCTCATGTGCAAACTGTCAGATTCTTTCAGAAGCTATTTTTCACTTGAAAGCACTTGCTCATAGAAAGCATTTTGCCCAGCCTTATTATGAACACAAAAGCTGCACCTAATTGGTTTATATGTTGACAGGCATCTTATTACTGAGAATAACAGTGCGTGTGCACCCCACCCTCGGCTGAGGGGGGATGGCCCCAGCCACTGTGCAGGAGGGAACCGCTGGCCCCTGTCATCTACCAGCAATGGAGATTCGCTGCTGGGAGAGGAGGCAGCAGTTTTGGTGGCTTCGTTTCTCATTTTTCCATTGCAAATCAGCTGCTTGTAAATGTAACCTGGGTGCGGAGAATTACAACATTCATCTGATGTGATGGCGTTTCGTGCCTGCGCCTTCAGGGCTCATCGCAGTCCAGCTGGGACATCAGGCGTCCTGCTGGACACTGGACCTGTTAAACAGGGGAGGTTTGGGGCTGAACTGAGCCAACCCAGGGTCTGTTTTGCAAATCCATCCTGGAACTGTGGTGCCGGAGGCATGCAGAGCCCAGAGGCACCACGCTGCCCTGGTGCTCCTGGTTTCCTCTCTCTTTATGTGGTCGGAGTTGACACCTTGAATACTACAATCCTAAATAGAGATGGCATGTAATTGCGTTGACTGAAGGAAGTGACTTTTTGTGCTGGCTGAGGTTTTACCTGGGGATCTCACGAGACACCAGAGGAAGGTTTCGCGCTTGCAGAGCACCGGCATGTAGCTCACACACTAAACATTAAGGGGGATTTCCAGAAGTGCCTGCACAAGGAAGGCAGCTGAGTCCTCAACAGCTTTGGCGTTTTCAAAAGCCTCTTTGCAAGCCTCTTGGCACCTCTCCGAATCCCTGCTCTCTGCTGGGGTCTGGCAACCCCCACTTGGTGGCAACTTGGTGGCTCAGTGCAACCTCCAGCTCAGAGTAAATTAGAGCTGGTGTAAACCCACGACAGAAATCACACGAGGCCTGGCTCGTGAGCACAAGGGCATTTCTCCAAGCCCTTCGAAGGACTTGCTCCCCGGAGGGTTTTACTGCCCAGGCGGCTGTGCGAGCCTCCTCTGCCAGCTCCACACACTTCCAGCTGGTGCAGAATTGCTGCCTCCTGGTTCAACTTGTTCCCCCTCCAGCTCCAAGTAATGAACTTCTTGGGGGGGGAAATGAAGGGTTACGTGGTAGTTAATGGCATCAAAAGGCCACTGAAAGGCTGAGAGGTGGATGACACGTGTGTTTGTGCCAAATGTTATTGCCTTTGCATAGTTCTCCTTCTTGGGCCATAGTTACAGAATCCCAAGAGCTGCTGCATATTTAATATATACAGGAAATCAGAAAAACTAGAGACCAACATAGAGTCAGTTGCAGGCGTTACAGATAAACTCGGGGCCTTCTTTGCACTGGGGATTTGCTCTGAACCTAACTCCTGGAACATGAAAGCCTCAGGGGCAGGAAAGGGAAAGTAATGGTTACAGCAATCAAGCTTGTTCTTGCTAGAAGCTTTAGTGTGAACTATGCATTCAGGTCAATCTCAAGCTCAAAGTGATGCAAAAAGGAATTTGGAAACTGTTCGTTAGCTACAGGGATTGGGCATTTTTAATTAAAACCTACTATCTGATATGAGACCAAGCCTTTGACTTTGCTGGCTTTGCTTTGGTGGAGAGATCAGTGCCTGGCATTGGTGGTGAGCCGTGGCAGCAGCGTGGCTGGGTGAGTTAACGAACCGGCAGCGCCTGTGCTGCCCGCGGGAACGGCCACCAAACCTGCATGGCTGGAACAGAGCCAAGTGACTTTTTTTAGGTGAGCCCCCCCTGCTCGCAGGGCCGGAGCTCAAGGGTGGGCTGAGCTGGTCCCACACGTGGGTGGGTTTCCCCACCTGGGGAGTCAGGGGCTGGCTCTCTCCAGATGAGGATCAGCAGGTCTGAGTTTCCATCAGCACACAGATACAGCCTTGAAGCAGAGCCCTGCTCCGGCCCCTCCTTCAGCTCATTGGCTCTCTGAAGTCTGCAGATGCAGAGCTCTCTCCTCTGCACCTCTGCATCTGCCCACGTTGCTGTTTCCACGGCTGGGTTGCATGTTACTAACATCTGTCAACCCCGGTTAGTCTTTAATTGCTCTTGGGGCTCTGCGTCGGAAGGAAAAGCATGGCTAAATTGCATGTGAGGTGACTGCAGGACTGAGCAGAGGAGTCGATGCACTCAAAGATAAAGGAGTTGCGCTTTGCAGCCGGGAGGAATGCTCCAACTTGTTATCTTTTATAGGGAATTTAGCAGGTATTAGGTTCCTAGGTTATATTCCTTCTTGGTCTGTTTTGATCCTTTGGCCCAGAAGCCTGGGGTGATCCCCCCTGCACAGACTGGGAATGTTACAGGGCAAAGCCAAATCCCTTGTTTAGGCACTGATTTTTCTTTTTTTTCTTTTCTTTTAAACCAAAGCATCTGTCTTTTTTCATGACGTCCTGCCCAGTTAATACCATCCAGAACGGACACTGAAAATCTGCAGCGCCACTAGGCACTAAGGAACAAACGGGTTGTGTGAGAAGAGGGACTGAAGCCACCAAAGGACTGTCATCCCCCCCAAGAGCTCGGGCAAAATGCAGGGCTTTTTTGCAAAGCTGGGATGTGCTGGAAAGGGCTCCTGCTTTGCAAAAGAAAACTTGCTCCATCTCCTACTGTGGGAGAGGGAAATGTCTCCTAGGGCAGCAAGGAACGACTTCTGAAATAAAAAAAGATGGGATTTATTTAGAAAGGGCTAGAAAATGTCACAAGACATAACAGTATTTACAGCTGGGCAGTTCTCATCTTCCCGAGACCAGGGACTAGAGGCAGACAAGTTAAAATGCTCTGCGCATGCATCTTCGCTGTGTTTGTAAATGAGAGGAATCAGCAGAAATCTTACCTGGAAGTGTGCTCTGGCACAGCCTGAAGCCCACGATATGAAATTCAGATGAGCAGCGGAAGGGGCTGTCAAAACATGTAGGTGTTTTTGCATCTCAGTGAAGACTGAAACTGCCCAGCTCCAAAGCCAAAAATGTTCCAGGGGAGCTGTGAACCTACGACCACCTGGGCTGTCTGCAACATGGGGACTCCTTTTTGTGCAAAACCCATGCCTTTTGTTTGTAAAATATATATATATATATTGCTGGCATATGCTCGACTGCGCAATGAAGATGTGTTGTGCTACTTATGTCTACTATCCTTTAAGCCCCCAAGCATGTCCACTGCCAGTCACACAGATCTCTGAGCAGGAGCTTACACGGTCTGACAGAGCACTTACATTTAATAAAGAGATGGATTTTCGCACCAGGCTCACATGCGCTTGTCAGCCGTTCCACGGCGCTGGAGCACGCGTGGTGCTGTGAATGCCATGTGGTGTTCCCAAGGCTGTGGCATCTTTTAAAATCAGTCAAACGTGGCCTTGATATAATAGCCAGTAGCGAAGCTTGCCAAGGATTTTGCTGCTGAAGGGATTTCAGAAGAAAAAACATGCTTCCCACAAAATCAGAACTTTGATTAAAAAACAAACTCCCGTCAGGAAAAACATACCAGCCTCTTTCACTCGGGGTTTAGTGAAACATTTCATTTCTCAAATGGAATGGAAAAATTTCAGTTCAAGAGTAATTCACATTTACTGCCTGAGAGCTGCCCCCTGACCTGAAATATTCCCTGAGGATGTGCCTTGGCTTTGCTGCTGTGAGAGCGGCTGGGGCATGGCCTGGGCAGGACACCTGGCTCAAAGAGGACACGAAGCAGGAGGCATCATTACCTGTATGGCTGCAATTTGAGGCTGAACTGACCAAAACAGGCAGTGAAAGGGAAATTCCCATTTTTGAGCAGACTTAGGTATTAGTAAAGCCCCAAACACATTTGTAGAATAGTGATAATTTCAAACTCCCAGGCAGAGAAACTGGTGTTTAATTAGAATTATTTACTCGCAGAGATGGGGTGCGCATGTGTGCGGGCATGGGTTTATAGCGGTAAAGAGAGCCCTTGACGCCGTAGGAGATCTACGCTATAAGGACCTTGCAGTCTCTGGTAGGATTTCTCACCTAATGCTAACCTCTAGGAGTGAAACGAGGATGTTTTCCTTCAGGCTGCTGAGGGGAATGCTACCCTGGAAAATTTTTAATTTTAGGTGTTGAAATTCAGCTATTTCCTGTGCTATACATTTGTGTGACACATACATGACATAATTGAAACTTCTGGAAACTCTTATAAAATTAACCCCCCCTCCCAATGTCATACCAATTGGAAAGCTGTTTGGAAAGTTGTTTTAAATAGCGTGTGGGATGTGAAATTAATGTATGCATGTATAAAATCCTTCTTGGTGAAGCCAAGGGGTTAGGTGTTCCTCAGCCTGGTTATTTCTCGTTATGGTCAAATACTGCTTCATGCCAAGGCTCTATTTGTGTGGCTGAGACCTTACCTATAAATCGGCGATAAAACAAGGCCTTTGGTGCAAACGAGAGTTTCTTCTTTGCTTGTTCCTGCTGACAAAATATTCGATACGATTCTTGCCTGAGTACATGCCTAACTGTGCTCTCCAATTAGCCTGCTAATTAGACCCCCGGTATCTCTTTAGATTATTAATGGAGCCGAAAGACTTTTTAAAGGAACATTAGATAGAGCTGAAAAGATAGCTTTGGGGCATGGAAGATACTGTAAGCGTGGGTCACATTTTCTGCTTTGCTGTGCTGAGTTGTGGAGATGTTTGTTCAGAAATCTGCTGTGCCGGGAGCCTGGTGGGGCGAAACGGCTCCCCAGGTGCATGGTGCTGGTGGGAGGGGGTTTGATGGGAGAAGTAGTTTTTCAGGGGCATCAGTCCTAGGTGGAAAAGAGGAGCACATGGGAGAAGGAACTTTCCATTAGGTAATATGCTAACAGGGAAACGGAGCTGGATTTTTTAGAGCCCCATTTTAAAATAGAATGTTTCAGGTAATTCCAACAAAATGAAACATTCCTTTTTGGCTTAAACTAGTCCAAAAGGAAATGTTTCATTTTGATTTGCCGGATGAAAAATTCTCTTTGGTTGGGAAAAAAAAGAGCATTTCCCACGACATAGCTTAGCTTTGTAGAAATGTTATTTTCTATCAGAAAAAACCAACTGCAGTAGAAAGTTCCCAGCTGACTCCTGGTGCAACCTGTTCTGGCTGCTGGGGAGGAACAGCGGGACTGGCTTTTGCATCTTTCAAGGATTACCCTTTCCCTTTGATCAACGCTGATTCACTTCCTACCATTGGGTGCTCTGCCACCTGGAACAGTCAATTCTATGTGCTTTCACTCATTGCTCCTTTTTGTTTTGGGGGAAGTTGCTATAAGCTTTTAGCATCCCAGTGGGCATGGAGAAAGGCTCTTTTTACAAGTTCCCACTTGGTCTGAAATGAGCCCGGCTCTTCTTTTACAAGGGCTCACCCTGAAGGAAAAAAACAGCCTTTTCTGACCTGACACCCCCAGAGTTATCTTTGGACTGCACAGTGTGCCTTCCTCAGGCTTCGGGCTGACTGTGCCACCCCTGCTTGCACGCGTGACACGGGGCAGCAGGAAGGCACGTTCTGTGCTGAGCAAGGACAAGCTGCCTGTTCATCGCCAACAAAAAACCTTCTTTCTCAGTGACCCTCAAAGAAAAACATGGCTTTACCCTGGTACAGCTGCCTCGTGGGTGGCATTTTCTCTCAGCGCCCTGGGGCTGCCATGGGTTCCCAGGTGGGTTTGGGTGGTGGACAGCACGCTCACAGGCAGTAGAAGAAAGGGACTGGATGTCAGCAGACAGTCTTGGGCAGGTTTGACACCTACCACTCCCTTGTCTTGTTCTTGTCTTCGTGTGCTTGGGCTTGTGATGGGTGCAGGCACCCATACCTCACCCAGGGTGGGTGCAGACCAAAGTCAATGCCCCCAGCCTCAGGCTCCACCACGAAGACCCCACAGCTCTATGCTGCAGCTGGGGGGTTTGTCTTCAATGGTGCTCTTGGAAGCAAACGGCCAAGTGGGCTCTGCCCAGCCCGCAGCCATGGACATCGGCTGGTTGGCAGACCGAGCGGTCATCTGGGTCCACCGCTGGAGTTGCAGGAGGCAGAAGGGAGCCTGCAGCTGGGTGCTGCCGGAGCATGATGTGGGTGACAAACATATGAGCTTGCCCAGCACGAGGCCTCTCTCAAGGCAGCACCAGCAGCCCAGCAGGAATATTTAAGGTCCATAGGGTACCGCCGGCTCTCCACAGCCCCATAAACATGGGACAGGAATAATGGGGGAAGAGAGGCTTTAGCACAGCTCTAAGCTACATTTAGCTAGCTGTCTGTGGCTTTTCAAACTGTATGGATCCAATCTTAAGTTGAGCAGCAAAGGAAAACGCAGAGAAGGCTGGAAAGTTTCAATCCAGCCTCGTTAGTTTGTTTTAATAACAAAACCCCCAAATCTTCTTATCAGCAGGCCACACATTTTCTTCCCAAACTTACATTTTTCATCTACAGTGATGAGGTTTTGTTAAAAGAGAAAGAATCTGGTTTTGTTTTGGGGCAATGAGGAACTGGGCTTTTGGGGGTTTTTTTCTTTGCTTGCTTAAAATTGCAATATTCTGGGGACCCGCTGCAGAGCGAGCCCCAAATAGCACCAGATCTAGAAGAGGTTTGGAGAGTGCCAAGATCCCTGAAGGGGCGTGAGATATTTCAGCGTTCAGATCTGAAGAGAAGTCCTGCCTTTGCTCCTCAGCCTTTACTTTTATTAGGCCAGGCTTTTCTGTGCTTATAATGAAGAAAAATTGAGCAAGCTTTTTTGGGGGGAGGAGGAGGTGAAGATATTAATAGAAATGTTGCTTTGGTCTGGCACAATGTGCTGCAGTCTACTGGCATATTGTGAACTGTCTTAAGACCTAATAGGAAATAAATTGCTTATTGGGGTGCTGCTGAGGACTAACAGGAGGTCTGGTTGTTTAGGAGACTGGTGGGACTATCCCAAGGGCAGCTCTTATCGGGAAGGGGTAGCTATTACAGCAAACGCTGGGTTTCTTGTCAGTCCAGAGTGCACATCCCTTGCAGCAAAATTAACAGTACAAATTGTCCTGGCCATGAATTGAAGGACACTGACCTGGGAGGCGGCGTTTACAGTACACGGCATCTCTCCAAGGCCTCGCTGATAGAGATGTTGGGGCTTGTTTTGTCTGTGACTAACTAGCTTTCTCCTCTTTGACCCCTTCCTGAGAGTCCAGGAGCTTCACCCTGACTTCTTCCCTTTGACTTTATTTTTTCAGTTCAGAAATTCATGCCTCTGGCCCCTTTTTATCAGAGATAATTTTCCCCGGATTGTTCTGCATTGGGCAAGAACTGCACAACTCATCTCTGAACCAGTGCGATGGCCAAAACACTGATTTAAACCCTTATGTTTCCAAAACACCCTTTTTGTTTATCTCGCCTCTGTGTTCCCTCTGTTACCCTCCTGTTCACAACTGGAAGGCTTCATGCCAAAATACCTTGAGCAACTTGCTTTACGAAACGTTGCCTTTTAGAAGTAAGGTGTGATCTTAAGCGAACAAAAGCCAGATCTCAGGAAACATTCAGGCTGACATCTTTCACTGTAAATAGCGTGATTTTAAATTGAAATTGGTTTTGATAAAAGGTTATTAGTAGCAAGTTGAATGAAATAAAGTCAAGTATAAAAAAATCCCAGCAGTTTTGTTTGGCAATGTCTAATCAAACCTGCACTTTGCCCCAGCTCTCCCAGGGCAGCCTGTGGATGGACTTCAACCTGCAAAGAAAGTCCCGTGGTCAACCACTTTTAGTTCCTATTTTTTAAGCTTGAAAAATAGGTTTGATTTGCAGGAAATGTGCTGACATTTCAGCAGTTATTTCACTTGAAGATGGGCCCCTCTGCCAGCATTTGGGAGAATACAGGCCGTGAACTAGACTTTCAGTTAATTTCCAAGGGGTTTTGGTGTTTTCCCTGCTCCATGCTAAAAGTTTTGTTGAGAGCTAGAATTGCTTCTCTGAGCCAGGTTGAAGATGGTTGGTTTCCCTGAGCAGTGCTGTATAATGAAGACAGTGTTTGTGTCCTTCTACCTTAGATTCCCCTACCAAAGTTATAAGAAGGTGGCCTTTGGCATGAGCTCACAGCTCAGATTCATGGCCCCACATCTGCAGACACAGGTTTTAACTGCTCTGCTTCCTCCATTCAGTGCCTGGGCAAAAAACTCAAGAAACATCTCCAGGCATGAACCTTACTGCACCAAAGAGTCAGAGCAATGCACTCCTGAGTTTGCAGAGCCTTTTGCAGAGCCTGGCAGCCCTTGCCCCCAGCAAGCGATTGTGCAATGGCAGGAGCTTCATGTGGCTGGTCTCACCCTCCCTTCCACCAGTGCATTCCTGTGAGTTTCATGCAAAACCTTCTTTGCCCCGCAGTGAGGAACATCCACAGCAAAAGCTGGGCGTGGAGGAGGGAGCAGGGCATGGGTCGGCCCCGGCATCTTTGACTTGAGCACGGGCTGCGGTGTGGCATGTTGCTGCCACAAGACTCGCGTCTCTGGGGCCACACATGGAGCAGGGAGGAGGTAGGGCTGCTGCGGCTGCTCTTTCCCTTGGCAGAGGCACTGCCTGTTTGTTTGTCCTCCCTATTGTTTGTGCACAGGAACCGCACAAGGAGCCACAGGGCTGAACTGAGGAGAGCTGCCCTCCTTCAGCCATGGGCACATAAATCAGCCATGGGGATGCTGTATCTGGGCTCTCCTGGTGTCGCATGGGCAGGAGCGCTTGCTCCGGGCTGCCACTTCCGTGCTGGATGGGACGTTTGCAGCTCTTGATGATCATGATCAGATGAAGACCTGGTGGAAATGCGCAGAGCTCACATGGTGAGAGCTGTGTTTGCTTACTCCGAGGCTGAATTCAGCCCTCGGCTGCTTGTTCCTCCTGTTGAACAGGATTGCAATGCTCTCCCCAAACACTGTAACTAGATCAGCCTGAGGAGAGGGCCTTGTTCAGCACTCCAGATGTCTATCTGTCTTTTTTTTCCTTGCTTTTTTTCTTTTTCCAAAGCTGAATCCTTTATTTAAGCTCTCCCCAGAAGCCTGGAAAAAACAAAGACCTGGATGTGTTTCACAAACCCTAGTCCTTTGCCTAAACACCTTTCAGCCACATATTATAAATAGATCTCCTCTGTGGTTAAGAAGAGATGTCTCTTTTTCAGCGTTGCCTTGAGCACAGATACTCACGAGGTGGTGCGGGTCCAGGCCATGAACCGGCTGCAGTCCCATATGAGGGGTTTGGATATGAAAGCAATTTCCTGCGAATCAGTTAAGGTGCAATTCCTCCCCTTTGGATGGATCTTGGGCTCTGAATCTGGGGATGGTCCTCCCATCCTCAGCTCTTTTGCCTTCCCTGGAGGTATGCCTGGTTTCTGCATCGGTGTGTAAGCATGAAATGATTGGAGTGTAGGGATAGGGCCTCAGTTCAAAACCTGACCTCTGATGCTTCTCTAAATGTATTCTCTCAGCCTGTTCCCAAACCCTAAGTGCCTCTGGTTGCATGTTCTGTTGATGAGAAAACCCTAAATCCCAGAGTGGGGGGCTGACAAAGGTGGAGGTCAGGGATGGGAGCTGGGTGGTGGTGGTGGATGAGCAAGGATGTTATAAAGCACATTCTCATAATGTAATCTGGCCAGTGAGAGGGAGAATGAATCAATGTCACCTTGAGTAAGCATGGAGATCAGCCTGGCCACATTCCTGAGATAGCTGTGCGAAGATCTGACACTGTTATTCATGGGAGACTTAAAACAGAGTCCAGAACCAAGGGTGTAACCCAACCTCAGGAGCAGTGGGAACATGCATAAGATCAAGGTCATCTCAGGAGGTTGCAAAAGAAAAGGTCAGATCTGGTTCAGCAAGTGCAGAGCAGCTCAGGTTAATTCCTCTGTCATGTCCATGTCTGTGAAAGCAGCTGCTGTTGCTCAGCCCTGGGAGCGCAGTCTGCCCCGCAGAGAGGAGTCCCCTTTTCTCCAGAGATCATCTGCTGGAAGATGGGCATGAGATGAGCAGGAGCTGCAGTAACTCTGGGAAAGGAATAGTTTCTTTGTGCTCTTTGCACAGTGCCAAGCACTTGCTTTGCAGCTAAACCTTCATGGTGCTGTTCTACTGGAGAACACCTTCTGCTTTAGCAAAGGGGATAGGGAGCAAAGGCTGTACCTTGAAATGGCTTTTGGGGACTCGTGTAGCTTTGAACTAGAGCTCTCATGTGCCTTTAAAAGAATCAGGATTGACCTCATCTCTGATAGGTGTCTAGGAAAGCCCCAGCCAAATGGCCATGGGGACTGACTACTCCATAATTTCTCAAATTCTGGATCTTTCTGTGTAACATTTTCTGCAAGGATGCAGCTGAAGGGGAGATACTGAGGGTGGGGGAGATCCCTAAGCAGGGTCCTAGGAGCTACTCTGGAGCTCACAGGGCCAATGGTCCGGCTTAGGACAGGAAGACTTGGGCAACAGCCTCCACGTGGGTCCCTCCACGTCACATCCCATGAAGGCTGTCAGTTAAAGCTCATGGTTCAGCCCCAGTTGAAAGGGCTGATAAATACCCTTTGCTCTGCTAATACAATGAAGTCCTCTCAGCCCCACTAAATGCTTCCAGAGTGTTTTGTTGCTTATGGGGGTGGGGGGAAAACCCAGCCCGTTTCTAATTGTCACGTTCGAGTCTTGTGCAGGCAGAGATGCATTCCATATGGCGACAGGATCCGAGCTGCCCGGCTTGGCACAGCCAGGCAGTTGATGGGAAAATGATACATTTAATTGTATGGATGTCATAGTACTGGAGTCATTTTCTTAATCCTGGAGTTGGAAATAAATACAGAAAATAACGAATATACAGTTGGCTGGGGATGATTCAGAGTATCCATGCTTTCCTTCGTTGTGAGGAGTTGGAGGGCAAACGTATGGAGGAGGTTCCCACTTGCAGGCTGAACAGGACATATCTGAGCTGATTGTAAGTTTGCTGGGTTGGGCTTATGGACATTTCAGCCAGCTGAAAATTTGGCCCCATGTTATGAAATGGGATTCCAGAGTCTCTTCTTCCTTCCAAGGGAGCACTTTTTGATGTGTGGAATTGGACTATAAAACCCAAGTGAGGGAGAGCTGCCCTGGGCCCAGAGCTGCTTCCTTCTTCTGCTCGTGGTCAATGCAATGTCTTTGCTTTTCCCTGAAAATCTCATGTTTTGATCAGCTCCTGCTGCCTGCTGGAGAGAGCTACGGTGCGTCCCACATAGAAGCCACATCTTTCTGTTTTGCAGGCTTCTCCTCATGCTCTGTATGTCTGCGTTTGCTCCTATCCCTCCGCACACAGCTCTGTAGCACCCATCTACTGGGGTTGTTTGCTGGCAGTGCCTATTCTTGGAGGCAGAGGATGGCAGGGCAGTCTCACCATGGAGGTAGCTATGTATAGGTGGAAACCAAAGTCCATATGGTGGGGCAGGCACACTGCTGTAGCGGCGTACCATGAAGCAGTGCTTTGTGAGGGCGCAGAGAAGAGTTTAGGCATGCGAACAGAGCTGTCAAACCCAGTACCTTACGTCTGACTGCCAGTACCCCACGCTGCTGCACGTTTGTGGAGGGTTTCCTAGACAGATGCGAGCTGTGGGGCTCATGTCCGGCCTTTCTGGAGGCTGACGTGCAGCTGGCACCGCTGTGATACGCTTGTGGTAAGGCCAACACTTACCAGAAGTGTTGGATCTACCACAAACATACTGTTTGTTGGGTTTGCACATGCCTTGCTAGTCATCAGCCTGGCTGACGCTACACATCTGCTCCAATCAGGAATTCTGGAAAACCAGAAACACAGGTAACACCCCCCCAAATCTCCAAGGAGAAACGTCCAGGAAAACCTGAAAAAATTAGTCTTCCCAAAACTGCTGCTTCTGCCAGACAAAGATGTAAAATTCCTAGCAAAAGCAGAAACGTGGTTATCTGTAACCCACAGTAATTTCAGCTTGGTTTCTAACAGCAATTTGTTTGAGCTCTGGAGTGTGAGGTTTAACTTTACTTCCAAGCTGCTTATTACACTAAATATTCCTGATATCTGTATCAACGTCCTACCCAGGTTTTGAGACAATTAATAACCTTGGCTCTTGCCAGCAGTGATAACAGAAATGGCTTGCTCTGACTTAAGGCTGATTACTCTCAGGTCACTGCAAAGCATCCTCTCTATCAGAAGTGGATCAGGAGCTTACGAAAGGATGGGGAGGGAGGTTAAACATGCATCTCAGCCTGTGCCGTTATCTCCATGAGCTGCACTCTTCATTATGCATATTCAGCCGCAGACCTCACCAATTTGTGGCCGAGAAGGTGCCCTGCATATGCCTGGTCAAAATTTGGGCTAAATTTGGCACAGGGAGCAAGGCAGCCGCTGTTGGGAGTGATTTGTCTCCTGTATGTCCCACTTTGTGAGGAGCCAGGGCTTCTGACAATAATATTGGTGACCCAGCTTCTCTTCTGCTACCAAGCACTTCATATTCATCCATCTGGATTCATTCTGCTCTAGATCTTTGGGGCTGTTCCCTGGGAATAATGAATGACATGGCTCTCATTCGTTCTCTTTTGGAAGTCCTCCCACTTGGTACCTACTCTATTTAATATTTCATTTTGCATTTTCATAGCTAGGCACTTATAGACATTAATTATTAAATGGCCACATTTCTTGAAATAAACGTATAGATAAAGAGCGCTGCTGGTGTTTTCTAAAGGGGGTGTTCACTGATCGGGATAAGCTGTTCTTACCACTTTCAAATAAAAATCTCAAAGGGCCCTTTTTTTGTTCAGTATTTTCAAAGCCTCGCTTTCTTGTTCAGTGCAGGATGGCACCTTCAAAAGCACTCAGTGTTGATCTAGCCTTGTTCTCACTGCAGTCCCTAAGAAAATAGGGCTAAGCCATTTTGAAAACCCTCTCCTTGCCCCCCCGAACCCAGTACTGTAGCAACATTCCCGAGCTTTTAACTGCAACTACATCAGGCCAGCAGGAAAAACTTGCTTTTTAACCTCATCTCTATTAATTTGGAGCAATTCTGTAGCCTCAGCGGAGTTGCTCTGGAAGCACAAGGCATATGAGGGCAAAGTATGATTTTCTCCAGGTAACTAAAGATTTTGTCTTCGCCCCTCTCCCATCAGATGGCTTGGGCCAGGCTCAGGGCTCAGGTGACCAACGTGGGAGCAGGTGGTGGGACAAGCACTGTTCAATGTAGGTGTGTGTGGATGTGTTTTTCATGTAGAAGGAGGATAAGAGGAGGCCTGGGGTGGAGGGGACTCGTCAGTGAGATGGCAAATTTCAGCGTGCCAGCATCAAAAGGCAGGTGATCTGAATATTCCTCTCAAACACAAATTCCCCACTTAATTTTTGTGACTGCTGTGATGCTTCTGTTTTGTGGGGTTGGGTGCACATCTGAGGCTCCTTACTGTCTGGAGTGGTTGGACCATGGCTCCCCCTATCATCAGCGGAGGGGGAGCTGCCCGGGTCGGCGCAGCAGACAGTCTGACGCGGCCCCACAGCACCAGCTGCAGTGTATATGCCACATACCACCATTAAGAATATTTATGCTTTGAAGAAAGGCAGCTTCACTTCCTCTTAATAATTGATATTACTCAGATCTTTGGGACTGAGAGAAAGCAAGCCAGCCTGGTGAATCTGCCTCCTCTCCAAACTTGGTCTCCTCTCCTCCTGGTGACATTTATCCTTGGTTCTCCAGCCAGCCTGCTTGGATATTGCCTTTATAACTACAGAGATCTTGTACCATGCAGTTGGAAAGAATTTGCATCTTTTGAGGGGGGGAGGTGGGGTGGGAATCAGGGCAGGTCCTGGTGGCTGAAGGATACATCTGAAAAGCTTTCCTGGAATACCAAGTTCACCATGAGCCGTCAACCTCCCTTCATTAGTCCCAACAAGATCGAGCAGGATGGATTTGCTCATGGGTGGAGCTGGAAGAAAGTAATAAGCTCCTCTTAATGAAGAGAGTGCTTTGGTTTGCTGTGTCTGGCAGACTGTTTTCATCTTTTGTACTTCTGGTAGTTGGCATCCCGGGCAAGACTGAGGGACTTCAGTTTGGGAGTGGTAGGCATGCACTCAATTTGCTGCCTACCACTGGCAGAGGATCAAGGCTGGAATTTTCATTACACTTGCTTCGCCTGCCAGAAAGAAGCACTTTGATTTAATTCTGGTGGCTTCTAGTTCAATGCCAAGCTTGGAACATGATGCTCTGATGTCTTCCAGCTTCTTAAAGTAACCACAATGTCCCGCCGAGGAAATATATATTTACACAACAGAGGAATTGCATTTAAGTATGGAGTCACTTTATTAACAGCAATTGCACGCCATGCTATAGGTGGATCCTATGGTTTGGAATATAAGACTGGCTCCTTTTGTAATCCTATGTACCAAGCCCTGATATGATCAGAAATTCATGATTCCTCAGTAACTATTCTTGGAAAGCTCATCCTGTTAAAAAGCAGTCACCATGTCGCTATCCCTGGAAGAGGATAAGGGATGCTAACAGAGCTGATTGAATACTTTCTGGCATAAACGTCTTTTAAGAAGGAAGATTGTGCTTTTGACAAGATGACATTTTCCTACAGAAAGCATCTGCTCGCCTCAAAATGTTGCTTTCTTGCCAAAAGAATACCTCAAAACCCAATTGTATTATTTTTTGGACAAAAATCCAAAAGCTTTGGGGTTTTGGCAATAGATTTTAAGGATTCAACTGAAAAAAAAAAAGTTTTTGTTTTCCAAAAACCAAGAGGCCCAAACATTTTTTTTTTCTTTTTAGTTCTGTTTAAAAATTAAGGAAAAATGTGACCATATTTTCCATGTGGTGGAGGGGACCCTCTTTCAAACCAGCTCTAGATGCTCGCAAAAAATGAGTGTTAGTGGGTACTTAACTACAGCAAAGTTCTGTCATAAATCATGTGCAAAGGCAGTAGCTGTTGCCAGAAGGAGTTCAGTCAAAAATCAAACCTTTTTGCACATTCATTGAATTTTGTTTCAGGTTAAAACTTTCCTGTTTCTCATAGCAGGACCCGAGCAGTTGCACTGTCTCCTGCTCCTCTCGGTGTCATCAGCAGAGGAATGAATGTGGACCTTTACACTAAAAGTGCTGTGTGGGGCGTGATGGGCTGGAGGGAGCATGGAGGAAGAGACCCCATGAACCTGGAGCTGAAAATGAGAGAAGGAGGATGTGAAAAAGGGCCACACATATAAAATGAGACTGAGGGGGCAGGTCTTCTGTCCAAAGGTCTTCTGCCCTGGGATATGGGAGGACATGTGGGAACCCATACAGGCTGTGCAATTGTAGAAGCCAACCTACAGCTTTTTCTTCCTTGCAGCTCTCTCTGAGACACTTTGGGCTGATCCAATATGGGAGGAACAGATGAAATGGGAGGTGGAAAGAATTCTGAAAATGTTTGGGGCCATGAGAAGTTTCATTTATGACAGGGCTCGCACATCTGGTATGTGCACTGTCATTTCCATTCATTTTGTATTGACTGTTATATTATACCACAGTATTAATGTATTAATGTATTAATAGAATGTCAACATTTATATATAATACAATTAGTGTTTTAATATAAAAGTCAAAATGAAATGAATCAACATGACATTTTAAACAAAATCTTTTGACACTGTTGAAATGAAATAGCCTTATGGAAGAGGTCTTACCCATCCTGCTCCCCCTTCCACTCCCGCTTGGTTGCCAGCTCTTTCATTCCAGATGTGGTGGTCAGACTTCATTTGGTCCAATGGTCACATTTGATAAGAAGGTTGGCTCAGAGCTGACCACACTTAAGTCACTTTCCTTAGAGAAGCATGTGTAGCTCTTACTTGAACTTGATCTCAACTTATTAAACAAATGGGTCAGAGATGTCTGTTTTTCTGTGTGTTTTCTCTGTTGAAGTGTGGCTAGCCCGCACCTCAGACGGGAGAGCAGGTAGTGCCTGGACTTCTTCCTATTAAATGCTGATCCAGAAAGATCAATCACAATGCACAATTTCCTTTCTCCCCTGACCCCATGCCCCTAATTTCTTCCCCAAAATTCCATTTGTATTTTCTTGGTTAAAATATTTCCTGTCTGTTGGTCCAGCCATATCTTCCATTCACCGTGAAATCCCATCTAGAAATCCCCTCTGAGTCTACAAGCCCATCCTAAAATGTGTCTATCCCTACCCCATGGCACAGACACACACTTTTGACTTTTCAGCAGCTATGAAATCACAGGCCCTAGGCAACCCTTTCTTTTACTTTCTTCACTATTGGACCATGACCTGAAGTTTGTATTAATTTGTTATGGTTAATAGAACATTGCATGCAGTCCAAACAAGATTTGATTTTTCAAATGGTTCTTCCTGGGAAATGCAAACCAGGAAAGGATAAAGACCTCCCCGCCCCACCCCCAGAAGCCAATATGGGATATGTTACAATCTAGTCTTGCTGGATGGGCAGCTAGGGAACACAGACAAAGAATTAAAGATCACTGTTTCATAGCAGAATAATAATATACAGATATAGATATATTTATATACATATGTTTATGTATATGTGTATTTATCAGCAGCCCAGCTCTCTTTTCATTTGCACTGGCTTTGTACTGCCACAAGAGCCCACGGGAATGAATCCAGAGGTACCATGGTGTACCGGAGGAACTCCAGACTTGGCATTTACTTAATTTCACTTAATTTACTATAATTTCAACCATTCTTCAGGTGCTACCCTGCTTATTTGGGGATCTGGGAACTGCAGCCCCATTTGGGACATACCACAAAAGATTTGGGGTTACCACATTTCTGTATAACAGCAAATAGCTGCTACTTGTGTAGGGTCAATGGGGGCTAAGAGTGCACTTGAAAACAAGAGCATTGCTCTTAACACTGTCTGCTCTGCTTAGTCCCTGTTGACGTAATTTTCACCAAATCCCAATGCAGCTGGACCCACCCTTAAACAGTCCTTCACATCATGTCCAGCGCTTGATGAAAGATGTATAGTCTGACCTATGGAGCATGAAATTCAGCACTTTGCTCCTGGGGCTGCACATCTGTAAAACAGAGCTGTGGCCACCCCTGCCCTGGGAGCTCCGCAGCCAGGCTGGGGGCTGCAGGGCTTGCACCAGCCTGGGGGAGCCCTGAGTTTTGGGAACAGCACCCAACGGTGCCTGACACGTGGGAGGAGACACCGGTATGTCTAGGTATTCCAGTGCATGCAGGAAGCATTTAATTCAATCCTTAATTCTGGCTTGAGAGGTCATTGCCTCCAGCCAGATTTTCCTGGACATGTCCTCTTCTCTCTGGCTGGGAACACCAGACCTTCAGTGAGTTAAGGCTGACAGCTCCTGTGCAAAACAGCCATATAACATGAACATGCATAGGTTACAGCCTATCCATACAGAGGCGGAGTAGTGGTTGTGGTGCTTCTTGGAGGAGCCAGACTCATTGCCTGCAAGCTATACGGTGCAAGCACAGACATTTCCAGCTGGGAAACCCCAGGTAAAAGTGCTTGTGAGCACTCCTGCTCTGCTCTGCACCAGGAGCTTAATCCCCTTGGCATGGGCACTGTTTTCACTGAACTGTCCTATTTATTTGTATTAGGAGCACAATTTCTTCTAAGTCAAAGCCCTTTGAGTGAATCCCCAAATTTGTACTCTTCACCCCCCTGCTGATTATAATTACATTTGCATATATGATATACAGACATAGAGGGATTTAATCAAAATGTAGCTGCCAAGTGGAGACCCAGCGAGTGTATGTTCATCAGAAAATCATTATTAAAGACCTTCCAGGTTGGCAAACTTCACTTCAGAATTAAAAGTGAGATTTTTCATTATCCCATTGAATATTTTCAGTTATTTCAGATGCAAGAGCCAAAAAAATAAATCAGTGTCAGCTTGCAGAAATATGAGTTGGTAGAATGGTTAGAATGGTTATTATTATTATTTATTGGATTGCAGGGAAGGATCTTGGGGGGTTTGTCTTGCTGGGTGAGTTACAGGAACACGAGCTCTGTAACGGGAGGGTGAAGGGAAAAGCATTCACATTCAAGGCACTGCTCTGCTTTCTCCACATCAGATTTAATTTCTGTAGAAGGAGAAACGGAGGAACACCTGAATGGATCTCTACAATTGCAGCTGCAAACAGAGGGCTGTAGGTCAGATTCACTGTGTAGGGGATTGGAGGAGGAGGAGAGAGACCTACCGAAGGTTGTACCAGTCCCTCAGCTCTCTGCTGGACCCCAGTCCCAGACTGGGAGGGGGTGGCTGACACTCACCTTAACCATGGCAAGGAGGTGTTGATCCTGAGACAATATGTGGGGCCATAACATAACTGACTACAGGCATCTTGACAGGGCTATACGGTAACATAATATGGCAATTGCAGAGAGGCAAATACAGTGTATTTCTTGCATCTTGCTTTTGGTTCAGGTATGTTGTATCTGTGATACCTGGAAAAGTATTTCGTGCCCTCACCATAGCTGGGGGACGTCTAGCAGAGGAGGGACAGTGGTAAGTGAGCCCCTTGGTGAGACTAAATAAAGACAAATCAAATTTCTGGTTTTGCTTAAACACTTGTTTGCCAAATCTCTCTCACTAGGGCTGCATTTGAAGAAAGAGATGAAAAAGAAATCCAAGAAAATGAGCAGAGTTCTCCATAGGGCAAGGAGGTGAATGGGTGAGTTTTGTACAGACTCTGGTGAAGGTACATCTGTTTATTACAGATAATCGTGCAGAACTGAGGTCACGGTGATGGCAAGAGAGATGGACGGGTGGATGTATGGATATATCTGCCTATCTGAAAATGCTAACAACAGATACTTCACCCACAAACATGATTTGTGAATTCAGCTGTGGTAATTTTTAAACAATAACAAATATCATTTCACAGACAAGATAAGGATGGAAAAGTCTGGTAGGGGAGGTTGTTGATCCACTTCACAAAAGATAATGAATGTCACAAGCACAAAACCAGTAAACTAAACATTCAATGTATAGAGTTGGCTCCAAACTGGATTGAGACTAGAGTTGTTTTGGTACAACGGAGCTCACGCAACAGCCTCAAATGTCTGAGAAGCAAATATTTCTCCCCAGCAGTGGTAAATCTTGCAGCACCAGATGTTATGGGTACAAGAGGTCCATTACAAGTAACACAGAAAATCCCTCTCCGTAGCAAGCATTTCAGTGGCACCTTTTACGAAGTGAGATCCAAGAGGAGGTAGGCAGGAATAATAGATACCTGCCCTCAATTAAACTACAAAGTCAGATGACCCAAAAGGCATGAAACTCCTAATTCTGCACGGTGCTGGAGGCTCTGGAGGGGTTGCTTCACTTTGCTTCTCCCTCTGTTTTTCATCCCTTCATACTTCTTCCAGGGCCCTGCCTGGCCAACCTGAGACAATCTTGCTGTAATGATCTTAACAGTTAATCTTTAATTATGCCATGGACTGTTTTGGTCATTAATGTAATGTAGCAGGCAGGGAATAAAACTCGTAAAAACTCCATCCTAGCTCTGATAGATCATGCTGAACCTCGGGGGAGTGCCTGGGGAAATGAGTGCTCCATGGGAATGCCCATGGGAACAAGATTTCTCTGGAGCCTGACCCACCGCCATGCTTTGGGTTTCCCACATCCCTCCTCGGGGAAGGTTTTCCAAGAGCTGGAGAACAACTAGTCTGGTCAATTTGTGATTATTCAAGTAGGAGGTTTGTTGGGTACTGGCCAAAAGCTTATTGAATAAGAACCGCCTCAGAGGATTGTGGGGCAGACCCAAAGCTGAATGTAATTACCAGCTTATTTCTAAATTAATATTTTGTTAGGAGTTTGGGGTAGAATTTACTTTCACCCACCCTCTCTTGCTGCACACACCACTGATCTGGGTTTGTTCAGCCTTGGAGCGTGCTTCAGGTTTTACTGCATGTGTCTGAGATCATTAAAACCTGTGAAAGTTGGGACCGTTTAAAATCAGAGCAAAAAAAGGGGCGGAAAAATAGCTGGGAATGGGTGAACGTCATATAAATAGCAGTAAAACTGTTAAATCTATTTGCATTTCACACCCAATAATTTTAGACTCCACCTCGAGAGCACTGCTTGAAAGTCAGCACTTTTAATTGTCCAGTAAATTTCCTTTCAGACAGCTGCTTCATAAACTGCCATTGCCTGCACAATGAGAAAAAACAGATAACTGATTTATCTTAGGATGGAGACCAAAATGGCCATTCGTGTGTCACTAGTTCCCCCCTCTGTTTCGCTTAAATCAGCACGTGAGGGCATTTGGTTATGGCTCTGCAATCTGTCCTCAGATGCTCAGCAGCACCAACCTGCACATCTGAGATGTCGCTTGTCCACCGCAACCTGGAGCAGTCCCTGGAAGGTCCATAGCCCACCCTGCCCACCAGCCCTGCCATGAGCTCACTGTGCCCTGCTACACCCGTAAATCACTCTCTGCCAGGCAGGGAATATGCAGGCTTTGGAACACACAGCCATAAAGTAATGGCTTATAATTCAATTAGAGCTCAGGAAAATCTGCTGAGTTATGTCACATCTATTTAGCCTGACGTTGGTTTCTTGGAGGTCTAAGAACATGGCCAAAGGGGAATTGAGGGGTTTTGGGGGGTTGGGTTTGGGGTTTTTTTGAGTTCTTTTTTTAATTAAAAAAAAAAAAAGGACAACAAAATTCTGGCCATAAATTTTTATGGGATTGTTGCAGCCGTTGTGGGATTGGTCAATATCCTCAAAAATGGGCACAAAAGGGACCAATTTGGTTTGATTTGTACAACAGTTTCAAAGAAAGTCCACTCTGGCCACTACTGCTTCTTATGTCCCATTTCAGAGTCTTTGTGGACTTGTATCTCTTGGTTTTTGTAAAGGTCCATTTCTTCCTCCCTCTTCCTTTTCCTTTTCCTTTCTCACTGTCTTGTCTTTCTTTGCCATCTCCAGCTTTCCTCTGTCCCTGGTGAAGCAGACTACTGCACTGCTGATCACCTTAGAGATGACAGGTTGTCCCAAGTTCTCCACTGTAATCCAGTGATGAACACTAATAACTGGGCTGTCCAGCATGGTAAAAACTGGATCTGGTCAACAAAAGGAAATGTGATCAAATGTGGAAAGTAACTTTTTAGCTGTTCCAGTGGGAGAGGTTTCATCTGAAATCTCCATGACTTTTGTGAAGATCTCGGGAAGCTTTCTATCTCCAGAATTTGGGGTTGTGTTTAGGCTTTCGTTTAATTTCCGCAAACTTTAAAGAAGATTCAAAAGAACAAATGGAAGCAGTAGCCTTACATCCGACGGGGAATAAATTTCCTTGGCATCAAACCTTAACATGCCAAAATGGATGGGAAAGTAGGCAATCTTTACCATCAGGGGCTGAGGGCACTGTTTGGTGCTCCCATCCAGCTGCTCCAGCCTCATCTCTCCCCACCCAGCACCCAACCACAGCTACTGGTTTTATTCCAAGTTGTTGTATCTTTGGGTGAGTGTGGCTGAAGGGTAAAACCTGCTGCCAGGAGACTTGTGGCAAGGCAGAAAAGATTGCACACCAGGGTCCAGGATGAGGGCATGTAATGGTGAGTCAAGGCCAACGTAAGTGGCCTTGGTGACCTTCCCAAAGCGAGAAGGTGAGGCAATAGGAAGCAGTGGGATTGGGAGGCCAAAGGCTGGGAGGGAGATCCTGCAAGGCAGCTCGGTGAAGAGAAAACGGCTGCAGAAAGCATGGAGGGAGGCCAGAGGGTCATTGACCGGATGAGAAAGACCACGATTTAGGGATCCTTCCTCTACCATGGACCTGCTCAGGTTTTCTTTTTGTTGTTTTTTCTTCATCCAGGCAGGCAAAACCAAAAAGATATATAAAAGAAAGCTATACCTTTATAGAGCATGTCTGTCCTGCTTCTCCCCAGAGGCTGGTTGGGTGGAAAATCAGCTAAAAAAAAAAAAAAAGGAGGCTGGATACCCATATTCTTGATAAAAACAGCTTGCACAGTCTCGTCTGGGCATCTTTCCCTGCTGCTGGAGATAAGAGCTTGCTCCCGTATAAACACATAAGCACACACGTACCTGCATGCATCTGAAAGAGACCACTGGGACTCTGAGCAGGTCTGTAGGCAGTTTGCTTGCAATCTGTGCATCTGACCCACCTTTGCCCTGCAGTCACGGATGCAACAGCAAAATGTGTGTGTGTGTGTGCTGTTAATGCTGGCAAGCGGGTTTTTTTAAAATCTGCTGCTTAATAATTACTGCTTCCTTCTTCATTTTAAAAGGTCCTATGTGATCACAAATAGATTTATTTCCCAGCTATTGTTTAGATAGGTATAGTAAAGTAACCACCAGCCTCATCTATTGATGCATGTGCTTTATCATGCATTTAATAGTCTTATTTCTCTGTAATGAATGAGTCCTCCAGTGGGAAATAAATTGAAATGCCAGTTTGGGGATCAATCAGCCCACATATGCAGCCTCTATAACGGGAAGTTCATGTTCGGTAGTGAAGGTATTTTTCTGGAATGGCTTGGCTGCATTTTGTTACCACAGGTTTTGGCTTTGTTAAGAAGCACATTAGTAGAAAAGATCAGAGCTGAAAGCAAAATTAATAAATCCATGGCCCTGGATGATAAAGATGCAGTTTCCTATTGCCCTTCATTTGTGAGACATTTCCTTCAGGGAAAAATAACTGAAATGCAGTGCCAAAGTGGAGCCTTGTTTGCCTTCAAATAAGAGGAGTCCTGGTCAAGGCTCAGCACAGAGGTCTATGGAGTCCACTGAAACACTCTGTGTGCTTTAAACCAAGCAGTTGACCAAACGTTTGCAGGAGCAGACATTTCCAGAATAGCAATTAAACCAAAATTAGAGGGTGGGACTTCAGGACCTGTTGGATGGGCAGCAGATGAGAACTTACTGCAGACTGGAGGTCACGATGAATCCCTCACCCTCCCTTGGGCTGGCTGAGAGGCTGCACTGGGTAGGACTTGGAGAATGTGGCTTTAGTTCCAGGGTGCTTTGTAGGCCTGATACGAAGCTTGTTTGAATCGATGAAGTTTCGTTTTTCTCTTCCTTGACTTGCATAGCAGGTCTAGTAGGAGCAGAGCAGAGCAGAGTTCAGTATCAACGGGCCAGAGAGAACATCAGTCTGAGTTTGGGTGCCTTTGCCTTCCTTGGGGCAGAGACTTGTCCTTGGGGTAGGGTCCATCCATGTACCTAATGTCACCTAGCCTAGGCTTCCTCCAAAGTCAATGAAGAGAGATGAGCACCAGGAGAGGCAATTCCCTTCTCCAGATTATCCTAAATCCCTTCCGATGCCTCGGGGGGTGCTGCCAGCCTTCGCCCAGTACCACCCTCACGGCTGGTGAGGAGCACAGATATTGTTGCAAGTGTCAGCTGCGAATGTGATCTTAACATAAGGAGAGAAAGAATGTGTTAGAAGTTAATTTGCCATAAAATATGTCCAAGTCCCTTTTTTGCTTTTACAAGGGGTTTTTAACCGGGTAGGCTGAAGTGGTTTGCGGCAATAACAGGTCTGTCGTAGGGGTGATAGATATCACTTTACTGATGGTAAAACAATATGAATCAGGCTTGTCTGCCAGTGTGATTACCTAATTGTAGCGGGAGAGTTCAGCAAGGCCACAGCAGTCGCTGTGATTAGACAGAGTCTGTGGGTTATTCCACTCCTGAGCCTTATCACTCAGGTTTCAAGGCTCAGGAGAAATATGTCAGGGCAGCTGTCAGGGATTGAATGAACCGACCCCAGCAGTGGGCGATTCTCCTTCCAGTGCCGAGGCAAATACCCTTGAAAAGAGATGGAGTATTAAAAAGCGTGGTGCCTGGGAAGGGAGGGGCGGGAGGAGGATGAATGGTAAGAGCTCTTATTGCGGCTTCGGTAATATTGATCTTGTCATTAATAATGCGATGAACCTTAAGTGAAATTCAAGTGTCAGTGCCAAGGCAGGTTATTTCTGTCATAAACGGCACATCAGGCAACTTGAGAACAGTGATATTAAGAGGGATGGATAGGAGAGAGGGAGAAGGAGACGCTGTTTCTGGGGAGCCTGTGCTTTGTGGGTAGGAGGGAGATGGTTTCACCTCAGGGCAGGGGTTCAGGGGAAGTTCAGTGCTTCTCCAAACTGGAGAACTCTCAACAAAACACCTTACAAATTCAATGAGCCCCCTCATTTTCAGAGAAGTAATTGCAGCATCTCTTGCAAGGCTGCACGGCAACCTCTCCCTCCTTCGTGCTAGGACCTGAGAGTCTTGTGCAGCCTTCCCCACTTCTTTTCATTTTCAACATTTCTCATTTTTATTGTCATTTTCCTTGACTCCTGGGAGTTATTTTCAAATATTACAAAATGAAGACTTTTTTTTTTCTTTTCCATCCCTGAAAAATTTTCAGGTTTCCTTCTCTCTTAAAAAAAAAAAACCGTAATGTTTCTTCTGAAAGCAATATTTTGTGTCAACATATTTCTCTACATACTAGACTGCTTTGTTCCCACAGTGCTAGATGATATTTCTTCAGTCAGGGGCCTGAAGGCTCTCTAGTAGGAAAATTGTGACTCCTAAATGGAGATGAGACCTGCCCAGCTAGCAGTGCTGTAAGTCCTCCAGGTCCCCATGCTTGTTTGGATCACTGGGTAACGGAGTTTGCCTTGCAGTAGCTTGGGGTAGGGCCAAGCCTAGAGTTTTCTAGTGAAGGCCATAAAGACATTCCCTCCCTGTGCCCACAAAAACCAAAGTGTCATTCATTATGTTTCAAATTCCCATTTTCCAGCTGCTTCATTTTAGCTTTTATTTGCCGGAAGGATAGGTGGTCATTATTAGCCCAGGTTTGGGAAATGGACAATGCAATGAGTTATCTGCTCTAATTGTTGTGCTGCTTAACACTTTTGCTAATTTTGGATGTCTTAAAACACATTTGTATCATTTTATAGCCATGCCTTCAGCACCCAGCTGGGGATGTGACCTCAGGCTACGGGCATCTCTTCTGCATCTCCCACGAAATTCTCACCAGCCTTGACGTATCCTGTTAGAATATTTCATCCCCTTCCTCTGAAAATCAAGTCTTGTTGGTCAAAAGATAAGGAGCTGGGGATAAGTAGTTGGGTAGTTAAGAAGACCCTGAGTGGATTTGGTGTCTCGGGATACCTCGGGCTTTGCTAGTAGCTGATTATGTGAAGGGGACTGAATTATTTCACGGTACTTTGCTGTTCACTGAAAAATGTGTACGGGTCATTGGTATCCCAAATCTTATGTTTAATCTTTTCTCCCATTGCAAGCTTTCCTAAAGGCCTTTGCTATGCAGCATTTTCTCTTTCTTCTCAAGGTTTTGGGAGGACATGGGAGACCTCTAACATTTCAGATGCTTTAGAAATGCACCCCGGACCATGCAGTTTATAACCTTAAAACTTCCTTCCTGTAGCAAATTTCTTCTTTTTTAGCATTCAATGAAGCTACTCAGTTTTCTTTTTTTCAGTCTGAATGGGACACAGAGAAATGTAGATATGTGCTCCAGATTAGATGCTGATACAATGCAAACACGCTACAGAGGAAATCCTGGCGGGGTCAGGTTCCCTCCTTAGATTGTATCTTTGCAGTGGGTTGCTCAGCGTGGTAACTCAATCTTATTTAACAGTTTCCTTCAAACCAAGGTGATGCTGTTTTCCAAACCATTAAAAAAGCTGAAGCTAATTACATCTTTATTTCATTAAATATCCAGAACATTGCACTTATGTTTCAGGAAATGGCACGACTGGATTTACAAACATATCACTACATGTGCGGTGTCCATGAAAGCAATTTCATAAACATTTCATTGCTGCTTCCAGCTCACTGCCTATATTTTCAGCAGAGCTTGGTGAAAAGATGCTACCACAAAACTCTCCTTTGTGTTGCTTTCCTCCAGGAAAGCCGAGCAGTCCTAGACATCTGTCTCGTGGATAATGGGTCTCTTTAGAGAGCTTTGAGACCAGCAGCCCAGGAGAGGTTTGAAGTGGAGCCTGGCTGGAGAGTATCTGCCAGTGAGGAGGGAAGAGATCTCAGAAAAACAGTCTGGGCATGGGACTGGAGAGGGACTGTTTCACAGCTAGATGTTGTCCTCTGGGACATGGAGAAGAGAAATGCAGCAACCCACACATTACTGTTGGGCAGGAGTAATGTGGTGGGCGAGGAACAGGGGAGAGCAGTGAGCTATACAAAATGAAGCTGCTACCTCTAGCACCAGGGCTGTAGACTTGCTATCCCTGCACTGGATAAAGAGACTGATACCAACAAAATGATGAACAAAGCATCTCTAGAAGCCTAAACTCCTGTCATAGCCCCCTGGTCAGGACAGCAGTGTATGATTCAGACAGTTTCTTGCCCAGAAGATCCAGTCTCTCTCTCCCTACATAAACAAGCAGCACCTAAAACAGAACTCAACAGCAAGTGCTCCAAACTGTCATCTCTTCTTTCCATTCAATGTACTGGAAGCTGGCAGCTCTGGATAACAGTTGGTGTGACCTAGCCATCACCGTCCTGAACTTGCGTTCAGGCAGATCTTGATGTATTTCCAAACTTGACATCCCAATGCTTAAGTTTTCCATCATCCTTCAGCAGCCAAAACTGTGGCCAAATATCCCTGTGGGCACAAAAAAGGGAGGCTGGGATGAAGGAGGACACCTCTCACAGTCTGGTTTGGAAGGAATCAGTTTGTGGTTTGGCACTATCTCTGGCTTTGCCCTTGCAGGCTTCTGGTTGCCCATGGGCATCATCAGGAGTCATGAGTCTCCCACACTTCAAGCTCAGAGCTGGGCACCCTGAAGGTCTACAGCCCCAAATGGTGTGTTGCCAACAGGTGACCAAGTTTCCTCTTCCCCATGGCCTCGCTCCAACTTGTCCTGGAGCTTCTCCTGCATGATGGCCAGGATGCTTGCAGGCCTGCTGCCCCGGGGATGGGCTGCCTCTTCACGTGGTGCTTCCAGCGGGAAGCTCAGAAAACCACTGCAACACATTCAGCTGCCATGATTTATGCTTTGCTAGAGATATGACCCCCAGCAACATGCTCGCTGGAGGGGAGGAGTGAACAAGCTATCCTGCCAGGGCTTTGTTATCACTTCTGGGTACAGTTTGGAGGTTTGCATCATCATGTCCTGGTGTGTGGTGCTCCTCCACAGCCCAGGCAAATAACAAGGCTCTGAGAAACTACAACATGTTTTATCAAACGTGCTGGCTTGGACACAAGCTTCATGCTTTGTGAATAACCCAGTAGCTTCAGCATGGCTTTGTCCTGCCTCAAATACAGCTGAGACTGCTCATATTGGGGAATTCTGCCCAGAGAACAAGCAGAGCCCAGGTAGCACTCACTTGATTGCATGCGACCCAGCCACCAGGGCTGACGTCTGTCCCTCTTTCCCCTCTCATCCTTTGTCCTCCACACTCTTGCATCTCCTCTTAGAGCTGCTCCACTTTGCATGCACAGCTGAACACCCACGAGCTAAAACACAGGCGACAAAATGCTCAGCAGTCTGTGCCAGGCATCTACCCACTGCGACGTAAGCGTGGCTGCATGATTTCCCTTTTTCCAGCAGACTAAGGCCAAGTTTGACTGACGGTGATTGTAGCAGTCCTCCAGGAATTGTATTCCTAACCACATTTCTTTAAAGGCTTTCCGGGCACCTCCAAGGCCCTGGGAAGGCAGGAGGCAGCATGCACCACCCCACCTCCAAAAACAAAGTATTTGGGTAAATTGCAGCTTAGAACAATGGGATTTGGCTGCAAGTAGAAATTATATATTTGGCATGAAGGGCATTGCTTTTCGCACATGGGTATGGACAACCCCAGCCAGGCAGACAAGACTCAAAAGGAGCAAGACATTAAATACAGACCTGGAAGGTTTATTGCCTTTAATGTAACTCACACTGAATTATTGTTATTTTTTGCCTGGTTTCTAAGACTCTACATTTGGCTCATGTTTTAGAACTTCTCCTTCTAGTCTCCAGGGATGGAAAATGGAGAGCTGTGATTCTCAGGCCATCCCTTGATGGCGGGACAGGATCAACATTGTGATTCTGGGACGGGGGATTTTCGAAAAAAACACCAAATGTTACAAGAGTGAGGATAAAAGTCTGAGATGAGCTCTCACAAGTCTCATAATTTTGCTGTTTGCCTGCAGTCTTCAGCTCCTGGAACCTTGCCATTAGGTGGAAGCACTAATTTTCATGTTTTTATTGAATATGTTTCCATCGCAGTGGTGGAGACAAACAGCACGTGCAGGGTAGGGCCACCTGATACCACCACCCATGCTAAAGCCTGAAGCAAGTTAAACGAACCAATAACATACATACCTGCTTGACCTCCCTATTTAGGATTTTTCTTACAGGCAGAGCCTGATCACTTTGTGCTCTCCGTATTGGCTCCACTGGCCTAAACCCTGCGTGTTTCAGCTGTGGTGCTTGTGCTCTGGTGAGATTTGGGCAGGCAGCCATCACACCCCTCGCCTTGCCATGGGACGGGGTGCTGGTGAGGTGCATTGCCTCCTCCTCCTCACAGCAAGGCTGCAGGCTCCAGATGTTCAGAGCTGAGATTGCTCCGCAGCCTCCTTCAGCGTTGCAGTCATTAGTGATGAAATTTACCCCCCACTAGAAACATAAGCAAGTGTAATCAAATAAATAATATTCCCTTTCTCCCTCCCAAGCCTTCTCTTACAAAAAAGTCACCACCTTAAAAAAAAAAAAAATTAAAAAAATCAAATCAGCTGCTCTCTCCAAGCAAAGCTGGTGTTTATTGCCTGGCCAAGGCTGACAAAACCCTTCCCTTTTTTTTAATCAACATGAAAAATGCCCCTGCCCTACCCACCAGCTCAGCCTCCGATCCGTGACAGCCCCCTTCCCTCTCCCAAACAGGCAACAGATTTCAATTTAGCTTTGAGCAAGGGAAGCTCAACTGGGTTATTAAATTTCACACACTAATTGACACGCATGCCGTAAAATATAACTTGCACAAACACAATTTATACTAATGACACTGGGGGTGAAGCTTTCTGCTTCCAGTGCCCCTCTCATTCCCCTCTCCCCCAGCTCCCATGGGAACCCGGCTTAATTGCACCTCCAGCGCAGGGGCGGTTAGCAGGGGTGGGAGGTTAAAGAGAAATAAATACTGAAATGCTGATGGGATGTTTCCTGTTTCGGCAGCGACGGGGTGTGCAGGTTTCGGAGCGCGCTCCTCTTCCCGGTGCCACTGGATGCGCACAGGCACACCTCCCCAGGCACATCACGCTTCGACTTAATAAATCCTTAATGGCAACAGATTAACCTCAGACGGGTCCCCTGGCACGAGTTAACCACTGATGTTTTACAGATAGGTTTCTGCAGGCCTGTTTGGAGATCTTCATTTCCCTGTGACGGACAGGCTGGCAGCCGCCCATCACTATCTGAATGGTTGTTCTCCACCTCCTATTTCTGTTGGGAAAAACCCTGCGACAGAAAATTCACACCCAGGAGTTTCCCTCCTTGCTGCTCCATCACAGAGCTTCGGACACAAATCTCCCAGCACAGCTTTCCTCCAGTTTCTCCCCTTGACAGCTAACTGGATAAAAGCAATCTGACAAAGTGTCCGCAGTGCCCTGTGCAGGCAGGCAGTCGGACCAAGAGGGCAGGGGCGGACGCCGATGAGGCTCCCGGGTGCAGCACTGCTGGCTCCACTGTTTCTCTGAAATTGCTTTTCCTACAAAAGTTAAAGCACAGTCACTTTTTTTTTATTTCTTCTGTAAGATGTTTTTAAATAATTGATGACAGAATCTTAGCAATGCCTAGCAGTTTAGCTGATTCTGTTCTGTAGTTGCCCTAACAATTTATAATAGACAGTCTTTAAAAAAAAAAAAAAATCTTTAATTCAACTTTTTCCAAATATCTCCAAAATGTTCTCACATTTTAAATTCCATTCTCCAAGTGCAGGGTCCTGCTGGACAACAAGGAATGGAGCTGGCATGCTTAGTAAGGGCATGTTATTATAGTAAGGCCATATTCCAGTAACAGGTGGGGCTGCACAGCTGATTTTAGATATATGTTGGAGCTCCATATCTGGGCTATACTATGATGTCTTTGCATAAGTCATACCATCTTTCTGAAGTAAAAATCAAGTGACTCGCAGAGCCACGGTCTAATTTTAGCTGTGCCTGAATCAGAATGTCAGAATTCAAATTTTGTTGCACGTGCCAATGACTAAGAAAAAATTGATTCACTTTAGTGTCTTTCTCCTGCATGTTTTTTCATGCAAAGATCTTTCTGAATATATACAGAAACAACAGTTTGGAGGGGCAGGGAAGGTATAGGCATACCTCCACTCTCTTCATGCTTTCTTATTCCTGAGCTTTGATGAAANGGGGGGGGGGGGGGGGGGGAGGGATAATCCAAAATATCTAGCAGTGATTTAAACCTGAAACTTGTACTCAAGAGGGAAAAATATTGGGGTTCTTCATGTCATGAGGCAACACTCAGCATCTGAGGGACACAAACCCGTTGGAGGATGAACATCACACCATTCCTGTACTGCCATGTGCCCATTCACAGCCGCCAACCCGGGACTGATCCAGTAGCAAACCCGAAACCTGGCTGGGCACTGGGTCCTGCCTGGACAGGGCCTCATTTTCCAGAGGGATGGACTGAATTCAGCCAGACATCATCTCTTTTGCCCACCCTGGGAGAAGGCAAGGCTCAGACCCCGCTGCCTCGGCTGCTCATTAATGCAGAGCATGGATTTCATTACACTGATTGCTCAATTCTGTTATTAACAAGGCATAAATCTCCACATTAGTCGCTCTCAGCCTTCGGGTCACAACCCCTGGGAGAGGTCAGCAGCGGATGCCCAGCCCAGGTCATGGCCCTCAACCCATTACCTGCCCAGTTAGCTGGGGCTGCAGAGATGGGCTGGGGACCAAATACTGGGGCTGGCTACCCCCTCTACACCCATTTCCAGCTTTTTCTTACACATTACTCTGCTGGAGATTTTTTAGACTTTCCCAGTCATGACCCTGATCCTGGGCCCCCAGTATCACAGTCCTGAGCAGGGTCTCAGGGATGGATGCACAGAAATTAGACTGGCCACCTTCACCAAAATGATGCCTCCCACCCTCAGGGCCCCCTGAAACCTCACTGCTCCTGCAGCGTCCCAGAAGAAATCGGAATTAATACAAACACAGAGAGGTAACAGATACCTGCCACCAGCCTGTTTCTTCCGCTTGCTTTTCCTACCACCTTCCTTCTTCCCTGTTGCTTTTTCCCCTTCTTTTGCTCTGAACCCAGCACTGGATCAAATTATTTGATGTCCCCCACAGATTTTATTTTCAGAGGAGGCACCAAACAGCTATTGAACTTCATGCACTGCTCATATCCCCCTCCAGTCATGTCCCTCCCTGGCTGAAGAGCCCCCAGCTGCCTGCACAGCCCATCTCACACCTCACAGTCCCCGCTAGCTCACACCTCTGCTTATTCCATATGTTGGTGCATGGTTGCTGACAGTGTAGACCAGTCCAAGGAGGATCTTGCACTGTAGTCCTTAAGAGGGGAAAATATTCAGGGCTAGAAAAGACCTGCTGCACCAACTCTGAATTTCTTTCAGCAGGTCGATCCAGGTGTGCTGCGTCACTGGCAACGCCAGCGGCTATCCTGGAGACCAGACAAGGACACGTGCAATAGCCATGTTGAGTAATGGCACGTTATCGGGTCACGGCTTTGAACGGCTCCGCTGCACCATAGGATCGGAGTCCCCCCATCAGCGCGGCTGCTCCAGGGCACCACTGCTCACACTAAGCACAAAAGCTCTGCACCACACCAACTCTGCTTTGTCTTTGCACTGTTTTTGGCACCCAGTGGGGGAGGAAGGGTAGGGAGACCAGGTGGCATCCATCCAAAATCAGCCAGCATTTAATTTTTGTCTTTATGGGCATTTTGTCAAGCATAACTGCAGACGGTAACTCTACAAACAGTAATTAACCACAAGCTGTGGGCAATGTTAAAGTGCTTGCCCCCTAACCTGCCGGTACACAGGAAATCTGAGATGCTGCTAATAGGTTTTCAGCAGCTGAGTCCATTTCTGGCCCAAATCTATTTGATATGGCTCTCAGATAACGCTGTTGATTATTTTCCTGAGCACTCACCGAATGCTTCCTGTTGTGTGAGTCTTGACTGCAAGAATAAACAAACAGAAAGATGGGCAGGGAGCTGGTGAAATCGATACCCCGTCCCGTCAGCAGGCGCTGGTGTCAACTAGAAATGCAGCTATGAAGCAGCGTAATTAATTAGCTAAAATGCAAGGCAAGCTGACAGTCCTAATTAAGATGGGGAGTGACAGTCTGGAGGTCCCTGGACTGCCCACTCCATTTTCTCAGGGCTTGTGAAATATGGGGGGATCATCCCTCCTGCCTTCCAGGTGGCCAGATGGGAGAGCACGGGGCTCCCCGGATCAATAGCTCATCCCAGCCATGCCCTGCAGCAGCTGCTCTAGAGGAGGAAGAGGCAGGACCGCGTGGTTACAGCAATAACATCCTCCCTCCCCTGCTCCACCCACAGGGAATTTTCCTCCTTCTTCCCCAGGAGCGAAATTTTGATTGATGACCCAAGGCAAGAGGATCCAGCATCCTTTCCAAAGAGGTCGTCTTCCGAATCATCCCTCTTTTATAACTCTGGGTGCTCAAGTTACTCCTATAAAGGAGCCATCTGATTTTGTAGCACGGTGCTTTTGGTCCTGTCTTGTAGCAGTTAGTACCACAGGGAAACTCTTTCCTGGGAAAGCATCTGGCCAACAGTTCGCTCTCCAAATTCAGGCTCTCGATCCGGATGTCTCTGTGCTGGGATGAGCTCTGGAGCCCAAGCAGGGTGTTACGCTGGTGGGGATTGCTGGGATATGGAGCATATTGGCCGGATCCCTCCCAGCCCGCAGTCATGGTATGCCAGTGCCTAAGGTGGATCTGAACCGATGCTCTGACCTTGCCCAAGGCTCTTTGTGGCTCTCAGCATTCACGCCTGATCCTGCCCCACCAAAGCTGCCAGGAGCATCACGTACAGGGGCTCATGACTGACTCCTTTGGGCACAGGATCAGCCCCAGGAGGGGGATGCTTGGTGTTTCTTTTTGACAGTCAAACACGTAGTCTGTGCTGGTCCTGTTTTACGCTTTCCTTTTGAATACTTTTCTTAAGGTTGCATTTCAAGGGATTACCCTCTGGAGCTGACAGACAGACAGGTCTGTCAGTCTGTCTGCTTAGCACTCTATCTTTTCTGCAAATACCCTTGCTCTATAGCATGTGAGCTCAGGATTAAATGCACAGAAAGAAACAATTCACTGTGACTTGGCCTGTAAAGTCTTTTGAAAGTTAAGTTATGGCTGTTAAATGTTAACACCATATAATGCCTGTCTTTATCGTATCTTTGCAATAAAGTGATGACATGGCTCCATTATGAGCTAGTCACATAGAAGCTCCCAAACCTACAGTATTGTAATGGCATTTAATCTCCTTTCCAAGTGCCTGAGATTTTCACACAGGCTTTGTCTGCAGCGTTTCTCTGGGATCGCTGAGCGCTCACACTAAGGCGAAGACATTTTAAAGAGAAAAGATGAAATCATCAAGTTCACCCCCAGCTGTGCGAGGCCTGGGAAACCTCACACTTTCCCTCAGCCGCCACAATGCCGTGCCTGCCTCGCTTCTGCCACGCTACCTGTCCTTTTCCCATCCTCAAGGACAACTGCAAAGTTGCTTATCGGCCTGTAAATCAGCTGTGGCAATAAAACGCTGGCATCCAGAGCAATAGCTTTTGTACTAATGTACTACTTTGCAATTGCTGTGCATATCCAACGTATTAATGACACAAATTCATTACAATAAATGAAGACACTGACTGGCCGGGGGCCAGAGTCGACTAAGGACAAAAAAAAAAAAAAAAAAAAGTTGCTTTTCTCCTGCCAGTTGGCAAGTTTGGGATGCAAAGTTGAATGTGTGGGATATAGAGAGCTTTAGGCGAGCGATGGGAAGAAGTGGCTGCTAAATATAGTAGTAATAGTGCCAGGGATCTGGGGAGTGAAAAGGGAGGCTGTTTCCCGTGTGATCAGGGAGTGGACATGATTTCCAGGTGAAATTAAGGAGGCAAATGGCATCATCAACAGCGTGATGGCTTATGTAAACCGGCTCACAGTTTTCAGGTAAGAAAAACCGTTCATTAATGTGAAGGACTCTTTACAACCTGGAGAGGGGGGATTTTGTCGCTCTATCGATTTATCTATGGCTCCCTTTGTCTCTCTCCTGTTGGATCCATCTCTCTCCGTTTACTGATCTAGCTGTGCCTCTGTCACTCCATGTGCTGCTCTTTCTATTGGCGGTCTATTGATCTGTGTATTGACAGGGGATACAGAAATTATTGAATACCTCACGTACTTTATTGTGAGAGATTTAAAAATCTTTATGTTTAGTTTAGCAAAGGAAATACAGTGCAATATGCAGGTCAAAGACAAGACACTTAATACCAAAGGACTGTTTAATTTAGTAACAAGAGCCAATGCCTTCTAATTAAAATTAGAGCTATTCAAATGAGAAATAAGGCATAAATTTTTAAGGATGAGGGAAATTAACCGTTGGAACGAGTGGTCAAAAGAACTGATGGATTCTGTTGCTTGCAACAAAATCTTCATAATTCTGGAAGTTAAATTATAACCAGCTACATATTATTAGCTTAAAAATCGGAGTAACTCAAAATTTTATGACCCTTGTTCTACCAGGGTTATATCAGGTGATATAAACCTCTGGATGTGTGCTCTGCAGCCAGCTGAATGTGGGCTGGTGAATCCAGCCTGCAAGTCCATCTATCTACAGAGCATCAGTCCCAGCCATGTTTTGGCAATCAGGCAATTGTTTAAGAGAGTCTCTGGTCTGGAAATGCATGGTTTGGACTTGGGGCTAGATAAAATGGACCTAGTTTCTGGCACTCCCTCCTTTCTCTCTTGAAGTGTGTGGCATGGAGCATGCAGCATGGTGATAGGAGGTGTTGCGTACTTGTGTTGCTCCAGCTTGCAAATGAATTCGTGTTGATGAAAGAGGGGAAAATGAAATTAAGACTTAATGAGGGACGTAAGCCAGCATTTTCAGAAGGAACCTCTCACGTGAGAAAAACTCATGCTCCTGATGTTACATCAGAAAATGTCTCTACACGCTCGGTGAGACAGCAGAAATGTTTAGTTCTGCAACTTCTGTTTTTGAATAATGTTGTAGAGATGGATGACAAAGGCAGGGAGGCCATCGAACCTGTCCTCAGCCCAGCTCCTCCTCCTGGAACAGCAGCTGCCTGAGGTGCGACCACGTCAGCTGCAGGGCCCTGAGCTCTCTCTGCCCTTGCTGTTGATGCACCAAAGGTCCTCATGGCAAAGCCTCCTGTCTTCAGGTAACAAACTGCCCTCCAGCACACTGCGACAGCAGTCAGGGGTGTTATATGTTTCTGAGCAGCAGGGCAGCACCGGTTGATGAAAGCAGAAAATGGAAGTCACCCATAAGGGCACTAGGCAGGCTTGCCATGCCATGAAGGGAGGTTATCCCCACGCAGGCTTGCAAATTCCTGCACATTTCAAAGTTCTTCTGCAATTGTGCATTTTTTACTCTGACTGTGGATAGGAGTCGAACTCCTTGGCTGTTTTTGTTAGGAAACATCTTTTTTACCACCTCCTGATCGCAGATTCTTTTCTTTTGCCAAGGGGAACGTAAATAAAACATCCCACACTAGGGCAGATGTTGAGCTGTTCTCCGACACAGCTCTGCCGGGACTCCTGTGCCGCGCTCCCAAGCACCCATTCATTTAAAGGCGAGAGCAGTTGTAGGAGACAGAAAGTTTCTGTTCAGACCAACAAGGCAATTGAAGGCCTTCCCCGCGCAAAATGCCAGCGTGCATTCATGCTTCAGAGGGTCTTCAGAGTTTGCTACAAATTTAGTGGCAAATTCAGCTAGAATGAAGGTTGATTAAAGCTCCTAGATAATTACTCGTTTAGCTGCAGAGCGTGTGCTCCAGGAGAAGCATTGCAAAGCCTTCTAAAGCCTGGAAAGCCCAGTGACTCAGTCAGAGCTGCCAAGTGAACGGATGTGCCAAGTGGAGCACCGTAATGATATCAGTAACAGCAATTATACAGAGAGGGAAGCAAACACTTACCCCATACAACTGCAAATCTGCTACAGCCTTGTGCAACTGTATCTCTGTGCCTGTGCCTCTAATGGGAGCTTGGCTACTGCTGAATTTACAAGTGGACTCTTTCTTAGGCTCCTGTGTTTAAGTTTACCCTTCCCTCCTCCCTCGCCTCTTGGTTATTTAGCTAAGGGCTTGCTGGCAGTGGTGTGAATCAGGGGCCAGCTCTGCTGAAGGCAGTGACCACCCGTCACCCCGTGTGAGCAAAGCATCTGTCCCCAGGTCTTTAGAAAATAAACTGCTTACGTGAACAGGGCAGGTTGAGAGCTGGGATGCTGAGACAAACTGGTGTGCGGTGGGGATGGGGGCCAGGCGGAGTGCCTGCCTCTCCTGCTGCCCTTTGCTGAGGTTGGTGGCTGAATCTACTCTGACTTGGGACCAAGCTCTTCGAAGGGCAATGCTAAATGCAGGGTTAATTTAGAGAGGAAACAACCTCTGCACCCATCACTTTGGGACCCCTCAGCTAACTTCACACAGATTTGGCAGAGGTGCTGAGGTGTTAGCAAGCATTCAGGCCCTACACGTTGGGGTCAAACCAAGGGCTTCCCGGAGGAGCAAGGGCCAGGTTGACATTTCAGGCACCTCCGGAGGATCTCAGCAAGTGAGCTGTGCGTGGGAGGGGGCACAGCTCAGACTGGCTCCGGTAGGTATTTTGGCTCCATTTATAGCCCATTATTTTAAGAATAGCTTCTGATGTGGGGTGCAAAGCATCACTTACCTGCACTATTAAGGTGATGCACTCCTAAACTAGCGCCCATGCCAACAGCTCATGTATCATCTGCCATGTTTCAGTGCTTTGGCTCCCCAATGTGTTTGGCAAAACAGAGACCAATCTGGCTGCTGGCAGCCCCCCCTCCAAAAAAATCCCCATGGCTACCATCCCAAAGGAAGAACTGCCCTGGTAGTGTGGGATTAGATGGGTGGAGTAATTGTCCTAGGCACCATGTCATTATCTACAATTTCCAGGCCATCACAAATAGCACTTAGGGTCATTTCTCTCCTATTATTGTGGAGCTGGGGGATGCAGGGGGCTAAGCCAAGCATGGGGCCATGCTGCAGACCTCCGAGAGGGGCTGACACTATTAGCACACAAATTGCAGGCTTTCAGAAGCTGTCTTCTGAAAGGCCCCTAAAATACACTCAACTCTAACTAGGCAGTTAAAAATTTTAATCTAATTGTCACCCAGACATGATTGTTTGTATTATGTGAGTCTGTATGTAAGTTTGTTCACTCGTTAAGTCCCTTATTTGTCTAAAAGTCAAACACGAGTCAGTTTTGACATATTGTATGTTGAGCTGAGTCCTGCTATTTAATTTCTCTCTCTCTCCCCCCCCTCCCCATGTCTCCCTCTTTTTGCTAAGCTCAACCTCTCTCTAACTGATGAGGTCTTTAATGCCGTGCCCAATGGACCAGGATATAAATGCTGCTAAAGTGAAAAGCAGATGAAGTTTCTGGTTGTAGAAAAACTACCTGAACATCATTACCTGCTAAGATAATTGGCTCCATTAGGTAATTTGGCTCCATTCATGGCCCATTATTTTAAGAATAGCTCCTGATGTAGGGGGCAAAGTATCCTTTACCTGTGCTACTAAGGTGATGCATTCTTAAAAATACCTGGGATGAAACAATGCAGTGAATATGCAGTGATTTGGGAGTGCAGGGACCAAGTCCCTATGCTGAAAGTTTGGGGGGGTTTTCCCCTGAAACCTGTGGGCAGTTTCAGACCTAAAAAAGATATCTATTGTAGAGTGCATTAACCCTTTTTGGAGAGTTTCAGCTCCCTTCCTTGACTCTAGGAAGCTGGGAGAGTTAGCTAGATAAAATTAAGCGATGTATTTGCTTGTGAGCTACTCTCTACAACGAGGGGGGCTGCAGTAGAGGCTGCGGGATGCTCGCACGGGAAAAGGAAGGTGAGTCCCCAGCAGAGCTTTGGCTTTGGCTGATCATTTGATTCAGTTACTTTTTGGGTGCAAACCTACAAGATGGGTGGAAGCCGATTTAATTGGGAAGAGGGAAAGCCCAGCCAGGGTAGCTGTTGCTATCAACAGAGCCGCGGTGACTGAACTTTACTAATGACTGGGTTTTCTTTTCCAGAGCTTATTGGAGGCTTCTCAAGGAGGCTTCTGTGCTTCCATCAGACCTGGTTTTAGGCTTCCCGCAGAATAAAGGAAGGCTTCCCCTGGTGTAATGAGTGTTTACCCAGGGGTGCTGATACCGTCAGAGTCTGTCACTGCAGGATCAAAACCAGAACTGCACAGCCTCTGATAAAAAGGCCAGATGTGCCACTTTAATTAATGCAATTTGCTAAACACTGGAACAATTAAGTGCAATGCGATAGTGCAGTAATCTCTGGGGCCAGGAAGTGCCGTCCCCAAGGCATCCCCAGCTGTTCCAGCTTTCTTTTCTACTCTGCCATTTTCATAAATTTAGAAACTTAAAGGCTTTGCAAGGGAGCCACAACATCAAATAAAGACGGAGACTGAAGCATGCAGGTGAACACAAAAGGAGGGTAAGGGACCGTGCACCCACAGGTGGTTTGGACGGGGATCTGTTATGCGAACAGTGACAGTTCAAATACACCCAGGGGCACACGCACACCTACAACCCAACACAAATACAGCCTCCCGTGAACACCAAGAGACACAAACAAACACGTGTATAGGAGCTGAGACTATCAAATACCCCAGACAGAGCAAACATGCACCCAGGGTGTTGCACAAACACCCCGTACCACATTCCCACACACCTCTAGTACTGAGCAGGCTTCAACACCAGGCTGAGCACGGACCCTTGCCCCTTCCCCTCCCCAAACACATGGGCTCATCCCTCGCTGCCTACTTCCCCGGCACTGTAGCCTGGGCATGTTCCCTGTTACTTCTATATAAGTTCACGCAAGAAACAGAAAAGTTTCTTTTATAGACATGTAAATCCTCTGGGACTTTCCTACTTAAGAACTGGAGGAAATAAAAAAGAAACACAATAATGAGGGAAAAATGAAGAAGTTTCTTTAAAAGCCCACAGGTTTCAGGGAAAGTGATGGGAAATTAGAGACGTGTGATAGATGGGCTAATTTCCCTAACTGACAACCCAGACAGCTCGATGCAAAAAAATAATGTTTGGGTTTGATTTGTGTTCCCCCCCTCCCTGCTGTACGTAAACCCAGAGTTTTGTGTGTGTGTGTGTGTGTATGCACACTTTTAATAGGGAAGATATTGCTTTTATATTGTAATGCACACATGTCTCTCTACCATCCACTAACAAGACTGTCTGGAAAAGGGAAAATGCAATTAGAAAAAGTATTTTGAACAAACTTCTGATTTTTTCAGGTTTGCATTAGCCCAGTTTTCCACCTCTCCTTGAATGCCTGCACCATCCAGTTATCAAACAGGTTTACTCCATTTTGGGGGAAAGTTGTTCCATGTCAGAAAAGCAAATAGTGGTGGGGAAAATGGGGGGTAAATGGTGAAAAAAGGGTTTCTCCCTAACTTTCACAATATCTGCAAGGCCAGCACCTCTGGAGTGAGGCAGTCGCAGAGATGGCTGGTACCGCTGAGGACTTGGGTGATTTGGAGACACTTTGAAAATGTGGTCAGTCTCTGCAGTGCTGTGCCGAAGCACCGGGCTCTGAGGCCATGCAGTGCCCGTTCACGTCCCGCCTCTGCTGCCATGGGAGCAGGAGGGTTAACAGCGGACTTTGATGATATTTCAAAGGCAATGGATTTTTTGACACCCTTCCCACAAAAAGCAAAAATCTGGTCAACTGAAATGTTTTGCAAGTTCATGTTGAAGGAATTTCATGAGACTATATGGGTTAAAGATCCCTTTCCTTATCCCTGCACACATTTTCTGTGCTCTCAAGCAACACAGTGCTTTTCAGGTCTGTGTTTTCAGTGCGACATGATTCCATTTTTCAGTTCAGAATGGAATCTGATTTCCAAACTTACTTCAGTCCAGTTAAACAAGACCCTGATCCACGCACCCAGATGTCCTAAATAAAATGGAACATTTTGCTTGCCCTGAACTACTTCTTTCTCCCAGGAAACTGAAAAAAAAAAATAAAAATCTGTTACTTTATATAGGACGAGTACACCATTTTACTGGCTCCAGCATAATGCAAATACTGTCTCAGCCTGTATCAGAGATGCAGAAAAGAGGAGTCTTGTCCACCCTTGCAAGAATGCCATCGACCCAGAATCAAGCAAGAAAGCTCGAATTTGTGGCACTTATTTAGAAAAATACCTACACTTTTTTTGTTTGTTTTCTTCATCTGTTCATCTTCATCATTTTTAAGCTGAAGACAATTAAAAAGCATCACAGTGAAGATGAGAGGGAGCATTGCCCTCTTCCAGCCTGCTCAGAGAGGGGAAAGTTCTTGTTAACTTAAATGAGTTTGACAACCTTTAAATATAAACAGCTGATCAGAACTGCTGAGAAATCTTAAAAAAGGAGAAAAAAAAGAAATTCCTGAGAAGCTTGGCAAAGGAATGCCAGCCCTCTCACCACTTCTAGCACTGTACAAATGAGAAGGACAAAGGGGCTTAATTAGGTCTTGGGAAGCAGCATGGGCTGGCTGGGAGACAGAACAGCATCAAGGTAGAACATTTCATGGAAAAAGAATGCAAAATCAAAATGGCTGTGGCCGTTACTCACCTGCAGAGAATGATTACTGCCATCCTGGGAGAGCAACATCTTGGGAAGAGGGTGGTGATGAGGTGGATATCCTGCCCCATGATCATGCCTTGCCCTCGAAGAAGAGCCATCACACCACACCAGAGGGAAACGAAAGCATAAGGTGATGATCGATTTGCGGCACATCTGTGGTCACCCCTGCAAGGAGACAGAGTGCAGGGAAGATTATGCATCACTCAGGTCCTGCTTGATGTCAAAGGCCTTGACCAGTGCTAAGGAAAAACACCCAAGTTCATGGGGGCAGCAGTGCCTGGTTTGTGGCATCTATAGGTGAGGCAATGGCTCCCAGCCTGTCTGGAGTCTGTGTCATGGCCTTTTCCCAGCCTATTTCCAGAAGTACATATGATTACACTCATGTGTTCCTTTGGAATAATTCTATTTGGATGCACATCCCTGTGCTATGCACAAAGGTGTGAGACTGGTATAAAAGCCTCTGCATTAGATGCAGATTCAGGGAGAGGTAAGGCCCATAGCCCTATAACTGCTCAGAAATGGGTTCTTTTGGGGTGAAAACAGTTCTGAGCACGTCCTTGAATTCTGAGTGGCACATTGGAGGCTAGGATTTGTGATGAATGAACTGATAAATAAAGCTGGATGGTAGCTGTCACTTTATTAAAAGTGTGATACAGGTCTTATTTTTCCCCCAGTCCAGAGGGGACCATCCAGCTTGACCATAACCTTTAGAGTTCAAAGGCTGGCTTGTCCTTCCCAACCTCCCAGGAATGTCCACAGGACACAGCTCCAGAAGCTGTCTAGCCTGGTGGTTTGGAGTCCCTCCAGGAGAATGAGCTTTGGAAGGAAAAACAGAGGCACAGGTAGGCATGTCCAGCCATGGGTGGATATGCCCTCAGCTAGCCCGTTGGACTGAATTTTTGGGAGGACCTGGCTGGAGGAGAGCCTTGCTTCCAACGTCACAGCAGGGCTGGTCTTCAGAGAGGACCAAGGTACCTCTGTATACGCCAAGAAACAGAGCCTTGATTCTACTAAATGCAAAAAGAGGCCTATGGAGCCAGGAGCAGGGGCTAAGCAGAGGGGCTGGGATGCCATGCTGGATTTAGGTATCAAAATTCCTCTGAGGCTCCTCAATCCTCTTTTGCATATGGCTTTAGGCATCTTTGAAAATAGGAGGTAAGCTCCTAGACCACTTATTTACATTAAAAGGCCCTTTTGGACCAGAATGATTGTTTTTTTGACAGAAAGGGTGCACGTCTGTCTTGTGAAGGCAAGAGTCTCTGTGTGTGTGTGTGTGTGCATGTGTGTGCTCATGTGTGTATTTTCCTGCATGACTAAGAGCCAAACCCTCCAAGCTGACTTTGAAAGTCTAAATCTGCAAATCCTTTCCTATACCACCACGCTAGTTTCAGGGAAATGCTACCTTTCAAGTAGGGTAGGAAATTAAAAGAAATTAATATGCTACTCAGCAAGATTAATTAATTAGCTAATGTGCATACATCACTTAGGAACGGTAAAGCCCTAGATAACTTTTTATGTCTGAGGAAATATGGTCTAAAGTGGTTCAATTCCAGCCCAGTAAAACTAACATCGATTAGGGAAGCTGATTTGGAGAGTAAGGTGCAGACAGGGAAGCGGTGCCAGCGGCTACCTGGTAATCACGAGATGGAAGAAAAAAGCTGCCGTCTCCAGGATGAAGGACTTGAGGTTACAAGATCATAAAACACGGGAGTCCATAAAGTTTCTGAGCTCTGAAGACATGCCTTAAAAGTTAATATCGTGCAGTATCAGAGCCGTAACAACAAGTCACCTAGAGCATTTATTATTCATTGAGAGTCACCCTCACTACACGTATACCAAAAGTCCTTTAACGTCTCAGGTATGTTCCTCTTATCTAAAGGAGATTTACAGGAATATTATTGCTTCTGAAGGAAATGCCAATCAATTATTTTAACATTAATTTCTGCCATTTTAATAACTCTCCCAAGGCACAGACTGACCGTATTTAACGGTGTAGCTGTTAAGCTGCAAGAGATGTCATTCCCCCTTCATAATTGGACATTGTGTCAGTCGTGCTGTCGATAACGGCTGTATAATACAATTATAGTTGTATGTTAAATTGCCATGTATTTTGTATTATAGCCCTGTGTTATGCCTCTAAACATCCTCTGGAAACCTTTTTACATGCTCTTCTGTGCAGAGGGCTGGCTTGACATGAAATTCATTGTGTTTCAATTTTAAATAAAGGGAATTAGATGCTGACATTCCTCTGAAGTACAAAAGAGGCTAGGTGCTTCATCGTTTTGAGCTCTGAAAAATCACTCTCCTCTCCAAAATGGATACGTAGCTCTCAATGCTTTTAAATTACAGCTGACTGTCTTCTCGTGGTTGTTTAAAACAGATTGGTTTCTTTTTTCCAAGCAAACCAATACATTATATTAAAAACCCCAAAGAAGTTACCCTTAGATGACTTTGAAAATTCAACCCCCAAATATATCACGGTGATTCTTTAGGAGGCACCTTGTGTCTCTGAGATATACTTTACCATTTGACTCTGAACGGTATCCATCTATCTCTACGTTTATCTCATCCATCAATAGAACAGCTCTTTCCCTAACGACCACTTCTGCACGGTGCCTCCTCCAGCACCCCTCTGCAGCAGGACTTTTCCTTGTCATTCATTAACAAATTAATCCTGTTCTCCTGGACTGCTGGATTTCATTCCTGGCACCAATGACCAGATGTAAAGTGACAAGTGGAGTGAATGGTGGCACCTCTCCTTCTCCTAATGTATTAGCTGCCCTTCAATGAAAATGCTCTTTAGAGCAAAGAAAAACTGTCTACCACCCCTGTGACACTGATCTGTTTTGACTAGGAGACTTGGTAAGAGCACTCACCGCAGCAGAACAGTCTGTGCAAGAAAGCCAGGCTGAGACATGACAGTCGTGGGCTTCAAAAATTAGGTGGTGGGTTATATTGCTGCTGAAGTGAGTGACCATCAATGATGGACACTTCCTGCCTTCCTCACACGTCTAGCCCATGCTCTGCTGCTCTTCTTGCTTATCCTGACACTCTAACCTTGATCTTTGCTGAAATTTAAGGCCAGGGATTTTCTCCTCCATGGACAGAGGATATAGATGATTTACTACATCTTTTCAGGTGGCCTTTCTTTATTTTAGGACTATGTTCTTGCTTGTTCAGAATTAATAACTGCAGATCATTCTTGCAGATGAGGATTTCTGAGCCTCTAATTGCATTTACGTGTTGCTTCAAACTATCACTCTTGCCCCATACTTTGCTTTTGAAATTAAGCGCCCCAAACTGGGGACACCCTGACTACTACCAAGCAGACTGGAGGCAGGCATTGCCTCTTCGTTTAAGGGATACAGCATCCAGCACAAACAGGAGCTCAGCCTGGGCTGGTCATCTTGCTTGTGCTCAGTGAGTTTCCCAAGCAAAGGAGAGTTAGCAAACAGCACACAAACCCTTAGTGGGTCATACCCATGGGATGGATGGTATTCATTTCCAGGTCAAGCCTTGCAGAACAGGGGAAAATGCAATCGAAGCTAAGTGTAATGCTTCATTCAAACTGTGCAGCTGACTGCATTTTGCTGATATATAAAATGACTGCAGGAAACGAACCCAACAGCTGTTTGCACAATTGTAGATAAGGTGTCACTGCCTCCCTTCAAAACCTAAAGGTGTTTTTCCTGTAAGTTATATCTAGTGAATAAAACTGAGAACAAGCACAAAGAGAGGCAGAGAAACATCTGTCTTTGGAAGTTGCAGCACTCTCTGGGCTGGATGCTTTGGGCTGTGTAAAGTTGTGTAGCTCCGTCTTAACTTCAAAAAGAGAGCAGGCTGGTTTACCAGAGCCGAGCATCTGAGCTTTCTGATTGAAAATAATCAGTGAGCAGGAGCTGCAGGCAGAGTTAGACGAGTTTGCTTTTCTAGCTGAGATTTTGCACGAGTCTTTTCAGCCTGAGAGGAATTAAAGCTGGGTACCAAGGTCTTTCAAGTAAAAGCTTACAGAGCGCAGAACTGGCAGTGTTTACCTCCTGCAACCAGCATTCAGCTTCCCAGCATTTTCCTATCTGCACAGCCTTGCAGAACAGCAAAGGGAGGAAGACGCTTCTGCTCTTCAAAGGGCCTTTTCTTCTGCTTGATTCAGTACTTTTAAGATGGTGGTTATAGCGTATCTCTGTAGGCACCTTCTGCAATGTGAGTTTGATATTCAAAGAGAAAGGGTGCTGCTGTTCTCAGACTTAATGGTGTAGAAGGCATTGGCCAGAGCCTTGGAAAACAGTGAAGGTGGAGGAAGTGGTAAACCGTTTTTGGAAATTCCTCCCTAATTGTTTTTCTACTCAATCATTCAGTATTTTGAAGCTAAAAATATTAAAATCTGAGGGGAAAAAAAAAAAAAAAGGATCAGTCTTATGGGGAGTGGCAGGGAGGGTGTTATATTTACTATGAAAATTTAGAATCTCAAAACTTTGATGAAATGTAAAAAAATGTGAGATGATACCTTCAACTGGCTCTTATAATAGCAAGAACAGTAAAATCCCTTCTAGAATAGATGCAGATGGTATCTCATAGCTACTGTGACTGTTCTTTTCAGCACCAAAAATGATTTGGATTTGGAGCTTTTCTGCATTTTTCTAGATATAGACTCTTATCTTTATAATCCCACTCTAAATCTTGAGCTGGAAGGGGTCCCAGGATGACCAAACCAAATGTCCTGCTTGGAGAAATAAGAAATGAATTCTGCTTCTGCTCATCTACAAGTCTCCATTAAAATGAGAGTATCAACTACGATATCAAACCATCCAGAATTTGCCAAATCAGTGGAAATTTTGCCATTTCCCTCATTTTCAGTGCATTTAGACTTTCAGGAAAGGAGGGCACACTCCCAAAGCCATTCAGCTTTGTTGTGAAATTTGTTCTACTCCTGAAACAAATCCTGCCACTCCTCAAATGACTAGCCTGAGACCTTCCATGTCTCTCTCTGTTTAGTGCTGGGAAGCTGGCAAAGCTCATGGTGTTCTTGAAAAGACATCGCAATTGCTGGAACATCTCAGGTGGGAAAAGTTCTTTCAGTGCTGGGTGATTCTGCAACACCTACAGACAAACAGATGAACAGATGGATGGACTCTGTGCAAACACATTTTTTTGGTGAACATCCTTTCACTGTTCCTGGATTTGGAATCTCTATTTTTTGGATGAGTTAATGTATTGTAGCAAAGTCATGTCTTGCACTAATAATATTTCCCTGTAGAGAATGCCAGAGTCCTTGGAGCCTTTCCTCCTTCCTCCTCCTTTGGGAGGGTGCTCAGCTGGCAGGACCAAAACACTTTTCATTGACATAATCAAGATGCTGCAGTCACGCTGACACTGCAACACCTGAGATGATTATTCACATTTGTGTGATGTTATTAACTTATCCCACCGGCTGGAAATGCTCTGGAGAGCTGTGGACAGATCTGGGTTTTGGTGAATAACCATGGCTGGATTGTATGCTCAGCAGCTTACCTGCCAACCCAACACCCTTGTCAGAGTCCAGCTCATTAATTATCCTATGAATGCTGGAAAGTGTGTTTCCCATTTAAAATGCAGACACTGCCTGTAAACAGTCACAACACAGCCAGATTTGTACCATATTTGCCGCTATTTGCTCAAAGTAGGTCTTGACTCCCATCAGCTGATCTAACCCATCCTTTCAGGCTCCCGGAACAGATGGGCATACACGGAGGGGAGATACCCTAGTGCAGTCAGCATAGCACAGCGATGAAAAACCAAGACCCTGCTAAGCCAAACTCTTTATTGGCAGCAATGCCCTGGTTCACCCCTTGCATTGATCTGAGCTGGGTCATCCTGCACTTGTGCTGGTGTAACTGGGAGCAGAATATGGCCCAGTGGGAGCAGTGCATGCTCTGCCAAGGGCATCGCTCAGCCACTGACCTTGACGTGGGATTTCTCTGTGCTTAGGGAGGCAGTCACATGTAGGAATCAGCAATGAATCTCCTTATTCTTTAACCAAATTAGTGTCAAGGAAATTGGGTTTTGGGGGCCCCCTCCCAAGGTTTGCTAACCCCCCTCACCTCTGCCTTTGTTTGATACATCAAGGACAGAATAGGAGACGTGAAGGAACAGAACATTTTAACTACTTGTTTTTCCACTCAGTTTTCCTTTCTTCCCCCCAAGGACAGTGTCTGGGACACCCTCCTCTTCATTTCTGTTTTGCCTTCCACTTTAGCCGTGGGAGGACAGATGCCCTTGGAAAGAATAAGCAGGAAGCCTAACACCTGCCTCTGGTGTTAACCACTGCTGTTCCCTGGAGTCAACAGTCGCAAATTCTGCCCTATGTCTGCACAAAAAGCCTTTAGACGGAAGAAATAGCCTGAAGCACAGTGCGCTGAAACACCCTCTGACACCCTCTGATCAGCCTGGCTGCAGACCAGCAGGAAAAGCCAAGGGATTTTGTTATAAGAATTTTAATTCAGCTTTCCTGGGACCATGGGAAAGGGCTGTCCCCTTGGGGCCGAACATGTGTGTCTTTTAGACCTGCACTCCCAGCAAGAGGCCGGGAGAATTCATTATTCAGTCTCAGCCTTCACTTTCTTCATGATCCAAAACCCAACAAGCCAACAAACGGTCGCCCCTTGGTTTGCAATGCAATGCACAGTCTGTACAGAGTACTCCGAGCAAAGTGCTGCTGCTGGGTGGTGGGACCATCCACCATACAGCCAAGATGAGGGACCATCCTCGTTACACTCAGGATGAGAATTTGGCTTTACAACCTGGCAGCATGCAGACCTGGACCCGAGGTGTGTAGGGCAAATACCAGCTTTATGTCTGAAAAATCGTTCTGGTTTACAAAGTTAGGAACAGTTTCCAGTGAATCTAGGGCAGATTGATGGTTTTGGCATAAATTTATGTCTTTGAGCCATTTCAAGCAGCAGCTATTTTGGACTTTTCTCCTTCTAGCTGCAGCTGGAGGCATTGGTTGAGCCCTGTTGCACCAAGTGCCATCAAACAAACATGAAGACTTGGCTCCTGCTTTGATGTGTGTGCAATCTAAGCTGAGAAGATCCTTTCTTGAGAGGACTTAGAGACTCACCAGCAGCCCTGGGGGCATAAGACATGTCTCACACCACCGCATGTCCAACCTGCATGGTGCTGCCCTTCCCAAGCTTCTGACAACCGACCAAACCCTCTGGCCTTTGAAAACACAGTCAAGCAGCTGCAGAGACTGGAAACTTAGTGGGTCCCCAGATCGATTTTGGCTCTAATGGCAACAGAAATGTCCCCCACAACCTAAATGCCCAGGAAACACACAGCAACTCCTTGATACCTGCAGATGTGACTCAGCTCAGAGAATCATGTGAAAACAAATGTCTCTGGGCTTGACCCTTGCACACTTTGCCGTATGTGAATGGTGGAAGACCCTGTTGTGCTTACGTGTGGTGACAAAGTGTGTGAGCATCGGCTGTGTGTGTGGTGTGTACAGGCATATGTTCTGTACCAAAGAGTGATCACATTGTTCATCTGCGAACCTTGGAGCATGCATTCAGGACTGCAAAGCAGTGATCTAATAAGGATCTTGAGTAGGAAAGTTACCATGTCTGTGTCTGCTATTAACATTTAGAAAGTAATCTCCTTAACACCATAAATGCTAACTACCCTGGCATGCCCTTGACAGGTGTAATTGTCTGTAGTCCTGTAAAAAATAACAGCCATCTGGCAGAAAGTACTGACGCTGTAAGAAGAAAAAGAAAATGGGCACCAGCAAGAGACCAAAGCAAATCCCCCAGCACAGGTTACCTTGGGGCTGTTGGATTGCCTGGCAATCTGCTCACGTCCCTCTTTTCAGCTGCTTTCAATGTCATGGGAGGAGCATCTTTCAGTTTTAGCCTTACAGCCCGCACAAGCCCTATCTGAATTTATTACACACAAGGAAGCAGAAATACTTCTGCTTCACTGGAACTGACAAATATGAAAAAAGAGCTAGCCTGGTGGAGACCAAACCCATGGGTTACATAAGAAACCTTGCTCGGTTTCTGAAAGAAGTGTATCGCCCTGCTAATAGTATACTGTATATCATCTGGTGCTTGCAAGCAATGACCTGCCTGTTCCTCGGCATCTCTGGCTCTCCTCATCATTATAGCCCTTGTAAAAAATGGCATATTAAGTGCAAAGACCAACAGTCCTGGAAAGGAAACGATCCCCGTTATTCACAGGACCAGAGCACTACGGGCAGCTGAATGCAAGCTTCTCCCAGGGCATCTCTTGGCTTCAACCTTGATCCATAGAGCTCTTTCTCGGGGTAAAGAAAGAAACCAGTTCAGACAGGTTGTTTATTTACTGGCCTTTCTGATAAGACTGCTGAAAAAGTCTGCGGAAATTGTGGTAAAGCTGGAACATTTTCCAGCAGGTGTCAGGCCAAGACTCGCTCTACAGTGGCTGCTGACCCTTCAACAGTTGGCAGTGAACTGGAATAATGTGCTCAGTATTCCCTGCAATGGGCATCAGCCTTTGCTGCAACCGCCCTACCTCTGGAGGGAGGGCAGAAGGATGTGGAAGGAGGGAAATCCCCCCGGCCAATGCTGTTCCCAGACTCTGACAGAAACCAGGAACTCTGATAGCTCAGAAACAAACAGTTTTCATCCAAATTCCATGACCCAAGATATCCAAACAAGTTCAAATCATCTTCCAAAAGTCACTCACACTTAACAATCCCTTTTCTGAACTTTACTAAAGTTGTGGTCAGATTTTCACTGTGGCAGTGGAGCAAAATCTGTCTCCAAATTGTGACAAAAGAAATTTGAACTTTTGCGTAAATTAAGAGCTGTATTCACAGACTGGTCTGATCTTTGCTGGTGGTTTTACCTTTGCAACTTTAAAGAAATACTGAGTTCACCCATCCCAGTGATGATGCCCTGGCATTGTTTCACCTTCTGGTCCATTTTTGAGGAAAATGCCCACTCTCAGGTTTACCTGAAATCTTCCTGTGGCTTTTTAATACCCCCCAAGGAAACAAAAGAGGATGCTCTCTGTTACAGCAAAGTCTCCCGAGGATGGCTTGACTGCAGTTAATGATAACTACAACCACCAGAGCAACGCGGAAGAATTTAGGGAGGAAAAGGGCACGTTTCACTCCTTGCTCTCAGAGAAGTTAATCTTGTCTTTAACCTCTGGATGAGCATACATGGGCTACAGATTGAAGACATCTGCTACGAGGCAGCTGGATTCACATGGCTGAGCTGTCGTCCACAACTTTCAAACAAAGCCACACCAAAGAGAAGGTGCTGCACCCCATCGCCTGCCTAATTCCTGCCCTGGTGAAGGTAAAATCTGAAATCTCTCTAAAGTGAATCTACTTTGGCAAACACCCCACAGCCAATGCCACGATGCCACCCCAGCATGGAGGTGGGCCAGGCTTTAGGGCCACCTCACTCACGAGATCTCTTTACTGTGGATGCCAACTCACTGCCAGGATCTGAGAATCATTTTATAGATGACATATAACTTAATTTTACATTTTTTTAATCTGTAGACTTGTTGTTCAGGACTAAGACTGTCACATGAAGCAGTTAAATGGCTCAACCCTATAAACCTGCCAGCTGACAGGTGGTGGTACAGCTGATCCTAAATGTCTCACACTAGAAGTCTCATAGGAGCACTTTCTCCAAAGGATTCATATTTAGCCCTTTGCTTCCCCCTAAATTGCTTTCCCTAACCCCATTTAAGAGCTTTTTGAAGGACACCGATGCTTGCTTTTCAGATTTTCATCTAATCTTTCTCCCAGTTTGCATAAATCAGGAGAAACTGCACTAAAGTCTATTTCTTCCACAAGCATTAGCAAAACTGCTAAACCCACCAAGATTTATTTCAAACACTGGCTTCAGTCCTAGCAATAAGTAACTTTGAGCATGGCAATTGCTCCTCACTTAAAGGACCATGGCATGGTGTTTGCTCATCTGGGTCTTCCTGTGTGTCTGTTAAGGGTTGGGCTCACCCTGCAGCCTCCCCAGGGGTCTGCCCGACTCCCTGCCCCCTGCTCAGCCTCCTATTTCAGTATTGCATCTGAGCATCTGAGACCACTGCTCCTCGGTTACATGTGGTTGAAACTGGCTGGTGGGTTCCAGGGGGATGAGCAGGCAGAGCCACAGCAGCCTCTGTGGCAGCTCAGGGACACAGCAATGGATCAGAGACATGAAGCAGAGTCCTTGGTTTGGATTTGGGCAACGCTGGCTTCCAGAGATTCATCCAACCACAGCTGCATTACATGGTTTTTCATTATGTGCTAGCTACATCTGTCTGCCTCGCTGTCCTGAGCTACCGTTTTCAGCATTGCCAAAATCCATTGCTGAAAAGATTTGTTTTAAACGTGCTGCTATTGTCAGACTGGTTTTGTTGAGCTTCTTCCCTCCCACCTGCTCCTGTCTAAGGCTGTACATCTCTAACCTTATGTGTCCTTCCTACATGCTGTCCCCACTGCTGGCTGCCACTGGAGTGACACCAGACAGGGGACTTCATCTTGCCTTATTAGATGAAGAGTAAAACAAGCAACTGCAGAGCCAAATGCATCTCTTAATTTAATTCTGCTAAAATCAATGTTGTTACCATGGTTTGATTCAGCCCATCAGCTTTACAGCCCAAAAGAACTGGGCGATATTGAATGGCCATTATCTGCTGGCAGTACTAGGGATGGCTTCTGCTGCATGCCCGTCCTCCTGTACAGCAGGATCCTGATGCTTCCCGCATCACCTCTCTTCCTCCATTGGCATCGTCCAGCCATTAAAGTCCACAACATAGACTTCATCTTCTTAATGAGGGGCCCTCCTTGTCTGATTGACGATCTGCCTGCAGGCTCCCACTAGTTCCATTCAACGCAAACACAATCATCTAGAGCATTTTGTATACTGGTCCCCCTAGGAAAACTGCCTTTCCAGGGAGGTTTGTGGGCCTTAAAGTTTGCACTAACATTTTGTTCAGCAAGACTGTTAAGCTGGCAGCCCTGGCTGAATTGCAGCTCAAACAGCTAATTAAACAGCAATCCATCCACAGCCCAATTTACACCGTTCCAGCTGAACACATCATATCCAGGCTTACATGGTAGTATAGCCCTTATTTCTTAATGTGTGTAAACGCAGTTCTACTGCCTCCTTCATGGTATCACCTATATTGAAAACATGATTTTAAAAAATCACCCTCTACAGAAATAGAAACTAAATCTTTCCAGTTTACCGGAACATCACATCTCTGCTCCGTGGCTCAGGGGGACTTGGGAGAACAGGAGCCTCGCTAACCATTTTCCAGGGTTGTTGAACATACACAGATGAAGCCATAAACACAGTACCACAGTCACCTCGGAGCAATGCCTCTGATCTCTATCAGCTTAGAAATGCTGTCTCCACCAGGGAGGATTTTTTATCTGGGTTCCTTTGCGTTACTATTAACTCCAGAGTGACTCTAAAAAAGTCATGCAGCTGGGGACAGGCCTGGTAACACTCCTGGTATGTGTTATTGAATTTTGTAACACCTGCACAGGCAGGTAACTTCTGCCCTGCTGACACACAGTAGTGCACGTGGCTAATTTCAGTAATGTCTTGGCACTCACAGGTCTAAACCTCTCAGGACCAGCTCGCCACTGGCCTGTGTCCTCGGCAGTGAGTGGCACCACTGCAAAGGCAATGCAGGGCAGATGTAACGCATTGCAAAATCAGGAGGGCAAGATTTTAAAGCGTCTTTCACACTCACTTTGTAGTGGTGCAAGGGCTAACGGGTGGTGCAAGGCAAAAGAGAAACAGCAGAGCAACCCAGGCAATATGATCTCCCATAGATACTCAGTATATCTATGTAGATATAAATACACACACCCTTTCCTATCCTATCCTATCCTATCCTATCCTATCCTATCTTGAGGCAGGGATTCAGCATCTTATGGAAATGGGTTTGGTGAGCTTCCTCATGCCTTCCCCACATGCAGCACTGGCACATGTCCAGTGGGGCCATAACCATGCTGTGGGTCAGATGTGGGGTGCATTGGCAGAGCCCCGTGGGGATCGAGGCCGGGGTCTGCCGAGCAGGGCTGAGGTGTACCTGGCTCCCTGCCTGCTCTCTCCCCTCAGTCTCTGCCAGTTTAATGAACACCAGATTCACACCAAGTGTGAATAGCAAATGGGGGGGGGGGGAAAATGCACTCGGGATAGAGAAATGTGTGACAAAAGCTGCACATATTTTCATCAACCAAAGGCCAGGACATAATAATAATCACTTTCCCAGCGCAGAGGAGAAGAACAAGACGAAGGGTTTCTTTTCAGAGCAGCTGAGACAATAGTGACAAAGGGCCACACAAGGTCAGTGACACTTTTGCAACTCATGTCAGCTGAGGAGCTGGTCCTGATCTGTCATCTCCCTGCTGATCACTGACAGCTGAGATCACGAGGCACAATCCACCTCTGTGTTACCGAGCTGCAGAAACCTCCCCGTGCTCAATGGGGCTACACAACACGGCGGCAAATGAGACAGAGCTCTGCTGCATTCAAGTTCGGGGCTGCTTCGCTCCCTCCGCTTTGGTGGCTCGCTGTGATTGTCACATCACTCTTCCCCCACCCCTGCGCCTTCATCAACCCCTTCAGCTCATTTGCATGGCTGGGAAGGGAGAGAAACTCTGCAGTTGCTGACTCTTGTCGACAATGTCCTACAAAGTGCCATTAGTTGGCATGTAAATTTTCCCTGTTGTTCAGCAAAGGCTTTGGAAGCGCTGTGCTTGACAGACATTTTTACAGCCCTGTTGGAAAAAAAACAAAACAAGAAGTGGCAACTCTTAAAAGAAGTGGCAGGTCTTTTCTGTTTGGGGTCCACGCCAGGTATGCAGCACAAATCATATATCCTTCTCAACTCACTACTAACCAGTTGGGCTGTGGTCCCGGAGCTTGATGCTCTCCCCTTTGCTCCTTTCAGCACTGAGGTTTGTGTTAATACGGGACATCCCCACTGCCACCTGTGCACAACAGAGGATGGAAAACCTGCAAGAGTATTTCACAGCGTGTCTCACACCTAGCTGGGTGACAGCGGGCAGACTATCAGATGTGGGTTTAGACATTTCTTCCTTCTCCTTTTTAGAAGGCTGGTTGAGGGGAGGAGGTGGTAATTGTAGATCTATGCCCGGGATTGCACAAGTGGTATGGAGCCTGAGAGATATAAAGAGCTGACAGTTAACACCTCAACTGCCTTCCCAATCCCAGTCTCAGTGGCTCAGGAGGGGCAAAACAGATCAGGGTTCAACCTCCAGGTCAGGTTGCAATAGCCTAAAAAGTCACCCACCCAGACGATGTTCTCATCACGTACATGGACAGTCTCCATTCTTACAGGTCTTTAACTGCCTTTCATCAGAAATCCATGGTCAGATTTCCCAACAGGACAGAGTGGTGGGGTGGACATGAGCTGTCTGCATCCTGCCTGGGAATATGGGCCGGCCAGGACAAGACACTCTACCTGCAGAGGCAGTGGGGCAGCAGATAGGCAAAGGTCATTTGCACCTACCTACCTGCCTTTGAGGCCCCATCATTAGAGACTTGCAAAGGACTGTTGTCATTAACAATTAAGCCTTGTGCCTGCCCAGGAGATGAGGGCGAGCTGGGACATGTGGCCAACCCTCCAAGTCACCACTGCCACACAGCCTATTGCACCCTCTCCTTTGCATGGCCAGACACTGATCCCATCTAAGCCAGTTTTACAGCACTTAACACCGCTTACCACAGGGCCCTTAGTTATGAAAGTCTCAGGTGCATTGACCTCCTTTTGCAAGTAAAGTCACGGTACCTTTTTCCAAAGCGACATACATGGAGGTTGCATCCCTTCCCGTCCTTCCAGGTCCCCCGGGTTGCAGCCCTTGATTCCTCCCAGAAAGTGGTGGCTCATACTGTAATTCCCGGGATGAAAGCACCCAGCCTTTGTGCTCCCCATCACAGCAACTTTCCAAAGTATGTGTCTGCCAGAGAAAGAAATACTTTAATGTTTGCTACGCGAGAGGAACTGTTTATACCCCATTCTGATGCTGTGTTTCACTGGGGTGAGAGACAGCTCTGGGCAACGAGGGATTAAGGGGGTCCATTGTATCCTTTTCTGATGTTGCCCACCATTCGCTGCCATTTGCATACATCCCGCATTCAGGATCCGGGGACATGGAAACAGCCACCCCACCTGCTCCCGGGGCCGGGCATCGCCGGACCAGGGGCCGCTTTGAACAGATTTGGGGGGGGGGGGGGTGATTGCACACGGGGAGAAGGGTTGAGTGCATGTCTGTGTGGGGAAGGTAGGACAGGGTAGGGGGGCAGAGAAGCAAGAGTAAACATGAATTGGGAGGATTTTCAAAGCCGGCAGAGGGCCTGGAAAAGGACAGGCTTTGAATTCTGCATGTTCTTTTAACTCGGCCTCTGATTTGAAGAGGCCCCCGAAAGCCTGGTAAGCCTCATTGAACTTGAAAAGCTACAAGCTTCCTTTCTTCCCCATTTGCTTTGTCTTCTCTTATCTCATTCATGTGAGACATTGCTCCCACCCTGGCCCTTGCTGGAGAGGAGCTGGCCAGAGCCCCCAGCATCGCGGAGAAGCAACAATATCACATCGCTCCCAGAAAGCCCACGGACAATAAGCAGGAATTATTAGCGAGGTGCTGCAGCAACCCCAGCTCAGCCTCAGATACGGGCTAATCAGGAGGGACCGGGGCTTTCCCTGCCAAGGCTGGGCAAACAGGCCTTACGCCGAAGGAGGCTGCTAAAAGCCAGTCAGCAAAACCCTTTCTGAGCCTTTCTGCAGAGAGCGGGGTTGGTTTTAAGGGGACACTTGTCAAGCCTGGCAGAACCTGCAGTTAACCCCTTGCAGTGGCAGCCCCACATGCCAAAAGCTCTTTGGGAGCGGGCAGGCTCTTATGGAGGTCCCAGCTGCCCCCCAGTGCTGCAGCTCACTGGTGCAGACTCTGGAGGGTACAGTCCTGCATATTCCTAAGGGTAACGGGACCAAAGCAGATGAGGAAATGCATAGTTGCATCCTTTCTGTGGCTTTCCTGTGGGGTTTTGCACAACTTTATTGCCATGATATCAAATCCCTGTTCCCACCTTGCTGAAGGATGCAGGTTTGAGACAGTTTTTGTTGCACACCGAGGAGCCGTCTGCAGCCTGTGTCGTGTGCTGAACCGGTCGAGTCCAGGACCCAGAAAGGACTGTGCAGGAATGCACCACTGCATGTGCCTAACAGTGTTACAGGATTTGTCAAGACCAGTTCATGGGACCAACTGCTACCTTCAATGAGGACAAGGGTGCACCCGTTGGGTGGAAATACTGTTTAATCTTACTGGGAAGGAGAGATAAAACCCCCAGGTGTCCCAACACACCTTAGGGAGAACGTTATGCTGCCAGGTATAAACAATCACCCCTGTCCACGTTGTCCCCCAGTGCTGACTCTTCATATCAGGCATTTACAGCTAGATCTTTCCCTGCAAGCTGCAAATAAAACCTGCTAAAAGTTACAGCCAGCTGGGCCTTTTCTGATGAATATTGCACTAAAAGGCAGCTTCCTGCAGCACTTCTCCCACTGTGTGAGTGGGGAGAGGGTGAGGGTTTGGAGACTCTTCATAAACAAGTAAAAGCTCAGATATAATGAGAAAACCTTTTGTGACATAAGGACCTCTGCATGTCAAGTAAATTCATTATATACCAGCTTGAATGGCAATCCGACGGCCTCCAAGTGTCTAATGCAATTACGCTGAGATGGGAGAGATTGTACAGCTGTGCTTCCCTGCTAATAAAAGAGAGCAAAAGTAACAAAAAGGGGATGACAAGAAACTGAGGGCTTTACACTGGGCACGGCAAAGCCCGCTGGAGTTCGAGGGTTCATGAAACTCTCTGAACTGATTTTGGAGTTCACAGGGTTCACAACGTAGGCAGAGTTCACAGGCTTTTCCTCGGAGATCTAAAACCATGGGGTTTTCTCCCATCCCTTGTCTCTCACCTTCCATGGGGAGATTTCCCATTAAATACACAGAAGGGGACTGCAAACCCTACTCCATTCATACAAATCTGACACAGCTCCTGTAAATGTGGTAGGTTTACCCCAATGTATGCAAGTCCAGCATGTATTTTTTTCACCTGTGCAACAGTGCAGCGTGCTTGTCTGCTCCCTTCCCACGGCACCACCGCCCGAGCGCGTGGGATAGCCGTGCACAGGGCAGAGTGCCCTGCCAAAGACTGCAGAGTGCAAAGATACCCGGGGAAGCCCTATAACATACACATATACATAGCGTCCCATTATTATTCTATACATATAGGCCTACCCTAAAGCAAGACCTCCTTCCACCCATGGCTGGAAAATGAGTAACAAAGTCTCACCCACTCCCATCTCCCCAGTGCCTTTCTTGCACCTTCATTCCTCCCCCGCTGAGCTGGGAGACAAGTGTGAACAGATTTGCTGGTGTGAACACAGACTAAACCATAATCCTACCTAATTTAGGGTAATGGGGTACCTGGGTTAGGAGAGCAGCCATCCCAAGTTACTTTTCTGGTCCAGAGAGGGATCCTCCAGAAATTGTTGCCCACCTTGATACGACTCCTGAGGATTTATACCTGCTCAAGCAAGCCCTGGTGAGTTAACTTTGTCTGTCTTCTCTTCCACTTGAAGGGTTGCCTTTCCTCAGTTAACCGGGGCCTTGATTGTCTTTCCAGCTCAGGTTTATGCATCATACCGATAGATTTACACCTACACAAGTGAGCCAACAAAACAGCACGGTGGCCTGGGGACATGTGTTGTATACTTTAGCTTAAACCTTCAACTTAAACCTTTTCCAAAATGACATGAGATAACCTGAAAATGATTTTCTGAACTGGAAATAACAGCTTCTGCACAGAATATTAAACCACCTCTTCCTGTGCTAGACAAGCCCTTAGACCTGCACGTTCTTCCCTCTGCAGCTCTGTTACAGCACTTTGTGCATCCAGCCCTGCGGGCATCAAGTGAGCCCTTTGAAGGAAAAGTGCACAGGAAAGGGTATTTCTTTCATAGGCAACAGATTCTCTGTAATAATACTAAGTAGCAGAATGAAAAAATTTAATCCAAATTATCTTTTGAGAGTTTCCTGTTAGGACATCTAACATTAGTAATGAATGCCTGAAGAAAGCCAGAGGTAAAGGTAGGCACTGGCATTAAATTTTGGAATATTTTGATTTTTCATTAATTAACTTGGAAAAAGTAGCACCATGTTTTCTATTTACACTCAGGTGTTTGTGCTATACATTGGACTAGGTGATAGCCTGCTTCTACTAAAGTTATGGCAAAAATTTGGGCCTCGTCCAACTCAACAGGGAAATTCCAAATAAAAAAAAAAAAAGATTTCACTTCAGCTGTGGATGAATTAATTGTGTTTGGCTCTGAAGGGTTGCCTGTCTTCATTATTTTATTTTAGGCTAGATTAGATTAAATTAGATTAGATTGATGGATGGGGGGAGGAATGGAAGGACAGTATATTCCCTTTTTAAGAGTAATATATGAAATAATTCAAGTCAGATGAATTTCACAAGAATATAAAGCTGAATAAAGTTAGATGACCATTGTGGACTCTTTAACCTTGAAATAGTTAGAGACTCATTTTAAGACACATGTAATTACTTCTCCACACCACGTACTCCTTTACAATATCCCTTTAGCACAAAATCATTCATACTGAAAGATATCCTAGTGGATCTCTCTCTGAAAACTTCAAAGATTTTCAAAATAGCAGGCATTTGGCAGCGAAAAGGTCCTTGGCTCAGGAGATATCATTGCTTTACAGCAATTTTTTTTGTGACTGTGCCTAAGTTTCAAATGATTTTTTGTTAACCCAGAAATACATCTGTCTGCTCCTATGCAGAAGGAAAAAGGATTCCTTGCAGTGAGACGACACCTAGGTGGCAATTCTTAGCTCGATCAAGTAGTTTTCCAGCTCTTCAGAACAAAGCGGTTGACTTGGCTTGGAAACGCGGCCAAGTGAAATTGCAGAATTCCATTCAATTGACTACAATTGGGAGTTTATGAAAGAAAATCCATTCCTCTACCAAAACTGGGCAGTTTAGAAGCAGGAAACACCAGCTGGGACTTCAAAGCTTTGATTTTCAAATTTTTTTTTTTTGCACTGTGCACACTAGAAAGACTTCCCTGTGTCCAGGCTCATCTGAAAAGCTATCTGAAATTCAAAAGGTGCTGAAAATTTAGTCCCAAACCTGAATTATCAACACAGACTCAGCTTCATGATCCTTTTATCTGATATTTAACCACCTTTAAACATCAGCAAACACATGCTGTTGAATGAGTCTAACTTTGGGGATTTTTGCCAAGCAGGCATTGTTTAGCCCATCTTTTGCAAATCCTAAGCTATTTTCTGACCCAGTTCAGCTGTTCCCTTTGTTAGTCACTTCCTTGGGTAGATACAGCCATGGCCCTTCTCTACTGTGAGCCAGCAATTGCATAAATATTAGAGTTGAGCTTTTCCTACCCTTTGTCATCCAAATACTGGCAGTCTTTTTCCTTCATTGACCCCTGCTCTGAAGCCAGAAGGTGCAATGGTGTAAAAGTCAATTCATTGGCTCTGTATACTGAAAGGGTTTGGATTTTTTTTCAAATGATTATTAAAAAGACATTTTCTGTACAAGTGAATAACCTCACTGCTCCGCAACTTGCAGTGTTTGTGCATGGGCTTCTGGGCCCAATTTGAAAACCCTGGATGTCTTGTACCATTGTGCCAAAGCAAACACTCATCCACGGGCAGTGCTGGTGCTGCCTGAAGTGTGTCTGGGAATATGCGAGACAGGGATGGATTACATGAAGGGCTGAAGCACCACACCGAGTTGATCAAAAACCACCACCACCAACCACTCCAGCTATTTAGTGAACATCACAGGCTGAAAGCCTGCATCCTTCTTATCAGCCAGCACATATGAGAACACCTCCCAGCAGAGCGTGAGTTTTCCTCTTGAAGGAAATGCCACGTGAGCACTAGGGCAATCCAATGCTTGCAGACACCCCGTAGCTTTGCAGTCCATCCCTCCTGCTGACACCGCTTGGCTTTTCTCACTTCTCCCACTCATAGCTGTGGCTTAAAAACCTGGAGTCTTGTCTAGACAACACTTCCTTAAGTCTGTGAGTCATACTGAGTAAGGACTTCTCAAAATCTTGTTTTGTGGCAGGACCCTTTGCTTGACAGAGAATAAAATCCTGCAAGCTTCACAGTGATTTCTGCCTAGCAGATGGAGGGAAAATGCATTGAGAATGGACCTTAATAAAGATGTTATGTCTACCGTAAGTCAAGCTATCTGCAAAAGTACCCGTGTAACGTATGTGTTCGATCTTATCACTCTTGGTTTTGCCACAGCCTTCTTTAAGGCTAGTGAATAAGAAGACAGATCCATTTCTTGGGTTCAGTGGGGGAAGGACGGATGATTTGAGGGGAAATACTGAGTCACACAACTTGCCACCTTACAGCAATAAAATCCATACTTTTTATTTTAATGGGATTTCCGAGAATTTCACACCATTCGGTAGTCAAGAAGAAAGAATGAGATTTAGTGGATAAAGCACCAGTTAGGTTTTTTTCCAATGCCCAAAACTATGCTTGCAGCGTGATGTAATTGCATAAAAAAGCACCTCTGCCCCCAGGAGATGCATTACCCTGGAAAACCACCAGCACCATTCAGTTGAGTCCTTTTCCATGTCTGGCAGTCGCAGTTGTAGCCCACATGGACAGGAGCATCAGTATTACACCAATGCACAGAGACCCATGTGAAGGAAACCTCAGTTATGCCTGGCATCATTCTACAGATATATTGAAAGACCTTAGTCTGACCTGAAGGGCTGTGATCACCATCCTTGCCTTGCTTTCCACTGATGGACCAAGGCAAGACCTTGGAGATGACTCAGTACAAGGGGTTCACTACCTGTGGCTGATCTCAGCTTGCCTTAAATACCAACCTTAAAGCAAACCGTTTCTCCCTGCAGAAGCTAAGCCCAACCACATTATTTTATACAGCAGTATGCTTCACAGTAGCATGCTTCACTTGCAGGCATGACCTCAATGCATCAGGTATACCTGCTCACGGACAGATCGAATGGAGTACCTAAAGGGAGGCCTCTGTTCTGGCTTCAACACCCCGCAGAGTCGTTGACTTCCAGGCACTTAATCTGGTTTAGGAAAACTTCTCTCTCTCCTTTGTGTGCCAGATTTACCACCCCAGCCCTAAGGGGAGGCTAAATGTACCCCTGATGTACATATTTGCCCAAAGTTACGGATGTTGAAACAGTTTTTGAGCAGAAAGCTCTCTATTTTTTTAATTAATGCTTTAATTTCCTGTCCTGCACACTTCAGCCTGGCCTCCTGTGCTTCCCACTAACCACACAAACATGAGCAATGGCGTCTACTCTGATCTGAGGGGAAGGCCATGGTGAACTGATCTTAGTTACATCTATACCAAGAAAATAAATAGGGCCAGTGACCCATGATGGTCCTCCCTATCTCACTGCATGCATGTGCCCTAGCAGGGTGTTAGCCTGTGCCAATAAACCATCTCCAGGGCAATGTCCAGGCATGAGGTAGGGATCAGCAGATGCCAGGGATTGCTCACAAGCAGCAGCGTGGATGAATTGCATGAAGTGAGCTGAGCTGTGCTGGCACCCTCCGGGTTGTAGGATGAGCCTTGTGCTATTTTATTTACGGATATAGTTTAGTATAGATGCAATTATTGAGCCCTAATTTCATCCTTTAGCATGCAGTGGTGGTGATGGTGGGGGAATGGTTTTCCAGTTTAAATCCTCCCCTTCACAGCTGGGGAAGAAAGGAAGAACTGCCTCCCGCTTCCCTCTGTCTTTAGCAGCCAAGATGGTTATCATCCCTGATCCTTCTCTTCCCCAAACTGAAATGATCTCAGCTGAATCACATGCTGTTTCACTCCATGTCTCTCCTCCTCCCTACTCTTTTCTGTGGCAATTTTGCATCCTGGCTCAAAAGCCCCTTTGAGCATGCAGGGAACACATGCCTGAAAAAGAAAATGCCTCTTTCTTTTCAAAGAAATAATTTTGCTGGCTCTGCTATGTTGTTCTCACACTGCTATGAGCTTCAAACACTCCCATTTATTAACATGGCTGCAAAGCTGAAGACAAATTGGCAGCCAGGAGAAAGGCTCTCAGAGCCCTGTCATGTACCGGAGCAGGAGGCCAGCATCATGGAGCCAAGCACCTCATAGACATGGGGGATGTTGGGGAGAAGGGAAGGAATGGGAACCAGGAGAAGTCACTCCTGGAACATCTTTCTGGTATGCCATAAGCCTAAGCACCTATGGTAGCACTTGGTTTGCTTTTTCAGCCTTGTAAATTTTATTCTTTCAGAACTCAAGACTGTTTTGAATTGGAAGATTTGTTTTTTAATCGAATTATTAATCTTCCGTGTTTCATCCGAAGCAGGGAAACCTAAAGGAGGTTTCTGAACACCAAACATTAAAACGTCTCACTTCTGGCAGCCAGGCTCTCTGGTGCCTTTGAAAACCCTTTGCTGATGTGTCTATCTTACCACTAGTTATTTCTGGAAGTCCAGCACGTACGTAAAACATTGTTTTGTGCATCAATTAAACCTGATCGTGCATACCATACCTAATATGAAACCACACAGGAAATGAAAAGTTAAGCTACCTAACAGCATTACACCCGCTCTCCTTCACCCCGAGCCCCCGGCATCACTGCTAATGCAGCCACCGCAGACCACAGAAAAGCTATAGCAACTTTAACCCTGCTTATAGAGGGACTTCAACACCTCCTTCCCCCTCCCCAGAGCGCCGTTTTGCCGGAGCTGTGTGGTCTGCCGCGGCAGCACGAGCGGAGGAGAACAAGGTCTGTGCAGCCGAGGGGCTGAACGTTGCGTTGCCTCACTCTTGTGGGGCTGGGTTTGAAGGTGCGGTGGCAGATGGCATCTGTGGGGGTGATTTGCTGTGTTACTTGTATCAAATAAATCCCACTTTATGTTAAAAAAGGCAAACTCAAATTGAATAGCTTCCTATGTCCAGGTGAACACAAAAACATACACATATGCATGCACGTATATATGGAAAAGATGAAGGGCAACATCTTCAAACCGCAGGCATTCAAAGCAGAACCTCATGCTGCCAAAGCAGGAAAGGAAACTGGTTCATACCATGGATTCGGTCCATACGTACAGCCCTGTTTACAATGGAGTAGAGTCAGTTGGGATTACTGAGGATTTGGCATCATATCTCCATCATACAAGTACCGACCCCAGTGTTTTTCTTCTGGAAATCCCTGCTGAGAGGGCAAAACCCTCCCACACACAGGTATGTGGAGCCAGGCCATGTCTGTCCCTCAGAAAGAGTGGGGTCGGTGGTCCCACCTGCGTCTTTTCCTCCAAGGAGAGACCTTCGTTTCTCCAAAGGACAGCAAGTGTTGCTCCTCCCTGTCATCTCCTCAATGTCCATGCCATGCCCAGCATGCAGGGGAAGCTTGGCTTTCCTTTTTGGGCTGGAGACCTGGGCTCAGCCCCTTACTCAGCTCCAGGTTCCTTCGTCAATAAAGACTGAGGTGCAATGCACCTAAAACCAGCTACGGGTGACCGGCTGAGACATGGCAATTCAAACTTTGGGGAGACAAATCCTGAATTAGATTCCTGACTCAGGGACTGCAGTTGGGTACCTAAAGGCAGGAGGACTACACCCTCGTTTCTGCTCCAGCGTTTGTCCCCACAATAATAACGTACCCTGCTCTCACCCCATGCCTGGCTGGTCTGCTCTCCCTGCAAGCTCCTGGGGACAGGGGCTGGCTCTTCTCAGTTTTTTGCCCATCACAAAGCCCTCGTCTCAGCTGGATTCTCAACATGAAAGACCTGAGGCTCTGATAGGGAAAAGTGAAGTCCTCTGCACCGGGAGGCCAAACAGCTAACTTAGCCTTCATGGAGTTTGCCCATTCCTTCCAGAAATCAGGCAGAGATTTATCAAAATCTCACCAGGAAAAAACCAAAACAAAATTCAGGTGCTGAAGCAAGCCATTTCCTGTAAGGGAAACAACTGTTTTTACAGGTATAAGTGAGGCCAGATTTTCTACAGACGCGGGGAAATTCTTCATTTTGCGAGTTGGAATTGTTTTTTTCTTTTTAAGGCGGGGGGCGGGGGAGTGGAGGAGGCAGGAAATGTAAAAGATTTTGGAAACATGAAATGAATAGGTCAAGACACGTCATTTTGCTGAACCAAAGCAGGAGGCAACAGCTTGAAATTGAAATTAAATAGACCACCTGCAAGAAAAGGAGAGGAAGGGGAGATGGGGAAGAGGGGAGGGAGGGGCAGTGCTGGCATGAATATAAACCACACATTTTTTAAAAGCATCCGTCGGTGAATTATTAAAGATGCTGTGCTGCTCATTTCAGGTTTGGACATCTTGGCAGTTGTGATGGGAAACGTGCCAAGGCACATGAGCATGGATTGAATACTTATTTTTGAATTCCTGGCAGGCACCTTTCCTTTAAAACACCAACTCTGGTGAGTGTTTGGAGGAAAAGTACTCGCTCTAGGACCGGAAAAGATATCTCCTCCCACCCCCCTGAAGCGTACAGTGAAGTACTGGACGTGACAGGGGTGTTTATGCGGACGGACAAGTGCGTATTTGAAGCATTATAGACTCTTCTCCCCGCTCTCCACTTTCGCCTGTCCAAATTGTCACTGCAAAATTCATCTTCCTCCCACACGCGCACATGCAGGTACTCCTGCCCTGTTGGCTGGATCCTCCATCGGCTTCCTGAGCATTGGCAGCTCGGCTCCCAGCTTCTCCTCCCCAGCTTGCGCCGTCTACCTCTCTTGACCTACATCTCATCAATCCTTTCTCTTTCGGGCTTTCTCAGCAGTAGTCTCTCCCAGGGCCTCGGGAGCATCTCACCGGCAGCTCCTTCGGCATATCTCATTAGCCTACGCAGCTCTGTGCTAATTTCTGTCCTCCCCCTGACCAGATACAATAAATCCTGCATCTCTGAGATAGGCTCAGAGCTCCTGCTAGAAAACTGAGGCTCATCCCCGGTGGCCTTGGCACTACTACGTATCTGTCTAGACCGTTTGAACCCCAGTGCCTAGGACACCACATGCTGTTGTAAATCTCGTTTGAACAAACACCCTTCCTTCCTTTCCCCTCCCCAGTTTGATCAACATTTTGAAATGGGGAATGAAGCAAAGCAAAGCTTGGCAGAGGGTAAATTTGATCCCTCCCCATGACAAAGCAAGGGAAACCACAGACCCTAGCTGGAGAATGGTGCAGAGCAGAGAGGAGAAAGTTACAGGCGCATGGGACAGAATAAATACAAGCAATTGCCAGAATATTTGTCAATAAAATAATAACCAGTGAAGTGAAATAAGCTGACACGCGAAATGTGCATGTTGATTAAAACAGCCCTGGAGACCATTAAATGACAAAGTCACTGTGTATGCCAACAAAACCCCAACCGTAGCCCTGATGCATATTCATAGCATCTGAACAACGTCCTGTCACGACACTAACGAGGCACTGTGCTTGGGAACACGCTCACATGGAGCCAGGGGGAGACTGTTTGGTGCCTGACAAATTTGGGAAGGCTACAAGCGTTGAAATCTCTCTTTGTTACTTAACAAACATGGAAGTAAGGGAATGCCATACCTCTTGTTATGGAAATAGCACACAGTGCTGAGGATATATGATAAGTCTAGGAGAGAATTACAAACATTCAGGACTGATCCCTTTGAAATCTCTGGGAGTTTTGCCATTTATTTCAATGAGGGCTTTACCAAGTCCTTACAATAGATGTAGTCATTTATCTGCAGGCATCGATGTGGTTCCCTTTGCCTCGGCAGCCGTGCTCCTCACGGACACCTGGGAAACGGGTTCAGGCTCCTGTGGAGCAAGCACGTGAGTGTCATCGTCCCCGTCGCATAAATGGGCAGGTGCAGAGGTGGGTCACAGCGACACGTGGAGGGAGGGACATTGTAGCGCTCTGCACCCGCTCTGCTCGGCCATCCCGCCCCGTCGTGGGCGGCTCCGTGCCTTTTCAGCTGGAGTGCCCAAGGGGCATTGCAGCCACATACGCAGGTACCAGGCAGGTGCATGGTGTTTCCTTGAAATAGCTCGAGGGCCTGGACTAATTTCATCCTAAACTAAGCTAGGAGTGGGCAATGGGCTCTGGGGTTTGAGATTCAGCAAGTTGTTTAAGGGCATACAGGGTGAGTGTTGAAGAGCTCAGAATAACACAAGATCCCTGCCCCTGAAAGGCTCCTCCATAAGGGCACTTGGGCAGGTCCCCTCTGTGGGCAAGGGGTTGCGGTCCTCCATCACAGGACTGGAGGGAGCAGAGTTTGGCTGCAGCCAACTGAAGACAAATGACATTCCTTCCTGCATGGCCTATGCCGAGGTCCTGGTGCCACCCATCGGACAGCAAGGCCCTAAACGGAGGGACAATTAGATATCTGTGTACCGAGAGATGAAAAACGAAAAGCTATCAACCAGAGCAGCTGGGTGCCGTGGTCCAGAGCCTTGTCCTAGGACTTTGCTCAAGTCCAGGAACTGCAGGACTGATCTGTTTGCAGGGGTAGCAGTGTGGGTGCGTGCGGGTGTGCACGTAACACAAGCAAAAAGCGGGTCTTTCGCAACAACTTAATACCTCCCCCTGCAACGTGGCTGTTTGTGCCTAGCAAAGCTCAGCTACTGCTCTTTCAGAGTCAATCACGTTAACTGACATCTTTCCAACACCCTCATTGCAAGATTCAAATCTAATCTACCTGTAGGATTGCTTAACATGCTTAAGGTGCCCAGTTATTTATTAAAATCAGAGGGGAACCAGTAAATTACAGAATTACACAGGATGTATTAGAGGAACTAGTACTGAAAGACTTGCTCTCTTGGTCAAGTTAGGGTTGGTATCTCCAATCACAGCTCTAACATGGAGGAAGGCACTAGAGCAAAGAAGATTACTTGGGAGTTATCTTAATTGCAATTACCATCGCTGATCAATCTGTTACCTGGTGATTTGTTCAGCCAGACCCTTCTATTTATCTTTATGACTGATTGAAAGACACCCAGGAAGAGAAAAGAATAAATCATTGGGGATGGAGGTGGGGCAAAAAAAAGTTGCCATAAATCTGCCCTGCCACTTTAAGAAGGAGCAAGTGGTCCAAAAGCATTTAGAGAGCGGATTTATTCTGCTTGTATTTTCCACCTCAGGAAGGCAGAGCTCCCAGTGGGGCAGGCGAGAGGATAGAGAAAAACGAGGACTTACAGCAGAAGCCACTGATGGAAATGACAGTTTGCTGGTGGGAATAAAATGTTTCTTGTTTGTTCCAAGATGGAGATAACAGAGTCAAGAGGTCAAGTGGTGTGGGAATGCGAAAGCCCTGTGGGTAATGTAGCATGATAAAAAATGAGGGATCCAGGGCGCGGGGCGTCATTGCCACAATAGGCCAACTCGCAATTCAGAAAAAGCTTAGATCTTGTCTGTTTTTAAATATTGACTGATAATTTCACTCCATTACCTCCCTGTCAAAGAGGTATGCAGATAGGCTCCTCTGACCAAGCCCATTTTAGTAACCTGAGGGGTACGTCCTGTGTTTGACGAAGTACTAATTGGGGCGGGGGGAGAGTTGTCCTTTCTCATCCATCAATCTTTTAGACATATGCACAGTTAATGGAGCTATTTAGATAGCCAGGAGTGACCGGCACGCAGGAACTGACCCGAAACCCGCTGAAGCCTGCAGAGTCTTGCATGGCAGTGAGGGGGATGAGCCGGGGCTGGGGGGAGCAGTGGGGCGGGGAGCGATGCTCAGGGCTCTCCTGGCATGGCCCGAGGTTGTGGGCACAGGTAACCCACAGAGCACCCATATCCAATAACATCCCTCACTCCCATGGATTTGGGAAGGCGTTTGCAATTTAGCTGCAGTGACAGAAAGGTGGAGCAGAGCTGGGTCCTGGCCCCACAGCACAGCTGGGCAGCATGGAGGAGGGGGACAGGAGGCTGGAACTCGCCAGTGGCTGTAGGAATCCATGGCAGGGAAAAAGTTATATAAAAATAAAACCCATGGAGTTTTTTAATTACATTTCCCACCCTTCCACCCTGAACAGTTTGCTTAGCAGGAGGATGGGCTGCACTGAGGCTGCCTCCTCCCCTGTGCCTCTCTGAACACTTCTGTGGGGAAATTTGCAGTTTGGAAATCTGATGGTCTGGCACAACATCGAGGAGCCTATTAGTCCTGGGTCACCCACGGGGAGCAGAAAGCACTCAGAGCTCCCACCTGCCTTTGCTTTATTGTCCTGCAAAGTGCTACAGATGCTGATCAATATTAATAATTTCTGGTATCTGGGATTATCTGAATTGCAGCCACAGGTTGGGACCTGCCACGGTGTTGGACAAAGAGGGCAGAGAGAGGGTGTCTAGGCACTAGCTGGGTCTTACAGGCATACAGTAAGGGACACCCTGGCCCTTTCCATGGGATAGCAAGGACCGTCCCTCAGGGAAAGGAGGAGAAAAAATATTTGTGTGGCCTGTAACACAATGGTGAGGAGTAGAATCATAGAATCATAGAACCATTAAGGTTGGAAAAGACCTCTAAGATCATCAAGTCCAACCATCAACTAACACCACCATGACTCCTAAACCAGGCCCTGGAGTGCCACGTCTACACCTTTTTTGAACGCCTCCAGGGATGGTGACTCCACCACCTCTCTGGGCAGCCTGTTCCAATGCCTAACCACTCTTTCGGTAAAGAAATTCTTCCTGATGTCCAGTCTAAACCTCCCCTGTCGCAACTTGAGGCCATTTCCTCTCGTCCTAAAGCTTAAATAGCATTTCACAGTAGGGAAACCGAGGCACAGAAATGTTAAACAATTTGCCTGAAGTCACAGGGAAAATTCAGGAGCTTCGCTTCACCTCCCTCCTCTTTCTTTCCCATTTCCACATCTCCCCGTGGCTGCGGAGCCATTTGCACCGCTGTGCTGGGCCTCCAAAATGGGCACGTTTACTTAATGGTGAAACCACTTCCCCTTCATCCGGGCACAAAGTCATTTGGAGATGCTCTCAAAAAAGCCACCAAATCCAAAACAGTATTATTCCAGCTGGCTGGCAACCCATGCCACCAGATGCCAAAGCATGGTGTGTCAGCAATAAAATGATCAGCTGCTCCATGTAACTTTTAGGGTAGAATGAAAAACAAGAGGCTGGTGCCAAGACTGGTGTTAAAATTAGGTGTCTCGTGCAGTCAAACATCTGCCCAGCTGTGGCTGGGCTGTGCTCTCTCTAAACTGCAGCAGCTTCCTTGACGTATTGTTACCAGATTAACAGCATGGGAATGTTCATCTCTTTAATTCTCAGCAGTATGAAACCGTGAGGGAGTGTGGATTAGGCTAACAAAGCAAACTTGCTCCATGAACCCTGCTCTAACAGCAACTTTTTATTAAAGGAAGTGGGAGGTCTGCTCAGCTGGTTTCTCTGGCCTTTTCTCATTAGGAACTGGGCAGTGCTGACCATGTAGGAGAGGAAAACATTAATAATAATAATAATAATAATAATAATAATAATTAATAATAAAGGAAAAAAGTCAAGGTGTCAGTCAGGTTGCCATTGCATTGCAAGCAAAAAATATGAACTAATTTCCTTTCCAGTTTTAAAAGAGAAGGAAGCATAACCTCAGGGTACAACTGAATTCAGCATGTGTCTAGTGCTTCTTCCACCTCCCAGAGAGAAAAGGAGCAGGACCAACCCACGGCTGCCCCGAGAGTTCTGTGCTGAGCTTACCTTGAGATATCAAGTCTCAATCTTACTAACAAAGCAATAGCAACTCCTTTTTAATCTGCAACCACACTGTAAAACGCATTCTCCATCTCCTGAAATGTCCCTGGAGACCAAAGGCAGGGGGAGAAGCAAGAGAGAAGAGGTTTACCCACAATCATGTACCAGCTCAGCCCAGAGTGGAGCCTCCATCACGTGGCCTCCTGATCTAATGCACCATTCACTCCTCTGTGGGGTCTTTGCAGCATGTTACCGCCTCAGGGTGCTCTGTTCTTGCAAATCAGAGTGCCAAGTGCATCCCCCTGCTAGTGCAAATCCATCTCGGCATTGTTGTGATGCCTGCTATTCTGATATAAGAACGGGCCATAAAAACACTCGTTATGTAAAAACACTTGTTACCCAGAGAAGCAAAAGGGAAGACCTAGTCCTGCCTTCCCCATCTCCCACCCAGGCCAGCAGCTTCACTTTGGACAGTAGAAGTACACAATTATATGAAAGTTGGTGGGAAAACCCAACAGCCGGAGTGGCTTGAGGAGAGCAGACAACATGCCAACAGGATAGAAAAAGCAAAGAATCCTCCAGCTTGGGCTGCAAGGGCGTTTGTGAGGACCCAAACATGTCAGCAAACACGGTAGGTAATGAACACCAGGTGAAGCCCAGGAACAGCAGGCAGCTGCGGTTTTAACAGGCAGCCTCAGGTTACGGTAAACCCTAGACTTGCTCATGGTTTTTACTTCGACCTGCTGATCCATGAAAAAATCCACAAAGAAAATGCCACATCTCCCTTGGCTGCAGTAGGACTCTGACCTCGGCGTTGCCATGTGCTCCCCACAGCCAAGGAGGGACATGGGCTTTTCACCAAGGTGGCAGTTTTCGGATGCCTTGGCTTTGGCAGCAAACCTGGCACGGGACACACACCTCCCTGGTTTGCTGACCCTGCGGTTATGCCAAAGCAGCTGTTTTGGGGTCTGCGTTAGAAACAGATCTGAGTTAAAAATTAACTCTCTTCTCGTCTTTTCTGTTCTGCAGATTGTTTTAGCCCTGAATCTGCCCAGTGATCTGCTCTAAACGCCACAGTTGCGTGATACGGATGCAAGGAAATCCTGAAAACAGCTTTGATGCTAAAACCAGTCCAGCATGAACCTATGCTGAGGCACCGGTGGGTTCCAGTTCACCCATCTGCATGCTCCTGTTTGCATTTTTCCCCACTCCGTGTTCTAACTGCTAAGGTAAAGGACAGACACAACGGTGACATGCTTTTAACACATTCATCTATTGAATCAATGTCGGCTCTTGAAGTTAGAGGGATGCTGACTGAACCTTCAGGCTGTTGCCTGAATATTAGATCATAGTGAAGTCTGAAGATAAGGTAAAACTTAATTAAAGGAATCTCTCTCTGTAGGAGGGCCTGATCCAGAGGCTGTTAATGGGATAAATAACCTTTACCTCCAGGTTTCCAGTTAGAATTTGGCTCCAACTGGGAGTGATGGCAAGCCAACGTCTCCTGGCCAGAGCTTGCTCAGTCCGGTCTCCATCCTCAGAGATTTTCAAGACCAAACTGGATAAAGCCCTCATTAATCTGGTCTAGCCTCAGAGCTGTCCCTGCTTTGAGCAGCTCTTGGACCAGAGACCTCCTAAGATCCCTTTCAGCCTGAATTATCCTGTGACCCTAATGTCAACATATTCCCAAGTCACAGAGGTACCAGCAGCTCAGAGAACGACATTGGCCTCTGCAAAATGAAGGTAACTATTTGAGACAGATGGACATTTTCTATCCTGACACTTTTCAAAATAAAACCCAAGCCAATATTTTTTGAAAGAATGGAAACATTAATGGGGAAAATGCCCAGTGATAACTATTAGTGCCCTAGAAAGAAAATCAGGAGGCAGGTTCATCTGGGCTGGCAGGTCCCCATAGTGCTTCCTGGCTCACGGATAGCAGTGCTGAGCATCATGTTTAGCTCTCTCCGTCAACATTGACTTTAACATTTTAATTGCCTGTGGCCATGAGCAGTGCTGGCAGTATGCTCAGGCATCATTTTGCTTGCACAGCGGCAGCTGGGGACAACCTGGTTCAAACCCCATCCACCCAGCTCTCGCCCTTCTCAGGAACGCAGGAAGGTGGTTGCTTCCTGGCTGTGTCCAGATCCCCTGGGACAGGTGACCCTTCCGAGTACTGGTTTGCAGTGGGGACATTTCTGTATTGCAGCTGGCATTACTCCGGGGGACGCCGAAACCTGCCCAGCCCATGGAGGCTGAGCTCAGTGCTAGCAGTGATGCACTCAGGTCACTGATGAAAGCGCTACAAAGAGTTGCGTGTCCTGTAGCAGCCAGGGCAAATACCCTCCACCGCAACAATATTCCCATGAAAAATTTAATCAACAGAAATAAACAAACCAAAAACCTCATTATTAACAGAGAACGCCAGTGCTGGGTTTCAATAATTGATGCACCAAAAGCATATAAAAGAGACTCCAATGGCACATTATTAAAAACAGCTATTTGTAAGGTGTTGTGAAAACAGATGTAAAGAGAGGCGGTGAGAGGGAGCCTCAGAAAGGCAATCGTGAAGTAGAAAAGAAAAAGAAAGGCAGCAAAGGTGGTGCAGCCTGGGGTCAGGGGTCTCACCTGAAGGACATCCAAAATGATGTCTAGTGAATGTGGTGATGGTCCCTCAACATGGCAAAAGCAAAAGCTCTATCTTGATTCAGCCAAATAAATTTAACCTTCCTACACAGTCTGGAGAGGGGGGAGTATGATTTGTCCCTCCCCACTGGCTGTTGAGGGAACCTGGGTGCTATTTTGCTGTCAACTTATGTCTTTTAGTTTAGCTCCTAAGTTTAGGTGGGCTGAATCCAGACTTCTGGTCCACCTTTTTTGATGGGTTTACTTGCTAAGCCCCCAAATTAGCACACGCCCTACACAAAGTCCACTGAGACCGCGTGACGCCGGGGACAGCTGAAGGACACACACGACATCGTGATGCGGTGAGTCAGGAACGTTTGAGGTGCTTCTGGGATTTTTCAGTTGAAGGATATCTCTGTCAAAATGCAGATTCTTTTATGTCAAAACAGTTTGTGGGAAAGAGTTGGTTTTGACAAATTTCTTCTTCGCAAGCTTTTTTGAAAGAAAGTTTTGAAGTCATCTTTCTGATATTCTCAGGTTAAAACGCTTTGCTTTTTAAGGCCAAACCGAGTTTTCAGCGCTAAGAGAGTCTCCTTCGGACCAGTGACGTTATGTGAAACCAGTTACAAAGATCTCGTTCAGAGAACTTTCTGGCCACAGACCGACTAACGAGGATAAAGGCACAGAGGGATATTTTGTGTTGACAAAATAAGCACTTTCTTCCTTGAAAGTTGGCTGCATCATTTATTTAAGCATAGTCAATATTTAATAGAGTGCTAACATGCACATTAAATGTATTGTGAGTCTTCTTGGCCTGATGTCCCGAGTTGCGCAGCAGCAAGAACAGCTCCAGAGTAATCTGTGGCAGGAGCTACATCAGCTCTGCTCCTCTATGCTTGGGATATTTCTTAGGACCATCCTGAAACAGTTGTTATCTCAAAGGCAGACACTTTGGGCTCACACACACAGGCGGACTGTGGGATCTTAGCAAGCGGCGAAGGTGCCAGCTGAGCTGCCGTGACCAGCGGTGTGAGTGCCTCCAGCTCACGGCGCAGAGGAGATAACTCGGGCGTGTGATCACCACGACGCTTCAACAGCGGCACCTGCCCGACGAAACCCTGCTCCTGGGTGCTCACCTCTGCATGGCCCCTGGTCACCCTGGCATGGGGCTTTTCAGACCAGAAACTGGTCTAGCTTGAAAATGCTTTGTATTTGATGGGGAGAGGCAGGAGGAGAGATTATTTTTAAGCCCTTGCATTGATTACCTGTAACCTTACTGGACCAGCAGTCGAAGAGGATCAGGTAAAACCACACTGCCTCCTGTTTGCCACGGGCTGATGATAAGCCACTGCAGCTCAGCATCTCGTGACGCCCTCCTACCTGCTCAGCTCGGTCCTACACGATGTTTTTCCCGGGACTGCTTGTTTCCACTGGGCTCAGACTCTGACCCAAGGAGCTGTTTTCTTCTCCGGTTGTTTCCTGCTATGCCACAGCTTATGCACATCCCTGCTCTGCTTTTGTTGGGAAATTTTTCCTCCTGTCCCTCTTTGCCACATGAAAATGCATGTTTTGTTGACTCAGCAGGGAAGCAGAGCATTCAGCCTTACGGCTGCCTGCGGGGATGCTCAGACATCGCTTACACAATTCAGCAGGGAACTGTGGAGAGAAGTCCATTTGCAGAGCACATGCAAGACGGGATTTCAGGGATCTTGCGTCACCTATTTTACTGCAAATATGGAGACACGTGCCATCTGCAGCCACCTCCTTTGCTCTTTATATAAATCCAGGGACGGGGCATTATGTTAACACTCAGCCAGCAGGTTTGGAAAACATTCGGCCCTTAAGCTGTGCTTTGGAGACCTGGACCGGGCGCACATCTCCTTTGAAGAGACCCAACATCACACCCTTTATCAACTTCTTACCCGAGGAGCCAGCACCTTACTGCCTGGGAAGCTATTTAGATGCTGCACGTATGCCAGCAGCTGGGGCACTTCAAGGGACAAGTGTCCTCGTGGACGCCCCGAGGGGCTGAGTGCTGGCATGCAAAAGCTCTCAGGAAGCCGAGGAGATGGCAGCAGGGATCGGTGCACCCCAAAGACGCACCCCAGTCCTGGCCACCAGGAACATCGCAACTGCTGACGGTGGAAATTCCTCTCTCCTCTCATGGCTCAGATCAACGGATGGGTCAAGGTCCGTCGACTTCCACCGCGGCCATCCAGCCAGTGACACCTAAATGTTTTCCTCCTTCAGGAGACAAAGGGAAGGAGGGCGGCCTGGCTCTTGTCAAGTGTGGAGCTGACAGCTTTACAGCCTCACTGGGGAGAGGAGCTGAAAGAAAGAGCGTTAGATTTAATCTGTGCTGACAGGGGTGGGTGATGGGTATTTTTATAGTGGAGGAAATGTATCGAACAGGGGAAATTAGACTAGAAGATGATAAGGATCTGGGCCTGACACAGCCAATTAATAGATGTTTACAAATGATAAAAGCTGATAGATCAAAGCAAATGCACTCCTTTTTACTCAGTGCCTCTAAATTGTTTGGAAGTGCCCCACTTGGCGGTGGCTGTCTTGTCCCCAAGCTCAGGGCCCTCTCCAGTCTGTGGCTAGCCCGGAGCAGCCGAGCGGTGCAGGTTTCTGCAGCAGCCGAGCGCTCCCAACGCCTGCGATGCCTGAGCACAACATTTGTGAGCAATCGGGGAACCCCCTGAACAGGTCCAGACTCACAGCGTTTGGGTGGGTGGGGGGCATAATTTCTCTTTGTTCAACACACAGGAAACATTTCTCCACCTTGCATGTTTCCCTGAACCCAAAAAGTCAACCGTTATTGTTTGGCATTCAAAAAAGGTGTAGACGTGGCACTCCAGGGCCTGGTTTAGGAGTCATGGTGGTGTTAGTTGATGGCTGGACTTGATGATCTTAGAGGTCTTTTCCAACCTTAATGGTTCTATGATTCTATGATTCTATGACAAAATGTACAAGGTATCTGAAACAGAGGGAGAGATCCTGGTATCCAATCACAGCATCCAGCAGCTCTTCCATGGGGATCCCCGGCATCCTGTGGCTGCTGCAGAAGGGATCTGGGTCTCCCATATGTCCCGTGTCACATCTGGTGGAGGATGCCTGGCGGGAGAGAAGTGTCCTATAATATTGAGGCCAATGTCGTGCTGCTCCTTGGGGAACCTGCATCCATTGTGCGCCAACAGAAAGCTTGGCCACACTTTGGGTTCTCTGCTCAGGGTGACAGTGAAGCCGCTAGTTAATGGCAGTTTTAGCAATGAGAAGGACTGAATGGCCAACTCCTTTCTTTGGTGTGTGTGCACTGCTAGTTAACTTGTGGTTTGTAATCCTTCATGGTCCATATCCTCCATATGCTGTTTTGCTCCTTGTATTTTTTGAACTGAAGGTGCTAAATCTCCCAGAGACAAAATCTAGGTGCAGTTCTCAGGATTCAGGCCAACACTGCTTCCTTCAGACCATACTGACGAGGCAATTCCCAGCTCGGTTCCCTCCAGCCTGTGCACCATCTGACACTACCCAGCTGGCCCTGTGTTCCCATCCGACACACCAGGCTATGCTCCAGGATAGAAAACCATGTCCCTGGGGAAAGACCAGTTTCTTTTCTGAGCCTCCAGTTCCCACCACACCACACCTGGAAGCTTTGCAGGGGGCTAGTGGGGTAACTGTCTGCAATCACTGCCAGCTCAGGGCAGGCTTGGCTTGGAAACAGCTATTGTTTTCAGCAGCAGAGCTCACACTGAAGGGAAACACCATGAGGACGAAACCAGGAATACTTTGGCACAACGATGGAAATGAGATGGAAAATCAGTCTGAGCTGCAGCTTGCAGAGTGTTTTTAACACAAGCATTGCAAGTGACAGCAGTTCCTGGGATATAACGGCCATACAAACCCACAGGCTCTCCAGACACAGCACATACAGCAGGAATCTTCCAGCCTCAGCTGGGATGGGGTCTGCTTTGGCTTTTTAGCCAGGGCAGCTGGCAGAGCCCAGGCCAGCTGTGGCCGTGCTCCCTGATGGGCGTATGATCCCTGACTTCAAAGGCAGCTTGGCAGGAGCCTCATCAAGGCAACTGTGGTCTTCAGAAAGGCTGAGCATAGACTCAGGCATTCACTCACATACAAAACCAGCATAAGAAGAAAACAAATCCTAAACCCATAAAGAATGAAAAAGCTTCTCCAACATTAACTGCTGTGATCCTACACTCCTCTCACCACTGCTGTGTCAGCCTTTCCCCCTGCCAGATGGGTCTGCAGATGGGGGCCTGCTCAGCAATCGATGCACGTTAAAGCAGCTTCGATCAGCCCTGATTTCTCTGCCCCGCACATGTTCGTGGCAGGGGAAGAAGAGAGCTGCACCTTGGCCTGGCTCCATTTCAGTTGGGGCAGAACAGCCCGGGCAGGGATGTGGAGCTGAAGGCCTGCCCTCGCTGCACAGCTAATGGAAATACTGAGCCTTCAAAAAAGTACTGCTGCATGGAGGGATGTGGCATTTGACATCAAATTTCCTAACCCTTCTGCTAAGTGGGCTGTTAGCCTTATCCTCCCTATAACATGCTAGCACCTAACTCAGAGTCCTGTATTTTCAGATTTGCTGACATAAATTAAAGCCCTTAAATTCATATTTAGGAACAAAAGCAATGGGCTCTGCTTAGAAAGGGCTGAGCACACGCAGCTCCCATGGACTTCAGAAAAAAGCTAGATCAAATCCTGAAGTTATTCACAGAGAAGACTCAGTTTTATTAACTCCAGCATGACACAGACACCAAATTCCACCATCTAGCACCAATCTCACAGCTAACCAGATAGTTGGAGGTCAGGGAAGATGGGCATTGCTTGTTTAACCCTAAAATATATATCTCCTGGTGGTGTCCTTAGATGTGACTAATGAGTCATTCAAAAGTACAGCTCTGGGGCCATCTTAGGTAGTGATATCTCAGCTATTCCTGCATTGCCGCCCACGGCATTTACACAAGAGGTCTTAACACAGTGTCATCCTACATTGCTTTAATTTGCTATTACAACAATTACAGGCTTTTGAGTTTGGGCTTCTTTCCAGATACAGTAAATCTCCTCTGCAAGGCAGGCAGCGTGGCAGCACCACTGCGTACAGCACCCATTAATTATGCCGACTCTAGTATAAACAACGGCAAGGTCTTATCATGGAAAAATTCTCCATAGTCAAAGGCAGCTGCCTTAGCCCCATTGGCTCAGGAAGCGGACGTACCTATCTGGAACAGGCACAGCACACATGCACTATGCTTTCCCGCTGCCACACTCTCTACAGATGGTTCTTTCTCTGCCGCTTACAAGTGGCAGGTCCAATAGAGCCCCAAAATGCTGGCTTTACTTTAAACAGCTAAAGGGATGTTTGGGATAACACTCTTTATACAGATTGGCATTGATGTCAAGGCAGAAGACGTTACGATGCACCTCAGCTCAGCTGCCTTCTGGACACTAAGAGTAATAGGGGAAGGGAGGAGTGATTAAGGTCATTTTAGGGCACTGTCCTGCCAGGGTCATGCACTTGGGTCCGATGTGGCAAAAATCTTTAGCACTTGCCTACATGAGCACATGAGGTGTTACCCATCTCACCCTGCACAGAGACCGGGCAATTCAGCTTATCCATCTTTGCCACCCGGTACACTCCCTCAGGAGGTGCGTGGCCATCTCCACCACCTGCCAAGGCAGCCCAGACAACTGGATCGCATTAAGCTAGACAAGCAGCTTGGAAAAAGTACGGGCAAATCGATAGCCTGGGCTTACCAATATAACTGGGCTAGTCTGATTTACCTTGCTTCCAAGTGCTAAATTGCTTGGAACTGTATTTCCCATAAGCCCAGGTAATATTTTCAAAGGTGTTTAGTGACTTAACAGCTTATATCTCACAGACTTACACTGAGATTTGGGCTTCAGTGCCCAGATCCAACGAAGTAAATGTGTGTAATACCAGTTTGAGCTCCTGTCTCCCAGCGAGGACCCAAAGCATATGGTTGGATCTGGGCCTAAGCATCTAAGTCACTTAGGAAAATTAGACTTTGGCACCTAAGTCACCTAGATGCTATATTTATATTTAACCTTGACCAAATCTGTGGCCTGCCCACAGGTTCTCCTCCATGTGAGAATCCTCAGCAGCTTCAACATTTATTTTTTAAATCCATTTCTTGGACAAGGCACAAACCCAGAATCCTGAACATTATAAATATTAAAGTTCCTATAGCACTTTCTGTGGAGGAGAGGTGTTAGCCCCAGGACGCTGGTCAGGTTCCAACTCAAGCAATAGCATTCAGCCTCTAACACTTCAAATTCTCTCTCCAGTTTCTGTTTCATTGTGTTGTTTTCCTCTTTGCTTTGACTAAGCCCTGCAATTTTATTAATTTTCTTCTATTAATTTACAAACCTACCCCAGCTCCACCAGTGGCAGAGATGGCAGGACTTGCATGGTCCTCCTCCAGGAAAATAAATTTAAAAATATAGTATTTTTCTCTTAACATGATCCTTTGATCCAACTAGGTTTTACTTTTTCATTCACAGTAGAGTTGAGATTAAAATATAATGCAAAAAAAAAAAAAAAAAGTTTAGAGGAAGACATCTGCCGAAAAAGAAGTCTGATGCTTGTGGACTGGTCACCCAAAAGGATGTTGATGATTTCAGATTCTGCTAAGGGCTGTCCATCAAGGCATCGGGATATTTCTCACTTCACTTTTCCTTGATAAAATAATAATAATAATTGAAAATTATAAGTGGAATTGAAGTATTCCTGTAGATGACACTGAATTTTTAAAAAGAGACATTTCACATCAGAATGATCAACAGCATTTGCAACACTTGACAAAATCAAATATTGATTTTCAGTTCTGTTCTCTGAGTGAAATCACCATGAACTCACATCTGTGTTGCCAGCACGACTGGCAGACTGTAGAGCCCTGCCTATGGCATGAACGCTACCCACTGCTGGTAACCAGTGTCGGTCGGGAGTACCCCAGGGAGGTCAGCTTGGGATGGGGTGCAGCCACGGCCAATCTGTGAGCAGGGCTTATTCCATCACACCTGCTGAAACTTGCTGTCAGCAACAAGAATTTGGCTAGTCACAAGAAAAAGTGGGATGGCGATCTCATTGCAATGCCTGGGAAGTCGGTGAGCATTACTTTCTTCCCAATTAAGTAAATATGAAGTGAGTCACAAGCTGCAGGACTCTGGTGTAAACACAGCATGAGATCTAACTCAGGACTTGGCCAATAGAGTCTAGACTGAAATGGGGTAACCCGTACCCACCAGCTTCCCAGGAGGGAGCACACACTGAATGTCCTGCAAAGGGCTTTGTTAAATCTTCTCCTTACAAAGGAGATGAATGCGGGACACACAGAGATCCCTCCCTGCCTCCTTTGAAGAGCAATGACATTCCTGGGATGCTTGAGAGTTGATGGTGTTGAAGGCTTTGAAGTGAAGTACTTGAGCAGTCTATTTTGACTTCCCTGGGTGACTCATGCTCAGCTCCGTATCTAAGATGGCTTTTCAGCTTCCTTTGACTGCTTTCCAAAAGTTACATGTTTGCTCAGCCTGACCATGGACTGTAACTTTTCTGTTCACCATTCATCTTTCCTCCTGAGGGTGGATGAACAGCTTTCTAACTCCAAAGGGGTTCAATGGTTCAGACAGTGTTTTTCAAGAATAGCAATGTCTAAAGGCATTTTTGTATCAATAGGACAAACCTTAACCCTTTGACAAGCCCATGCAGCTCCCAGGGAGCTGACTTGGAAAGCGTCAATGCAAGGCACTTAGCTGTGAAGCTACAGCTGATCACATGGCAAACAGCATTTATACAGAAAATCAGAAGCACAAGGGAGGTCTCTTACACTTTTGTTGTGACGCATATCATAAGGGTATACTAAGGTATTAGAACTTCACAAAGTACAGCCCAGAAGAGGATATGTAGGAGTGATTCTAGACCTGTATATTGCATGTCACCCAAACACTTGTAACACCCTCGCAAATGTACTATTTTTAGATACTCTTGTTCGTACGTAATGCCATGTGGCTCTGCAGCAGGACAGTGTCCACCCACAGTGCCCCATCCCAAATGGAGCAGGGTCCTGGCTCTTTCCCAGAGGAGTGGGTTGAGGTCCCATGAGCCAAATCAATAAGAAGTGCACACACCTTCACAGGGACCTTGATTTTGATTTTTCCTCCTGCCATCCACATACAACTCCTTCTCTAAAAGAAGATCCTTAAAAAAAATACCCATTAACACCTCTACTGCCAAATCCATCAGGCTGTGACAGGAGCCGCTGCAAAATGTAACAACCACCTTAGGTAACAGCTTTTAAGTTTTTAATCAATTTAGAACTTTATTTGATTTTTCATTTAAATTTCACTGCTAGGTGACAATTCCTAGGGTTACAACAACTTGCCTACCTGACATTTAACCTAGGAATCAGCAGTTTCGCAAATGGTTTTTTTACCTTCAGGGTTACAAGCTCTTGCTTTGGGGAATCAAGTCATCCTCATCACTCTTAGCAATGCACGTCCTGCAGAGAGGCACAGAAGATGTAGTGCCTGTTGTGCCACACAGCCTCCCTGTTGGCAGTGGCTCAGCATGGCCAGGGAAGGACATTACAAGGATCAGAGGCAACATCAGGAATTTCAAGGTACAGAAACACCACGAGCCTAACTCCAGGTTCAGTCGGGAAACCTTTTCCCAGAAGGATTACCTGGCTGGCGTTTGAGGCACAGCACTTTTCTACCCTCTGGAGCAAGAAGACATAAATAGTTTCAGGAGATGATGTGACTTGCACCTATCATTCAAGTGAGGCAAAAGTATTCATACAAGTCATAACAGAGTGAAGAAACAAATGCTGGATCTGGCTGCAGGTTTCCACTTACTGCAGCTGGAGCTTGCAAGCAGTCTCTTAATAGTCTCTTAAGCACACACAAACATCTGACACCAGTTAATCAGAGCACAATATGTGGTCCATCATTGTGTGACAGCCCCAGACCCACTTCTGAGTCCTTCAAGAGGGGATCAGACCCATGAATCACTCTCTTGGTGGCACAGAGCCAATCTGATACAAACATCCACTGCTGTAAATCTGTGGACTTTCCCTTGTTCCACCTGCATTTTATCCTGGACATGGGTGACAGATTTAAAGTGTTTCTGGCACTTCAAGGGTGCAGCATTCACTTCCCAGCTCTCACGCTGGCACCACGAGGACCAGTACCAGAAGGTTATTTTACTTGAGACCACCAAAAGGCACCTCTTACGGTTCTAGCTCCATCCCCGGTCCTCCTTTGCTTTTCCACTAGAAAAATGATCCCATCCAGCCTAGAAGAATGAAAGCCACAGAGATGAGGCTCCATGGCCCCAGGCCTGCAATGCAACAGGAGCATGGAGGTGGCTCAACAAGGAAGGAGGGCTGCCTGCTTTGGCCAGTGACAGAGAAGACATCGATGCCTTCATCTGTAGGAGCTGTTGAGCTTCCCTTCATGCCAGAAAGTAAAAGCATTAAAGAGAGATGGATGCTGATGTGATTTCATCAGCCTGCAAAGCCAGGAGAAGATGAAAGCACAGAGAACATCCCATCTGATCGCCCATTTCAGATAACCCCTCTCACTTCTTCCTTTCTCCCTCACCGTGTTCCTCTCACCACAGAAAATTTTACTTCCTATCTCTCCCCAGTATCTCTCCACATCTTCTGTCTGCCCTGGGATACCCTTGTGCCAGTGAAGAACGCAGAGCCAACCTCTCATGGATGGTCCCTGCCCAGGTCACCTCCACCTCCACGGACATCCAAGCACAGAAAGACCCCATGCAATTACTCTGTACTTCTGCCACACCGTACAGCAATCGCAGCCACTGCCTGGGAGAACCAGACCCCTTTGTACCCTACAGTGACCTTTTTGTGCGGGCTAATTACTGGCACTGAATAGGGGGAATGCCTGGGAGTGGGGCATGTGTGCGTGCGAGTGCACGTATGGTATTTCTATAGGTTTCTCTCCAGTCTGTCCTCTACACAGTCCTATAAACTGAACAAAACGAAGATTTATCAGGGCATCCTGTTCACCCCTTTGTCAGTAAGAGGATTGTTCCCTCCTCTGTTTTGTGCCAAAATGCTTTGCTCCTTCCTCTGAGAGGGTGACCTCTTCCAAACAGACTGCAGCACTGGGAGACATTTTCACTGGGAGCCTGGTCATAGCTATTGCACTGACCGGGATGGGACCATGCCTCATTTCTAAAGGTCAGATCTGGTTTTTTCCTTTACCTCTTTCCTCCTTTCAAATCCTCTCTGTTGCCTCCTGTTCATCCTAAAAAACCCATGCCAGGTCTCTGGAGGAGGGAACACTTCCCATGGCTAATAGTTCAGGTGCTACCTTGTTTAAAAGATGAAAAGCTTTAAACTGTGATGCCCACAAGTGTTTGGACTAGGCTAGGTGGTTCACCTCTGTCTTGGCTTAGACATTGTAGGAAAGGAGGACATGGGTATTGGACAAGGATTGAAAATTGGGCCACATCTTTACTTATATGTATCATATGTGCCTATAACCGGATGTCTAAATCAGATACCTAGTTGCCCACTATCAGAAAATAGGGTGTTTGCATCCCTCTACATAATCTCCAGGCATAGTCTGTTGGCTCTGAACAGCCTCCCTTCTACATCGGCTTGAGATAAATCCCACTGCCTGCTCTCACACCTTATGCTTTGCTGAACCACCCACAATGGTCTGCCTGCTGAGATTTATATACCCTTTACGTTGTGATAAACACACACAGTTCACCATCCAGGGTCATCTCCTCTCTGCTGATGTTATGAGCAAGGAGAAATACTGAGGGGGTCTTGGTCAGTCTTATACTCAAAGACAGTCCCTTCTCTCCTGGAGACACCAATGGGCTGACCTCCAGGTCAGGGCGGGTTAAGGAACTCCTGTTCCTGCTCCCATTATCCCAAAGGCTCCCTTGGAGCCCTGGTCACCCCCCATCAGATGGCTCCTGTAACTGCATCCCCAAATCCCCCCACTCTCAGTCAGCTTGGAGGTGACTTTTCACATCATTGCGTGTTACAGAAACGTTGCAAGTGCTCTTTCCAGGCAAGGCTAATGGCAGAAATGAAATAATCAAATCTGCTACTACAGTGGGACTGGGACGTGGGAAGGAAAGGACCCAGGTATGATTAATAATCCTTTTCCTAGAGGCCTTTGGGGGAACCCCAGCACTGCAAAACTCATGGTCAAGCTACAGCCTGGAGAGGTCCAAGGTGAGTCATTCTCTAAAGCTCTGTGGGCCACATTAAAGCTTTAGTTACAAGCTTAGGTTTGGAGACACGTGACAGCTACTTGAAAGGAAAAAGGTATCATCTCTCTATGAACAACGACTCACTAACCCTTCCCCCAAACAGATCCCTTCAGCTCCAAAACCTCATGTGATGTCCACACCTTGGCATCTCCTCCTCCCTCTCTTTACCCTCCTGATATCTCACTCATCTACCTGAGCAAGCAAGGCTTAGCAAAGAGAACGTGCACCTCGCAAACAAAATTCAAGAGAAGGCAGGATTGAGCTTGAATGGCATTCCCACATTTCCATATTTCCAGATTTTGGGCTCTATGTAGAGAGCGTGAGCCCTCCTCCACGTCCTGCTCCTGTCCGTGTCCCTTTCATGCTGGTGAGATTTGTTGCGGGATAATTCTCAACGACCATCTCCCCACAACAAAGCTGCCCCCTTTAGATGTGGGCAGATGATATAGAAAATGGGTGGTTCAGGCCGATTTCATGAGGCCTAATAAATCTTCAGTAAATTAAAACTCATCCCCCTTTCCTCCCCTCCCCAGGCCTTTGTCTTGCTAATACACATTAAGCCCTGCCTGGCTACACACTTTGAGGCATTTTGGAGGTGAGGTCTGTACAAAGCTGCAGATGTGGGAGCTTTAAAGGACCTTTGGCCCTGGTGTTACCCATTAACATCAGCCATGCCAACACAAGAATCTCACCATGGTTCTCTCCCCTCAAAAGGGCTCCCAAGTAACAACCTCGCCTTTTGAGGGGGGGAAAGAAATAAAAGAACAGAAGGAATGAGCAAGGGAGAATGAGAGAGCGACCTTCCAAAAGAGGTGTTCCTTGTAAAGCTAATTTTGTCCCTAAATCATTGTCTGAAGCTGGTTGCTAGTTAGAAATTGCTTAAGAAATCAGTGCACCTCTTTCAAGCCAGGCGATGCTGGCACTCACAACAGCATTCGCTCATATATGATTCATTTCTCTCATCTCCACTGACCGTTTCCACCCTGACCTTCCTAGTTTCAGACCTTGAAATAAAGAGCCCTAATGCAGTCCCATATTCAAAGAGCCACTTTTGTCCCATATTCAGGTTTTTATTCCTGTTCAGATGTTCTCTATGCTTTCCACCCCTCTTTAGAAATCAAAATCAAGCTGCCACCTGGGCTGGAAACAAAGTGACAGGCCAAAGATGTGTCTGTGAATGTGATAGTCCTTCTGGAGTATCCCCTTTTGCCCTAGTGTCTTCCGTTATCCTTTTACTTGGAGCACGCTGATGCCCTATGTACTTGCATCCCCTATCCAATACAAGGGAAAATGCAGCCAGGAAAGCCACGTAATTAATGAACCTGTGCGTTTCCAGTGGGCAAAGATCTGAATAAAAGCTTCAAGGATGTGAACAATTCGCTTCTCTGTTCAGTGCCTTCACCGCAGTGCTTTCAGGTGTGATTCAAACAAGAAGTAACAGCTCCTCTCCCCAGGTTTCTCAGCAGAGGCTGCACCTTCCATCCCTTCAAGCACTTTGGCTAAAATGTAAAGAGAAACTTTGTGGCCCTATGTGGGTGCTTTAGAAGTTGTACGGTGTGATGAATGAGCTCTAAAAAACACAGATCAAGAGGAAGATAGCGGGGATGAAAGGACAGACAGTTAGATCAGACTAGACATCCTGGGATGAAAGGAAAGGTGAACGGGTAGCTAGATTAGACAGTTACGGTAAGTGGAAGGCAGGAAATCCAACCTTGTAGGTGTTTATCCTAAACTCCAGATCTGCACCTGTAAAGGTTGCTGCCTTACTTTTTTTATTCAGTCCTTTCATAAGCAAATTTCCCAGTGTGATCAGGAGGTGCCCCTGGCACACGGACTATGAGCATGAAAGAGAAATGAAACAAACTGACCAACCAACCTCATTTATATCTTTTTTTTAAATCTCAAAGGAAAGCTTAGATCTCCATCCCTTTAAAATTTTTGGGCAAAGGCACGGGTCAGTTCTCATTTTATCAGGATCGCTTTGTCCATCCCAGTAAGAAGGGACTGTGCACTTTGAACAAGCTACAGTATTGTGGGCTCTGGAGGATTACAGACAGGGTTTATCTCTGGGGCGTGGAGCTGGTTAACTCTGGACTGTTGCTGGAGGCTGAGGCTGAGAGTTCTCCCTGTCCAATCATATAAACGTGAATGCCTCTCACTCTGCTAGCGAGCTAGCATGAAACCCTACAGTGTCACACTAAATAATGGTAGTGAGAGGAGAGTGCGTTCCACATTCATTCGACAAATCAAATCCCAACAGCATCCAAAACAGTTCAGATATTTATCTGGGGCTGCTCGTCTATCCCAAAATCACAATGAGACTTGTCATGTTTCTATGCTTTCCTGGTGAGACTATTTTACAACAAAGCAATTATCCCTTGGGGATCATATAACTATTTACATATTCATTTCCTGGTGTCGTACCCATCATTTCCTATCATATCACGGGAAGGCAGCTGCCGTCCTTTCACACTGTGCAGTCCTCAGCAATTCGGGCTGATAAGCAGAGTGGAGCTTAGAAATCAGCTGGAGAGGCACACCGGGATATTGAGCTGCCTTTCTTTACATGGCAAAACTTTAGGTAAGTGGAGAAGTGCATCACCAGTGATGTAAAATCTATGCCACTCACTCCAGCAGTTTCACACCAACAACTTCAACCTTCTCATGTAACTTTGTACGTTAGCTTTCTATGATAAACCTTGACCAAAAGCTATAGTTTTGTTTCCTCTTACGCAAGGGACACATGAAAATGAGCAGAACAGCACTTTTTTCATGTCAAGACCTTTGTAAAAGTATTTTTCAATAGATAGTTGAACCATAACAAAATATGTAATATGCTTCATTTTCGCCAGTTGCATGTCATTCCCCTATGGCTCCACCTACACATCAAAGATTCCTGCATTTATTTCTATGACATCAATTAGTTTTATTCCAAAATCACTACAAAGCCCAAAGTTGTTCAATACCTCTATTAAGGCATAATAAAAAGCCATAATGTGGAGCAATGCTGCCTGCCTCTGAAGCTTACTCATTTTAGCCTTGATCAATTAAGGCCCAACTGCTTTGGGCTCCTGCACAGTCAAAGAAAAGATCCTCCTAAGGTTTGAACACCCCCTGGAGATGCCTCTGCTTGTCACCAACAATAAAGGTGGTGAAAAACAATTAGATTCTCATCTGCACTACTTCAGTTATGTGCCAAGTTTAGGTGAAGAAAATCACCTTTCGGATGTCTGAAATCAGTGTCAGGGTTACCACCCTGACAGTGAGCAAACACATCTCAGCAGTTGGCTCTTCATACTTTGCCCTGAATAGGAAAAATAGTCTTGTTGCCAGTTGATTGCGGTTTGCACTCTATTAAATCAAACCAGGAAAGGATGATCCAAATGACATTTTAAAGACGTACATAAAAACTCCGGCAGTAAATAAACCCGAAGAGGGCAAATATGTGTTTCATTGCAAATACTGTAAGCCTCAAAGTGGCTACAGAGCAATAACTCTTCTCTTTTACGAAGGGCTCTCCATCTGAGATCCTGAATGTACTTTGAAAACAAATGCACTCCATCTTCTGACATCTACCTGGCCCGACCAACAGAGATTTCTAAGGCTTATGGCCTCATCCTGCTGAAACCTACCCCTTTGTTTGGAGCAGGATGCAGTTCCCTTGGCACAAAAATGCACACAGCTCTTTGAAATGCTTGGCAAAGTCTTTCGCTGCTAGGGGCGTGCTCAGACCTGCTCCACTTGAAGGGAAGCACAAAACTATTATTGACTTCAAAGGCAGTGGGACTCAGCCCCAGGGTGGAAATTAGCTTCAACATTAATTGAATTAAAAGAGGGGGATTCCCTTCGAAGAACTGCCACTTCCTGGGCCATGGGATGAGATTTGTATTGAACACAGTTATAACTAAGCCAAAACACTGGAAAACAGGTGCCGAACTCAGTGGCTAGGTGCCCCAAGATCCAGTGGAGGAGAACAAGTATGTATAGAAACTCAAGGTGCGGTTTAATTTGCCTGAACACGACCCTGCTGAAGGACAGGACAAGGGAAGAGGCTCCTGAAAAGCTCCGTGGCTCCTGGAGCTGGGAGCGGAGGCAGGACCTCAGCTCCCATTAGGCGAGGTACACATGTGAGTATTTCTAAACCTCTATCATCTAAAGAAAAGGTGAAAAGGAAAAATAAATATGAATGAAGTATGATCTAGAGAGGCAGCTGGGAAACTGCATCCCAGCAAGGTGTGAACTGCTGTATTCAGCCCCCAGGGCTGGAAATGCCACTAGCCTCAAGGCTTGAAATGTCCCTCATGAGGTGTCCGTGAGCCCCAGAAGTCTTAGCTCAGCCTTGTCTCCATGTGTTTGCCATCTCCAGGAATCTGTTGGGGCAGGCAGGTTTTTGTTAGGATATGTTCTCTATTGAACCTTACTCCTCCAGGATTATGAAGTCCCTGATATCTCTGAGACTTCTCCACATTTTTGGATGTGGTCTCCAGATCTTTGTCCCTTTTCTCCCCCATTTATACACACCAGCACTTGTGGGTTGGAGCATCTTTTCCCAGCCCTGATAAAGCAGCAGATTGGATTTACTTCCACTTCTGAAGCTCACTCAAAGAACTACTTAGAAAAAAACTATTAAAATCAATAAACTGGATTCCTGTCCACACCAAATGACCCCCCAAATACTCAGCACCCTCTGGCCTTAGGAAGGGTGCAATTCCTGCAAGAACAACCCTCTCCAAACATACCAGTAGCATCCCTTTTCGACTCACAGACAAAACTGGACAGCATTTACAATGAATAATTACCCTGCACGAGCAGGATTTTGCCATTTGCTTCCTCCTGCAGCACATCAGTTACAGAGACAAAGCCCAGTCTGCTGAAAGCATTGCTCTTCTCCGTCTCACTGAAACCTATTCCATCTTCTCCCCTCCCAGGGGAGAAGGGTCTGAATCAGTGATTTGTGGCTCAGGGCAATGCTCAGAGCTGCCTTTCCCAGGAATTGCAGTAGTCCATGAGGTGAAGGTGTCAACATCAGATAAAGAGGAAGTCACCCACCGGACAGCTAGCATATCTGATCTCAGCTTAGGTTACTTGCTGAGCAAAGACCAGCTAGATGCCTCAGAGCAGCCAACCCTCTTGGAAAAGGTAAAGTTTAATGAGATCAAATGTGTTCACTGTTATGAGGTCAGAAAGGGAAGCAGATAATGGCATCAGAGAGCTGGGCAAAGCCTCTGCAGACCACAGGACAGCTTGCTCTGGTGCAGAAGAGCCAACCCAGGAGAACAATAAATTGGGCCACAGATGTTCAGATACCAGTTTTTGATGCTGGCCTGCTTTGATTTGTCTAGGGGATGGAGCCAAGACTTGATTTCCTAAAGAGGGGAATGAAGTTTCGCTCAGGTCCCCAGGGCTGATGACTGCTCCTGACTTGCAGTCTCCTTGCGCATTTCTCCTCCAGGCTGAGGGCTGGCAGTGCTTCGAGCCTGCCCTTATCCCCACACTCCTGTGGCTGTATCTGGGTCTATTCTCCTGCTGCCTCACTTTGCTATAGCTCGTTGTGCTGGTTTTGGCTGGGATAGAGTTAATTTTCTTCACAGTAGCTAGTATGGGACTATGTTTGGGATCTGTGCTAAAAACAGTGTTGATAATGCGGAGATGTTTTAGTTGTTGCTAAGTAGTGCTTACACTAGTCAAGGACTTTTTCAGCTTCCCATGCTCTGCCAGGTGCACAAGGAGTTGGGAGGGGACACGGCCAGGACAGCTGACCCCAACTGGCCAAAGGGATATTCCATACCATATGACATCATGCTCAGTATGTAAAGCTGGGGGAAGAAGGAGGGGGGGCAGGTTTGAAGTGATGGCATTTTGTCTTCCCAAGTAACTGTTACACATGATGGAGCCCTGCTTTCCTGGAGACGGCTGAACACCTGCCTGCCGATGGGAAGTAGTGAATGAATTCCTTGTTTTGGTTTGCTTGCTTGTGTGGCTTTTGCTTCACCTATTAAACTGTCTTTCTCTCAACCCATGAGTTTTCTCACTTTTACTCTTCCGATTCTCTCCCCCATCCCTCCGGGGGGGAGTGAGCGAGCGGCTGTGTGGGGCTTAGTTGCCGGCTGGGTTTAAACCACGACACTCATGGTCATAGCACTGAGAAAATGTTCCTTCAACTGTCACATAGCCACTGTAGAAGGCTCTTTTCATCAGCAGGTGTCACACAGCTCTGCCACAAAGAACAAGGTCCCTATTGCCATTTTCTACATGAGGAATGTAAAGCAGAAAGAGACTTGACTGAGGGCATTCACCAGACCAGGGGCCAGGGAGAGAACAGCTCTCCCAGGTTTCTTGTCTTGTGCTTTTATAGCAGGCTTCTGCCAGCCTTCCTCTCATAGTAAAATGAAACAAGAGCTATTCTGTGATAGAAAGAGCATTGCACATGAATAGCCATCAGTCAAAAAGGATGTGCTGTGAGGATGGCCCAAATGCCCAGTTTGGAGAAGAAAAGAACAGTGTTGTGACCCCGGCAAAGGGCGGGACCCCCGCGCTCCACCACTGCCCTCTGCCGCCAAAGCCTTCACCTCTGACACCCCGACCATGCCCTTTCTCCAGGGTCTTTCTGCAGCCAAGGCTACCAAATTCACATCGGCTCTCCGTGAAAGGCCACCAGTTCATCTGAATCATCCTTGCCTGCAAACGATGCCAAAACTCGGAAACAGATGCTAAAGTTGAGAGCCTCTGTAAGCACAAACTGGCAGCTCTGGACCTTTGTGGTTCTGGCTTGAATATTGCAGAGGCAAGTTTTATCATATGAAATACATCATGCACTCATGATCTGCATGGCTGACCTTGCAAGACATGCCACTGGGTGCTGGTGCAGTAACGCCTGAGTCTCCCTTACAGACAAATGAAGTCCCCTGCCAGGAGCTACCTTGTCCTCTTTGCCCTTGCCCTCATGTGCACACAAACCACATTTCCTCCACCTCCCCTGAGCTCACTGACCAGTTCTCTGCACAATGCTTGGGACGAAGGGCACGGCAGTGTCCTGCCTGTCTCCCTTGGGGTTTCCTATCTTCTTTGTGCCTGCCAACTTCCTCTGGGTAACTGCTGCCCCAACATGCCTCTGCCCAAATGGTGCATTGCTGAGGCACCCAGATGGGTGCTTAGCTTACCTCAAAAACTTGCTCTAGCAGATGAGATTTCTGTGCTTTTCCAAGAGAGCACAGCTAGGCAGAGGCAAAACTTCAGAAACACCCTATGCGTGTTGTTTCTATCATTTATCCTGCAGCTTTTAACTAACCAGCAGCAGCAGAGCAGCTCTGGGGGACAACCTCTCTCCTTCCTTCTTCCTCCCTCCCTCCCAGCAGCATAAATAAGGAGAAAACTCCACCCAAGTCAGTGAACCGACACAGAAGCTCCCTGAGCCAACATGAGAGGAGAAATCAGGCCTTAAAATTGACATAGACAAGGACTACTTCTATTCATTTGCCACTGTGTTCCTATATCGCCTTTATGTAGGCCTAAATGCACAGTGTTCCAGCTCTCCTGCGGCAGCAACCCAGCTTTCTGCATGTTTGTCTGAGCTCAGGCTGACCCGAGCTGCTCAGTCGCTCCCAGGAGTATGACAAAAGTTCACCTTTTCCCAGACATGGGATAATTTTGGACCATGCTTGCACATACCCCACTCCCCATCCCCTGCATCCTTCCCGGAATGCTGCGGGGTGAAGAGTGAGGGAAGTACACATGGATCCACCAGCATTAATCTCCTCTCAGGATGGCCTTTTAAGCAGGAGAGGTTATAAATAAATAAAGCAAAAAGGATCTCTGACCATCATCCATGAGCTGGCCTCCTTCCCTCTTTCTTCCCCCAGATCCCTCCCTCCCCTTTCACAGACATCCTCTGCATCAATGAGCGGGACCGGAAGGCAGCAAACTTCCACCTCCCCGCTCATGCGGAAAGAAATTGCACTCAGTTTCAAGAGTCCACGTTGCCTGGCTTTATTTCAGCTCTGCACATTGTTCTGGCTGGGGAAGGCGGGGGAGGAGGTAGGGATGGGGCATTGTTTGCAATTCAAATGGCTGGACCTCAGGAAAAACCAATAAACTTAAGTCACTAGAGAATTTCAACAAGCAGGGCCACTTTCACAAATAGGAAGCCTCCTCCCTATAGGTGGGGGCTGTTGAGGAGCCACTAGACAAGAGAATAACTAAGCACTCGTGGGGCTGAGAGCTTTTCATTCAATGAAGTCCAAACCAAACAAATTCCCCCTTTAGGAGATGCCTTTATCCAAACACTCTGAGCACACACAGAAAGGGGCTCGGTGCCTCCGGCTCTCTGCATTTGCTAAATCAGGCCTGTTTTTTTCTCCCCCTTCCCTGCCTGTCACCAGTCCCGGCTGCGGGCTGGTGGAGGTTTGGAAGTGCATCCTTGGCACCGTGTAGTTTGTAAAGCCCCATAGATGTAGTTGGCGGAAGGGGATGCAAAAATTCACCCGCCGTAAATCCCCATTCATGTAGTAAGTATGGTGCAGGAATAAATTGCACCAGGACTGGATTTATAGGTGAGGTGGCTTGTACCAGCTTAGTGTTTAATTTTCAGTTCAGCTTTAACTGCCCTTTCTTAGGAGGATTTAAGGATTTCCATAACTCATTCCAGCTAGCGTACCACGGTGCAAATCCCACTGCTCTGCCCCCTCCTCCCCTCCCTCACACGGGTTCCCCGGAGCTGAGACAGATCTCTGCCGGGCGAGGGAGAGGAAGGCTCCTGCTGCAGAGGGGCCACAACTCTGCAGTCTCCTCTCGGGCATTATCTAGAGCTGTTCAAGAAGTTACTCGTGTTCAGCCGGGAGTGCTCTTTGTCCACATCTGGCTTCGCCTGCCCCACACAACTGTTTACACAAGTCAGGCAGCGATAAAGGCAAGGAAACGATGCAAACGAAAAGACCCTTTGACACCACCTAAGCACTGTGTTGAGGCATCTGATAAATCAGAGAAGCGTGGGAGTGGCTATCGATGGCCCAACTGGTGATATAGCAATGCTGAGACATACACAGAGAAGGAAATAATGAGGTGATGGTCCGCTCTGCCCCATCATCCCATTTTGGAGGTCCTAATCTGATGCTGACCCAATAACGTAGGTAGACTGAAAGAGCTGACGTGACTGGCCTGAGGCAGGGAAGGGGCCCCAAAAGCCCCTTCATTTCCCCCAGTTCAGGCCCCATCCTGAACTAGCTGGAACATGAAATTCAGACTGTGCTTTCCATCCCTTCCTCATGACTCTTCTTCCTCCTCCTTACTTATCGCACGATTTTCTTTTCCCTCTTTTGCCATCTCTTAAGAAATTGTTTGGTTTTCCTAGCCAAGACTGCAGGTGTTGCAACGTTGCTGTGAGCTGTCATCCAAACATGCGACTGCTCCATCCTGCTGCATCTCCGCCAGCCCCATGTTGCTGCAAGGCTGCCGGGTCCCCCAGAGGCTGGCTTTCCATCAGGCTTGCTTACAGATGCCACATTTTCTCTCTTTGATTTCTTTTTCCGCCCTCTTTCACACTAGCTCATTTCAAGGAAACAGGACCAAGTGAGATCTAACAAGGACAGCAAAAATTTATTACTCTCTCTCAACTATCTTACCCCAACAGAAATGACAGTTCTCACCAGCAAAATGGGGAGTGTTCACCAGGCATGGAGACCTCTGCGAGTCACATGCAGAATGTTAAGTGGATAAAGTCACACAACATCCAGGTTGTTTTCACACCTTTCTTGGGTCCACGATTTCACATAGGTTCATGGGAAGAACTGAGATCTCCCAGGATCATCCTTTGTACAGCCTGGAAGGCTGGCCAGGAGGTCAAGAGGAACAAATGCCAAAAAAATCCACTGGCCAGTCTCTGCTTGCTTACAAAAGGCAACCTTTTCCCATTTTTTGCATAGTTAATTGCTTGCAGGAATGTGGTTGCAGGGATAGCCATCTCCTGTGAAAAGAGCTGTGGAATTGTAGGTGCAGGACTGTTACCTCTGAGGGAGATGGACCAGTGATTGAACACACTGCAGTTCCTGCTCACTGCGATCCCACCAGGCCACTTCTAAGCCTTGTCACAGAAAGAAATTTGCTGTAGAATAACAATATAGTTGTAAAACAAACCCATACTGCAGGTGCGATGCAGCACAATAACGTTCTTACTAGTGCAGCTAAACCCAGCAGCACCCCAACGGCTTGCACCAGCATATCCACACCAATGTGGATATGCTCTTCTCAATCTTTCCTGCCCTGGCAGGTCTTCAGGCCTGATTCACATGCTCCTATTTGTGCTAATTTTATCTCACGTAGCTCCACTCAAGACAGAAGATGACAAAGTTACTACTGACTTTGTACAACGTACCTCAAAATAGATTTATAGGAGGAATTCAATCTATAGTCATGGAGACATTTCGTACACAGCTGCCACTTAACATCAAGATGCTTAATTCCCTAAGGGTGTATGTCAAAAGACAAAAGTTATTCTGAATTAACTACAGAAGAACATTTAAGGTGGACATGTTAAACTGCATTCAACTCCTGTGCAGACGCTTTTGCCTGGAAGTGGCTGTAAGTTAATATAGCTTAATTCACTTTGAAAAGAAAGCTAGATCAAACAAATCAGCTCTAAATAAAAGTTACTTTAGTGGCCCAGAACTCATCCATTAAATAAATAAACAAATAAATATTCTTCAGATTAACATTTTTACATGACTGAGGCCCTCTGGGTTGCAAAGAAGAGAAGGACTCTCTCTAAGCAACAATTTATTTAACACCAGAAAAGCTGTGCTTATCGCTAACCAGCTGCCTCCGTGACCATTCTGCTCCTGTTTCATTCATTTTGCTGGGTCCTGGATCTTATTAATGTAGGTGTGAGGGGGTGGGGGACAACAACTCGGTCTTGCTGGTAGGAAGGGGGACTGAGAAAAATAAAAGCTAACAATAAAGCAAAGCGTTAGCCAAAAGAATGCTTTTATTGCCACCAGGAGTAATTCAAACCTTTTGTGGTGGTTTTGAGACAAACTTTATGGTGGTCAATTCATACACTGTTGGTTGGATTTAAAAACCAGGCAGGATATTTTATGACCATTAATAAATGTTTGTAGCTTGCATACGAACACGGGAGAGGTAATCACACCTCTCAAGCCGATCACCTGCAGTGGTCTGAGAACTGACTTCTACCCCCATCCACCCTCTCCACATGAATTACTGCTAGCTGCATTAAGGAAAGAGTTGCTTTTATTCTTTTTATCCTTTCTCTGAAGTATCGGTGTTTGCTGGTTCAGTACACAGGATACCAGACTTGAATGGGCCAGTTTAGGCCAGTTTGCAAATCTTACAGAGCTTCACAAAATTACTCTGGGTCAAATCTCCCCTCACCCTGAGACTCCAGATAGGATGTACTTAAACTGTATGGAAATTACCTTGTCACCCATTTAAGGCCCCTCACCAGATTGCTATAAAACAGGAGCACTGACTCCTAAAGAATTGCACTTATTCATAGATTTTAGGGCCTTTGTGATTCTTTAGCTTGACCTGCTGCACAGCCCAGGTCAGGGGACCACCCCACGTTTATTCCTGCTTCAAGACCAATAGCTGGGGCAGAACTAGAGCAGAGTAAAACCTCCTGTCTTGAGTTAACAACTTACAGCAATGAGGGGGGGAAAAAATTTTTTATATATATGTCTATCTATATCTATCTATATAGAGCTCTTCAACCAATGTTGAGGCAGCAGTTCTTCAGAAGTGCCACCTCTATTAAAAAACATGATTCTTATTCCCGACTCTTCCCATGGGTTGTCAATACTTTTGTTGTGCTTGCAACAGTGAGGTTTGCACCATTAGCATGCCAGAACAGGAATACACCATCTGATTTTTCCCAAACACAGGGGACACATACTGACTGAATGCCTCTGGTTTCTGTATATCACCACCCCAAGGAAGAAGATGTGAAAACCACTGATAATTTTATCTTTTTTATTTTAAATACTGGTAAAAATCACTCCGTCTTTAACACCACTAGCCATGGATTTCTTCCACTGTTCTTTTGCTTCCTTCATCAATTTTTCTGCTATCTTCGATTTCTAATTTATCCACATTGATAAATGCTTCCCACTCCCATTCACTCATATGTCACTCTCAGGGAATTGCCTGCACTCTTTGTTCCTCCATCTCCAACTTCAACCATAGCAAGCACATTGGTTTTAATGGGTTTTAATGCTTTCACAAAGCACTCCTGACTGCTCTACACTCCTGGCCCTCATCGCTATTTGCCTAATCTCTCTAGAACGATGTATGAACACTTATATCCATTTCCAGATCATTGAAGGCAATATTGCACAGCATCAGGCCTACCAGCCCAGATCCCTCGGGAAACCTACGGAAACACTTGGACCTAATGATAAACCTCCAATCTGGTATCTGTCAATGCCTAATCGCTCAAATGCCATACGGAAAATCCAAGGGTGAGAGTCAGCTTCTTTGACTTTAGCTATATGAAGGTGAGGTGTTTGGTCTAAGCTAGTTGCATGCACCCCTTGTGCAGTCACCAGCAACACAGTCAGCAGCGGCAGGTTATTTGGCCCCTATTGAAATAGTTTAAATCTGGTGGAGTTGCCATCTCTGTTTGCTAGCAGGAAGGGGGAACGAGATGATTAGCACTTGACATGGAGATGGCTGCACTGATGTGAAGCTCCTGTGTCCATCTTATGGAGCAGTCTCTATCAACCAGCTTGCAAATCAGGTTTCCATTTTCAAAAATATTGGCAAACAGAAGAAGCAACCACCAGTCAGACTGCATCCTAATGCCTGACACTGCTTCTCTGCTGGATATTATCCCTCCATCCTTCTTCCAGCAGAGATGCTGCTGGGTATGCTCCCTAACTCATGTCAGTCTACACCAGCCTGGTTGCCTTAGCCGCTAACTAAGGAGCAGTGTCAGATTAACACCTTGCTGGGCAAAACAGCGATTTCTGGGAGAGATAGGTTGTGCTTCTTTTATCACTTGTCACCACTTTACTTCCTGAAGGCTGCTGTCAATGTTCTATATGGATCTCATGTCAACAGCATCTTCTAGGGCCTTATTAGCCTATGACTTAAGTCACTTGCTCTGAAGCTGCCAGTGTCTAAGAAACAGATACTGCTATTCCCAGCCCACCCTTTTTGCCCACTTTATACTTCTGAAATAAATAATAATGAGTGGTTTTAGCATTTGGGGCTTGTAATTCTCCCCACAACATGTTGGTAGTATCATCTGGGTTGAAACAGAGCAATTCTGTTTCCCCCATCCTCTTTCGCAGGCACCCAACGTAGGTTTAGGAACAATTCAAGAGTGTCTTGTCTTCAATAGCCTCAGTGCTTTGATTAATGCCAGTGGTGTTGATGTAGCTGTGATGGTTTAAGGATGTATTAATTAATTAACCTTGTCTCCTGATTAATTTTGTTCTTGACATCTTGATTTTGTGCTAAATTAATTCTCATTTATTCCCCCTTCCACCCTCCCCTTTCATAGATCACTCGCCTCACTTCTAATCGGGTTTCCCCTTAGATTATCTACACCCTCTACTGAAATGGAGATCACCCAGACTATGCAGCCACTCCAACCCTTCAAGGATTGACTTATCTCCCACAACACGCACCCCCCGCTCCCCGGGGGGACTGCCCACTTCCACACCCATCTTCTTTAACCAATTGTATGGGAGGACCCTCAGAAAAGAACTTACAGATGTTCCCTGGGTTCAGCACTCTTCCTGGACGCTACCTACGGTCCATCCATTGCAGAACAGGAACCTTTTGTCTGTCTTCTCCTTCTACATTGCACACATTCCCTGCCTGAAAAAAGGGCCACCACTCCTGCCTAAGGTCCCTAGATGCCACCACAGAACTGCCACCAACACCATGAGTTTTAATATGGCAATGAAGACTGAACCAGAACCCTTCTGTTTTTAAAGCATAGGCCCCTATCACACGGAGTCAAGGGACACGAGCCAAAGTTTCTGGGGTTAAGCACAACCAGCTACCAGCCACCTCGCGTCCAGCTAGCCAGCAAGGGAGATGTCTGAAGGCAGCGACGCTTTCCCAGCCAAGCGCACAGTGAGAGCCCTGATGAGATTTTCTGACCAAGATGCGGGGATTCGGGACACATTCAGGTAGGAGGTGTTCAGTTAACCTAAAGCTTCCAAACCCTTTCCAGGGACTCTTGCTGGATTTTATCAACAGCTCTCCTCCTCCTACCCTGCCCCCAAACAAAATAAGTTAATCGAATGGGGTTTGCTGCCTGGAGACTGAAGGAGTGAAAACATACCCCTCGCTCCTGCCAATGACTGGAAATAGCCCGGTATAAACTTAATTATTATGCATTGCGAATACCAACACACCCTGGTTATTACAATCACTGTCCATCAGTTCACGATCCATGCAAACACCATGGTTGGTGAATTCCATTTTATGATGCAAATGTAGTCAATCAATACAGGGATTTTGTTTGATCAGGGGCTCTTTTTGCCTTTTTCAGAGGAAAAAACTTATTTTGCACGTTCAGCCCCTCAGCTGGAACAGATCCGCATAACTCTGCCCGCACAAGTGAATTCTTGCTCATTTACACTACGTGAAAGTCTAGCTAAAATAAAAAGGGGAGATATAAACTCACCATGCAGTCAAAGCAGGACACTTTTCACGAGTAGAATAGTTAAAGGAGAACTAGGCATAAAACCTATGGGAAGACAGCAAAGAATTTTGGGTTTGTGTGTGTACATGCTTAGGAATTAGAAAGAAAAGTCTATACATTTTTAACCACAAAAGATTTCACTGGACAACATGGTCTAGTAGGAGCTTTAAAGGGGAAAAGCAGTTCACAGACTCTTCTGAATGCATCTCCAGTAGCCGGGTTGTTAAGACATTCAGGGCTGTTAATGTGTACTGTCAGGCCATTGTAACCAAACCTTTAATCCTGGGCCTGTCAGACTTGAAGGAAAACTAAGGGGCTGACAGTACTGCAGCAAATGGATTTTCCTTCTCTGCTCTCATCGCCACCCCCCCTTCCTTCCATTTAAAGTTAGAATAACATTGAGTCTATTGCTTTCAGGGCTTGCAAAACAACGAGGGGAAAAAAAAAGGGGGGGGAGGGGGAAAAAAAAAAAAGGAAAACCTAGCCTGGATGGCCAAACTTCCCTTTCCAAATCCCAGTCCCCAAACTGGGAGCACTTGGCATAGCCTGGTCAGACTCAGGCTGTCTGAGAGCTCTTCCTCCCTGGCTCTGGTTAGAAAGTGCTCATGAGTTTATTTTTATTTTAAGACGTCTCTATATGAGGAGAAACACAAAGAGCTACGTAGGAAGCGTCAGGCAGAATTGCAAAGTCTTACATTTTGGTTTTTGTCTTTGGTTTCAGACCTTACCCACATGGGACACAAGAGTTGACAATATGACACGTACACAGACACTTTTCCTGTATGTCTACCAGGCTCTTCATCACCCACACATCCCTTACAGCCTTACTTCATGAGATCTTGGTCTGGGATTTAAATTTTTAAAGCATGATAGGTGTACTCTGCAGTAGGGCCTGGGTCTGCTACCCAGCGTTCCCCAAAGCTCCACCCAGCCCTTCTCTTCATCTGCCCTTGTTTGGTCTGTTCTGGATTATTAAGAAAGGCAAAGACAACAGGTAAGACGTGATCATTTGCAACCTGTTCCTGGCATGTGATGTACTGCTCAGAGGAGGTGATGGCACCCTGTCTCTGCCACAGGCTCTCCAGAAATTTTGAGACTGCCTCTTCGCTCTGACAGACATACTACCCACTCCGCAATGTGAGATGACTGGATGGTGCATTAGTGTATGACAGATGGACACCAGGAAGTAGGGCCAAGTGCTATTTGGAGTGAGCGCAGTACCAACAGCCTGTTCTTTGTAGGATGGGATTGCGACCAGGGGCTGGCCACCAGCTGATGCAGCTTCCCTTGGAGCTTCAGCCTGCTATCTCAGCCACATGTTGTGCAATGTTGACCCCTCAGACTCCAGACACATATAAAAAGGTCAGTTTCTCATTTGCTGCTCAGGAGCTCCATAGAATCATAGAATCATTAAGGTTGGAAAAGACGTCTAAGATCATCAAGTCCAACCATCAACCCAACACCACCATGACTCCTAAACCAGGCCCTGGAGTGCCACGTCTACACCTTTTTTGAACACCTCCAGGGATGATGACTCCACCACCTCTCTGGGCAGCCTGTTCCAATGTTTAACCAAAGTTAGTTTTGAAGGCAAGGCTGAACACAGAGCCTTTCCTACAGAATGGCCAGTCAAGGTATTAACCTCTGGTCACCAGGGTCCTGCACCTCTAGCCACTGTCTAGATTGGGTTTATGCCACTGCAGGCTGGGTTTATGCAGCTGGATCAGCATCATCATCTCCTGACTATGAAATGAGAAACAATGAATTAGGCTGCAAGTTTATGAAAACACATGGCTACATTGTTCAAATGCTAAGATCTCTGTATACTAAGGCACTAAGCGGAGTAGCATCAGTGGTAAACAACCAAGACACAGCTGTGCCTCAAGGTGGGCAAGAATTGATGTGCATCACCTGTAGCTATTTACTAACCTTTGTTTGAAATCACCCCCAGTTTCTGTATAAACAAACCACGATATTACCTAGGGTGCTGCTGAGTGGGTGCAGTTTCCCTGTGTCTTTATCCTAGATGCCTTGTAATTGCTTGGAGTCTTTCCCTTCAACTCTTTAAAATGTACCTAAATAAAATCACAGCTAAAATCCAGTCTCCCTGTTGTAAATACTTCCAGAAATTCTGTTGTGCAGGATATCATGAGATCTAGACTTCTAACTCCAGATCAGAGCACACAAATAAAAGCGAATGGACAGAAGTTCCCATGAAAAAGATCTTCAAAGTTTTCACATCGGTCTTGTGGGTGTACTCTAAACTTGGGGCTAATTAGAGACCCTAAAGTGTTCAGGCCAGCACTTAACAGAAGATGAAAAGAAACAGATAACAGTTTCTTTAGGTACGCGTCAGGGACCTCTCCTTTGTTAGCACAATGTCACTCTCCAGACAGGAGGTCTGGTAGAGAGGAGGAACTCCATCTTCCCTCTTGGTGTCCGGCACCACGGATGAATCAGCCAAGCATAAAAGGTCTAACTGGAAGAAGGGAGCATTTCTGCATGTCTCAAGGACTGACAGCATTTCCTGAAAAGGGATTAAACAGTAATGTTGTTGTATCAGTAAAGGTCTGGGTCCTCCCTTCCTTTGCCCATGTAGGTGTTGTACAAAGCAGAAGGCGGCAGGTCTGTGCCCCGTACAACAACCTGGGTGGTAACTGCCTCCCACACAGTACCTGTCCTGCGGATGAGCAGAGGACCACTGTTAGGGGCTGTCAGTCCAGGACTTCTCACTGGCTGCGAATTGATCTTAGAAGGTGAGACATAGCACTGAGAATATTATTAAATGGAAATGAGCAAAAGCAAAAGCAGCAAAATCAATCTGAGAACTTGGTTCACGTTTTGGGGGAAAGAAATACTCCGAGAATCAGGTTAAGCGAAGCCCTACTGAGCCACTTATTGATTTCTTAATGAGCCGGGGCTGGGGGTGGGGTGTAGAAAAAAGCACAGAAAAAAAGAGATAACAGATTCCAGATAGAAATGGTCATGCAGTTTCCTTGTACACATAAAGAGAAAGTCAGCAAACCTCCGGAGAGCAGCGCAGCAGACAGACACATGTTTGTTTGAACAGTGATGTGGCAGCAAAAAGGGGCTCACAATTTGGGGGAGGGCAGGGGGGTAGAAAAGGCCAAGAAGAAAGAGAAAGTTTTGCAGAGCAGCACCTCAGGAACCTGCTCCAAATTGTCCAGCCTGCTGCTGCAAGAGTTAAGAAGGAACATCTCATCCGTCTGGTTACCCTAACCAAGGGGTTGTTTGATGTTTAACTGCTTGCACCACTGCAGTGCCATTGCAATTGGACTTTGAAGCCCATCAGGTAAGGTCCATGCATGAGCGAATAACTCTTTTAGGGGCATCTTATGGGCAAAACCCTTATCATCGTATCTTAGCTAAACTACTTCTGCTGGTATTACTGCACGTAACCGCCACAGCCATGTCCTGGGCTGGATTTCAGCTCTAGAAAAGCCCTCTAGTCAATGCCATGGTATTGTTACACTGACAAAAGCTTCCAGCACAGACCTGACCTCCGTCACAGCCCTTTGGCAGTCCGCAGGGATGATAACACCTTCGCCCTCCAGCAGTGCAGCATGTCACAGGTCAGGGCCGTGTTACAGCAATATCCAAAGGAAAGCCGTGCCCACGCCACAGCCTCCACAATACAGAACAACTCCTCTTCTCAGCCCTGAGCTCTGCAACCACCCAGCAGACATTCCTGGTTCACAGCCACATCCCTCCTGGGAGGCAGGTACAGCCCTTTACAGCTGGGGAGGCCAAGGTCCAGGCCGGTTAAAGATCGTGTGATGCTCAGGTGGTGCCACTTCAGAAATGCCAGAAGGCTGAAAAGCGGCTGCCCTGACCCCACCTCTCAGGGCAGATTCAGTCATATGAAATAGAATCATTTAGGTTGGAAAAGACCTTTAAGATCATCAAGTCCAACCGTAAACCTAGCACTGCCAAGTCCACTGCTAAACCGTGTCCCTAAGTGCCACGTCTACACATCTTTTAAATACCTCCAGGGATGGTGACTCAACCACTTCCCTGGGCAGCCTGTTCCAATGCTCGACAACCCTTTCAAAATTGCTTTACGCATGCATAGGGAAAGCAAAATAAGAGGCAGCTCCATCACATTTTTAACTAAATCCACATGAGGCATTGCGACTGTGCAGCTTTTCCAGGGCAAAAAAAAAAAAGAGAAATCATCCTGCACTGTTAGTAGCTGAGCTGGTAAAATGTCTCTGGGCTAAGTGAGAGCTCAGAGGCAATGCAACGAACGAGCCAGGACCCCACCAAAGCTATGAGAGGGGCTGAGACCCTGGTGCAAGGAGAGTCAGGAGTCCTGTCCCATAGGGCCCATTACCCACCAGGGACAGGAGGGCCTATAGGCACTGGTTTCAAAGGTATAGCCAAGTAGAGCCAAAGACAGCAAGAGGGGGAACACCAGGGCCCTGACTGACCTCAATACCATGGTGCAACCCTTTAGCGAAGTACAACTTTGCTAAAGCTGCTCTGTGCTGCCTCTGAGATAGCTCAGGTTTGGGATGGGAAAAGAGAGGAGCTGGGAGCACAGCTCCAACTCCAGGGGAAAGATATTATAGTCGTTCAGTGGCCAGGCAGGTTCCCAACTAAAATTAACACTTTAGAAAGGAAGTCCAATAGACATACAAATACACCTTGCATCACATCTAACAAGAGTTTGACCCCAAAGCAGGTCTTTCCCTGAAGGACAGTTGAAACTGAAATGAAGCAGCACCAGCCTTGCTGTTTCCCATCCAGTATCACAGTAAATCAACACCAATTTCAGTGTTTGCCTGAAAACCGCTGACGGTAAACCACAGTGGTTGAGGGTATTTGTCACAAACAGCTGTCCATCCCTGACACAGTGAGCAGTGACCCCCGAGAGAGGAGCCAGGGCCATGGGAAACAGTCACAAACCCGGACCAGCTCCCCAGCGCACGCCTGACTCCAAAAATCGGCAGGGACCAGGCATGGGGGAAGGGGGACAGAACATCTATTTCCTTATTAAGTAGCGCTCTTTCTCTCTTTTTCTAATCTATGGAAAAATAGGAATGCAAAGGAGAGCAAAGAGGAGCCTTTCTTCGCAGCGGGAGATGCTGCCCGGTGCCGGGACAGCAGCTCCGCTGGGATGCTGCAATCCCAGAGCTTCTCAGGGTGCTTGCAAAAAGGGAGTCAAACCACTGGCCGGAGGAGAGGCAGGGAGACCAGGACAAGCATCTTAAGGTTTAAAATGCAAATTCCTCTACTTTCTTTTAGGTGGAGGGGTCAAGGTTTGCCTATTTCTTCCTCTCCCCCCTCCCCGACACTCCTTCCCCCTTCCTCCCCAAGTTTTGTTTAGGAAGGGACTGTAGATGCGACAAGGTCTTTGTGCTGGCCATTCAGCTGAATGAAAAGGCCGAGGAGTCCCAGTGGAGGGAACAAACTTTTGGGGGTCAGCGCGGTCAGCTTAGAATAAATGTGTCGTATTGTTTGTATTAAGGACATGATCTCAGCGGGGTGCCCGGAGCCACCGCATACAACATGAAGGACTATTTATTCAACACTGAAATACGCAGGGCACAGGACTCCACTCCCAGGGAAAATAGGAACTGCTGCTGCAAATGTGCCTGCCTATTCCTAGCAGCAAGATTTGCTGGAGGGGGCAAATAAAACTCTTTGTTTTTTAATATGCATCATAAATAAGGATGGATGCTGAGCTCTCTTGGCAAAAAATAATCATAGTTAGAAAGCGGCGGCAGCAGCGGCAGAACAGCAAAGTGCCTTTTTATTGTTGCTTTTCTCCAAAAGATGGACAGTTCAGGTCATTAAAGGCCTAAGATAGAAACAGTTTCTCCTAGCACTGTTTGAAAACAGGCTTTTGTTTCCATGGAAGTGGCACAGTCCTTTCTTGGGTTGCCTCCACCGCAGAAGTGGCCTGCGGCCGCGGGGTGGGAGCAGGGCTGCCGGGGCGAGGGGAGCCCTGCGGCCCTCGACAAACCCACGTGAAATCCAACTGGAAAAGCAACACAAAGGGGCTGGGGGCTTGACAGCCTGTGGTGCCCCCCAGGAGGGCTCCACAAACGGGGCCCCCAAAGGAGGCCGCCAGCTGGGGAGGGGAGGCCATCCTTCCCAACGCTTCAAAAACAAAACCCTCATAAAGGGACTTCAGAGACGCCCCTGGCTCTTAAATGATCCCCCCCTCCCTCTTCCTCACCGATTCATACAGAGGAGCATGTGTTCCCCCAGAAAGCACCTTTTCTTCCCACTGACCTAGGTCCCTCGTTTGCAGAGGGAAGGGGCATTTGGTTAGGTTGTTCATCCAGAGTTTGCAAACCAGGGTTTCATTGTTGCGTGATTATCCCAGAGGAAGAGAGGTGCATCTCTTGGGATGATTTCCAGCCAACATGGCTTCATCATGGCCAGCCTACCACAGCGCATGGGGTCTAGGAAGACCAGCTACCTAGAGATCCCAGAAAGAAGCAGGATAAGTTTTAACATATCCACATGAACTGTGGCCTCCATCAGAAATGATAACTTCAGCCCAACCTCAAGGGGAAAATAAAGTGACAAGGAAAATGAGACTGAATTGAGAAGAAGAAAGGAGGTTTCTTATCCTGTGAGGAGACCACTCCCAGAGGACAGCTGAGTTCACAGATGTTTGGGCATGTAAGGTTTGATGCTGAATCTGCCAAACTAAACCTACCCATAGACATCAACAGCTTCATGGTGGGGTCCTGCCTAGAGAGCTAAGGACTTGCTTACTCTGTCCTTGTAAACCTGACCTCCAAAACCGGTAACCATACCTTAAAAAACCACAACCAGCCCCATCTGCCCAACTGAAAGAGCAGCAGCCTTCGGGGAGAAGGGAGTGCAGGGACCTCTCAAGCCAGGTCTGCAATCAAAGGATTCATGGCAGGGGCCACACCATCTGCAAGGCAGCGTGTGTGCTGCCGTGTTGGCCAACACCTGGCAAACAGCATATGAGAAAGTCACGGTGAGGGCATGGCAAATGTGACTGAAACCCAGCGGAGCAAGCAAAGGTGAAAATCTGAAATCTGAGAATGGCTGGAAAAATCCCCTGGGTTTTTACGGCGCTGCGGTGAGCCTTTGCTTATGAAACCCGGCAGCCTGGCACAGCTCTCTTGGAAGTCCCCCAACGTGGGACACCTTGACTTCCACCCCCTGTGTGCTGGATGCCCCCTTCCTTTTTTTGTCCACCCTATTGCCTTTTGTGCCAAAGTGACACAGACTGATGAGGATTATTTCCACGGCTTCCTCAGGGACAGGGGGGTTTCCCTGCTGCCCTTGTTCAGGGACAATAGACCCATTAAGCGTCTTCCCAAGGCGAGGGGAGCAGGGCATACCTGGCCCCCAATGTGGGAATGGCCACTGCCCCTGACAGCCATTAGCATCTGAATGAGAGTGATGCCTGCAGAACAACAGGCAATTATCCCACTGAAAAGCTTTTAAGTGGCATTAATTGCTGGCCACAGACTCCGGGCTCTCTCAGAATGAACCGTGTTGACAAACAGAATAAAATATATTGGATTTCCTGCAGGGGAAAAATGTTTAGGATTGTGCCTCACCGAGGGCAAGCTCCACTTTCATCCTCTGTTGTCACACAGTTAGCAACGCTCCACACCTAGTGACAGCAACACAGCTCGGGATGTCCAAGGGAACCTAAATTTGGCTCTGGTGGCTTTGCAAAGCCTGTCTGGCTTGATGAGAAGGCACCCAGGGGAAGGGGGAACACCTGCTCTTGCATTGCTGGACTGAATTAGCAGCCCCTTTGTCCCAAGCGTCTCTCTCAAGGCCCAGGTGTACCTTATTGTACTGCTCAGAGATGCAAAGAAGTGGCACAGCCCTGAAACATAATCTCCTTTCACTAACAGGAGGTGGCTTTATCTTTCAGTGCTCTTTGAACATGATAAATATCCCTCCGCAGCCCAGGAATGGGGGTGATGTGGGAAAGTTTTACAGTTGGGAGAGGAAAAATGTTTTATTAATGCGTGTTAATCTTTGTAAATCAACAACATTGCTAACAAATAAATACTGTCTTGCCTGTTAGGTACCTTCAAGAAGGTCGTATGAAGGTCATAGCTAGCACTTTCCTGTGATTCCCTGGAAAATCACACTCAAATGGCCTTTGCTTCCTAATAGCTGAAATGATTCTAAGGCTGACCTTGCACATGTGCAAGGCACTTCTTTCTATAGTTCCTTCCTGCACAGTGCAAGTCACTGACCTTAAAAAAGTATCACAGCACTATTTTTTCCCTAGGAGCATCATCTCCTCTTCAACGCCATGCGTCATACAATCATGCCAATTCCTGGATTGTTTTGAGATGTCTGCTCAGCTTTCTGCATGTATCCAGACATAAGGGCTGTCAAGTCAGGTGGCCTAACTTCTCTGGCACTGGGTAAGACCAACGTATGTGTGACCAGACCCTAAATTGTGACAAATACCACACCTCTACTGACTCAGAAAAGCTCTGTGACAACTCTTAATACCATGATCTGGCTTTGAGGGTCATAAGTCTTCCTTTCCTTACCTCTGCCCCTTGTATATATGGAGAGATCAGGGGGAGCAGCCTGACCACATGCAATAGCCCACATTGTGAATGTTGCAGGAACTCTTCCTCACTCTCCTGCCAAAGCTGCCCCATGAAGTTAGCAGAGACAGGCTATTCCAGCATCACGGCGTGACCCATGGAGGCAGCCTGCCAGACTGCTTTTGGTGGCTGGGTGTTTCAAAAGCAATGGCTCTTCCCAGTCCCCAATGACTTTTCTAAAACACGCAAGGCAAGCCTTCAGTAACCAAACGTAGATGCTACCAGGTACACGTCTCTGAGAGCTACCAACCCTTCTCTCTCTTCATGGCCAGTGGACAGTGTAGGGCGTTTTTGGGTGTAATTCTCCTATCCTAAGGCTCACTGCAGTGTCACACACACTAAGCCAGCAGGACTTAGAAAGGGGGATCGAAGGTGGGACGTCATTAGCAGCCTGGAAAGGAAGACACCCTTTCCCTGAGAAACAACCTTCCTGTGAAGGACAACCTAAACACAGCTGGATGGCAATGAAGATTACTTTCCAGAGCACTAGGTTGCAGCATCGCCGCAGGTCTCTCCAGCAGTGACCTCCTGGCTTTCTAGCAATGATCCCCAGTACCCACAATGAGGAGCTGAGCTTATAACTCTCTTACTGTCACATTTGCCACAGAGCCAATATCCAATGTACTTAGTTATGCTCTTGGGTCCTTGATTACGAACAGCTCCCCTTATTAGAAATAGCAATAAGAAACAAAATGCCCTCCCCGAAGCACTGACTCCTATTTGGAGTTACAAAAGCTTTTTACAATTGAACCAGTATTCATTCAGAAGAGGAAGATGAAACTTTCCCTGATCTTTTGTCGCATTACAAACCTGAAATGTGTTCCCTATGCACTGTGGCTCACGGACTTCTAGAGGATTTCCAATAAATACAGGTCATTTTATGGCTCAGAGTGAAAACCATATGAAAAACTCTGGCTTTTGCTAATTTAGACCTCCAGCTCAGCACGTGCATGTGGGTGGCCTTTTGAAGTTTAGCAGCAGATCTTCTGCTTGAGCAAAATGGCTTAGTTCTCTCGCAGTCAGTGGCGCTAGGCCAGCCTGCACCATCTGAGGACAAGCCCTCTCACATTTATCCCAGCACAAAACTCCAAGAGGAACTCAAAAAACGTTAAGGCATCTGCAGAGAAAGCTTTGAAAAAGTCTGTGCAAAGTCCAGTCAACTGAAACTGCAAAGCTTTGCCTCCAGTGTGTGCGGAAGAATGGACTGCACAGTCAGAAAGCCAAAATATTAATGTAAGCTCCCACAACATGTCTGTCCAAGAAAGACAGTGCTAAAAAAAAGAAGCGTGGGCCCCAGCAAACAAAAGATGGACCTCATGTGCTGCTAATAATATTCAATCATCAGGACTAGGCTAATTTCCTCTCATATTGCCAGATCCAGACCACAAATAATTAACTGCAGAAAAGATGCAATCTTTGTTGTTGTTTTTGTTGTTGTTTTAATAAAAAGAATGAATCCAGATCCACAGAGGATACAAGGCTAGTCTGATTCGTTCTTGCTGAAGATTTGGTCCTTGGTATTTGCTGCTAAGCTAATAAGATGATCAGCAGGATGATAGCAGGTAAGAAATGCCATGTGTTATATTATGGAAAAGCAAACAGCTGAAGCAAAGGACCTGGGAAATAGAAAGTAGCACATCTGTTGGAGGAAGGACCATTAAGCAGAACTGTGCTAAGCAGCACTTGCTGAACCACCATGTGCACATGAAGGCCAACCCCCCCCCCCCAGGTGAATGCAATGCACTTGATATTTCCCGGTGTCCATAGGATTTCATCAAACCCAACGCTGAAAGGCAGCAAAAGGGCTCACGTCTTCCCCCGGTAGCAACCTTCCCCCAGCTGAGGAAGCGGCTCCCTGCCAGCTGTCCTCCTCGGAGGAAGCAGGAGGATTAAATCTTTTTAAGGCACCCAAGACTCAAAAGTTAAACATTATCACCCATGAAATAGGTCTGTTGACTATTTAGACACCACAGGTCTCACCTTCACTTGAGTTCACTGGCAGTCTACATACTGGGGTTAAAACAGGAGGATGATGACTAAGATGGACTAAATGAGTTACCTTCAGGTGGCTTCTCCACTGACTTTAAAGGAAGCCAGATGAATAGCCAAGACTGGCCTTTACAAAGGAATTCCTACTGCTGTGGATTCCAGCCTCAGGGTGTCCCTCCTGCAGTAGCCATAGCCAGTAAGGGACCAATGCAAACCACTGCTATTGCTTATCTGCCTTAGTTTGTGTAGTTTGGTGCTTCATCCCTTCCAGCCAGGGGAAGAGACACCATCTGGGGACTCGGTACTGACCCCTTGTTCCACCCCTCCTATGTTGTGTGTGTTTCACACTGTCTGCTGTCAAAAAAAAAAAAAAAAAAGGAAGAAAAGAAAAAATATCTCTACCAAGCAGCTGCGTCATAATTCAAACCTGTGCCTCGACACCTAAAATAGCTAAACAACAGTTTTGCCAGTTCCCACTGTTTCCCCAAGAACTCATGTCCCAGCTGCTCCGTGCTTGTCGGAGTGATCAAACCACCTTCATGAAGACCAACCCATCTGGTCCCCTCCCTCCAGTCCGCCAGGGAAGCCAAGTGAGCAGTATCAGGACAAACCCATGGAAAGACAGGTTGTCGTAACAGAAATAAAACCTGTTCTTGTCACGCCTCACCACAGCACGCACACCCACAAGGTGCATGCGCACACACCTCCGTACAGAGCTGCGACTACTGTGCTCCAGGGTTCATCGTCAGGCCAAAGAAGCATCCCCAAGCGTGGAGCTGCATTCAGATTTTTGGCTCCTCTTACAGCTACTGAGGAGCTAAAGGCACCTATATCTTTGGCTACATATGGAGCACATGGACTTAGAAAACCTGAATTTTATACCTCTAGGTAGGTAACATGAATATCCTCTTGGGAGAGGTATACTCAGGAGGGAGAGTTTGCAGTGTCAGTGTGGAGAGAGGGACTCCCTGGACCCCCTTCCCACACTCCACTCCTGTCCTGCCCAAGGAGGGTCTGAAGGTCTCCCCATGTCCAGACCCTCGACCCCCTGCTCTTGGCTGTGATTCACAAGCAAAGGGACCCCAGGGGCTGCAGGGAGTGGGTGCACCCACACAGTGCTCATTGGGTAATACCCAGTTTCTAAAGGGTTAAGGACTGATGGCAAGTGTACCCTGGAGCGGGCTGTGCAGGCGTAAGCACACCCACAGGGAGGTTACAGGTGGGTACCAGCAGCTGGTGACTTGCTGGTCTATAACAACCTTTTAATAAACCCCTAGGTATGAACCCTTTCAAAGGGGCTTCAGTGTAAACCACCACCACAAGAGCCATTGCCTCCGGCTCTAGGTAGATGAATTTTTCCCTCTGTCCCTTCTCCTCGGTAAGATGGCACATGGGCATGCACAGAGCCAACAGCCGGAGGAGAATGGACCCACCAGCGGGGTTCAGCATGCAAATCCATCGCAGCTGCCAAACCGACCTGATCCCGCCAGCTGGTCTTGTTTAAGGGGGCAACAGGGGAGTTGCAAGAGGCAGGAAGACTGAGAGGGAAGTAGTTAAGTTGGAATTAATTTGTCACTCCATATTTAACCGACCTCAAAACTATTAAACAAATCTAATAGGAAATATCCCCCAGATTCCAAATACCTCTGTGTTGCCTGCTGGGGACCAGCCACCACGCAGGGCTTCGGCCGTCGGGCAAACTGGTACAGGGGAAGGGGGGAAGCCTCCTCCCCCATCCCCAGGCCTGGTTTAGTTCATGCTAGCTTCTACCCTAAGCCTACAGGACAGTTGATGGAAGAAGCATAGAGAGTATCCAGCATCCCAGGTTGAGGTGATGGAACAAGCTAAGGGATCCTGATGCATGTAGCATGGCTGTGGGCTTTCCTGGCTCCTGCTGGAAGCAAACACAGAGGATGCTGCAGGCGTCAGGAGCAGTGACTGGCTGCCCGGGAGTCATCGGTGATTTTTCCACACCTCAAAAAGAAAAAAATATCCCAACTCCTCGCACGTTAGTTGCAACTACCACCCTCTCTGCATCTGGAATAGAGAGGGAATTGGGAGATTTAAGGCTCCAGATGGAGTGGAACTGGATTTTATTGCCAAAAACACACAAACTCGGCAGCTAGAATATGGAGAGAGGCTAGGGGAGGAAAGCTGGCATAAAAACTAAGAAACAAAAAGCAGCTTTTTCTTGCAAATAGGTGAATCCAAGCCAACCCCTCCGCATGGCTTAAAACACTTGGTGACAACATATTTCTTACTGCAGGATGTTGTTAGTTATTGCCTCAGGTCTGCGCTCTGCTTTTGAGCGCACAGACTTGTGAGGGTATCCTCCCCTGGATGAAGTTAGCCAGGAAGTAGCAAATATCACAAATAATTGAGTTCAGCCTGATTACGGTAGCTGAGTATATTGGGATGAATATTGCATAAACATCCTCCCTTCTGAGGATAACCAGCTGGGCATTTTAGACCGATACCCCTCAGCATTTAAAAATAATAATAATAATAATAATAAAGAAACGGCAAGGCAAAGCACTGGGCGGAACGGCTCGCTGGAAAGCTGCAGGCACTGCTTGCCTTCGCATGATTAAAGCAGCGTTCCCCGAGCGTTTCTGCGGGCAGTTAACGCTTCCCCGGCCTCCTNTCCCCTAGCCCTCCTCCCCCTTTTTTTTTCATCTTTTCAGGTTTTTCAGCTGGTCCCGGGATGGGGCCGCTCCCTGCCTGGCAGGCGAGCCGCAAGGCTGTGCCTGCCTGGGGAAAGGCTGTTGGGGTCTCATCCCTGGGGGTTTGGTCCCGCTGCGGTGAGCAGGACAGCAGAGACTGAACCCAGTGACAGCCAGCTAAATGCCCTTGAATCAACCTTTCCCCCATACCACTGCGTCATCCGGCAGAAAGCTGAATTTAAAGCCAAAAAAGGAGGGCAGAACAGTAATGCTGAAATTCTGGAGAATGTTGCTTCCTTATGCACCAATCTCTAACCTCAGCTCCCCGCTCCGTGAGAGTGAGAACGTGCTGTTCCCATCCCAGGGAGATGGCAGAGATTAAATGTCTCGATCAAGGTCACTCCAACAGCACTGGGAAAGCAACCCAAGAGCTTCGCACTGGCAGCTTCCTGCGTCAGAAGCCTTGCAAAGCCCACTTTTATTTTCTTCCCTAGAAACCCAGAGGGATCACTCTTACATCTAGGGACACTGGTCATGTCTATGTTTTGAGGAACATTTTTAAAATAAATGCCTAAATAAGTTTGAGGTATTCAAACTAACATTTCATTAATACCTTAGCTTTTTTTTTTGTCCATTCTTTTGATAGGAGACAAGAATCTAGCAAAGTCTATCCAGGTATCCTAAAAGACTCTGTGAAGAAGGTGACTGTAGTTATAAGGAAAGCTTGAGCAAAAAGGACAGGTTATTCAGTCCAAGTGTTGCAAGCCCTGTGTTACTAATTCCCCTGTAGCCAGACACCCACTAAACAGGTCAGAGCAAAGATGTTTTTGCAAAAGATTCATCCACTCCCTCCCATCATCGGGAGGTTCAGGGCCTGAACCAGCTCCTGCTGAAGTGAATGGGCAAACTCCCTGCTTTTAATGGCACAAGATCAATTCCCAGTTCTGCAGGCAAAAAGTCAAACAAACAGCAAGCCTTTTCCCCCTAGATATTAGGGATGCACACCTCTCCGGTTCGGAGCGGGCAGGTTTGTTCAGGTTTCAAGGTGGGAAAAAAAGCTTTAATGTTGCCTTCTTTTTTCTTTAACTGTTAAAAGGCACAAAACTGCTATAGATCTATCCACACACAGAGCAAACAGCAGTGGTTGGTTGTTTAAAGGTAACACCGAGGCACAAAGGCCCCTGGAAGGAAGGGGAGCCTCAATGCAAGAATCCTCATTTAACCTTCCTCAGCTGCCACACGTCAGCCCCCTTTCACCAACCGCATGGTCTCCTCTCCATAAATCCCAGGCACGTCTGACATCTGCTCAGCACAAAACGCACGTTTTATCTGCCACCCTGTCCTGTAACAGTGCATATCCATCCCCAGCACAGAGGGCATTCAGCAAGAAAGATCCGCAGCTCGTGGAAAACTCTCCTCCTGCTCCAACTGGGAGGAGGTTAGGTGTGAGCAACCGCAAGGCTGTGACCTAAATTGGATGGAGAAAGCCCCAACTTCATCCTTTTCCTGTGCAGACCCCCAAAAGAACCATGTCTCACCCCTTTCCTCTCCCAGGGCAGAACTGCATGGCCTTTCCAGGCCAGACCGGGACGAAAGAAACTCATGAGCTGATGGCTGGTCAAGCCAGCCCCATGGCTTTTCCCTTCAGGAGCTTGCAGCTAGCAGTGAACAGCTGACAAGCTAGCTTTACGCCAAGGGATGCTTGGTTTTAAGCAAGAGGAACAAAACAAAATACACCTTGTATGTACGTCCCTTCTACCTGAAGGCTCACTCACCATCCTGCAGTGATGGACCAGCTTTAGCATCTCCAAACGTATCTCAGCCTGAACCGCCCTGCAGTGATCACCCTGGGAGAGGCCTTGGCACAAGCACACACTTTTTTACTCAGACAAAATTCTTTTGTTTTCTCGCTTCTTAAGGTTAGTTTGTGGTTTTGTTTTGCTTTTTTTAAATCTCGTAGGAAGAAAAAAAAAAAGAAAAGGGCTTATTAGGGCTTCAAACTATGTGCCAGTGCCTCTGCCCCTTGAGAGTTTGGTGTCAAGCAAACTCTGGTGTCACCCAGAGCCACAGTTCTTACTTGCCTGTGTGTTTTTCAGCTGAGTAACTCCATATATTCATATAGGGAACATCACAGCAATGCACACGCTTCAAAAATTACATGGCAGCGTCACGTTCATCATAGGCTGATTCCAGCTCAGGATCTGCAGGGAGCCGCGATGAAAGTCTGGTCCAAGGATATGGTGATACGGTTTTCAGAGTAAAAATTACTGAGTTCCCCAAGGGGAGGAAGACCCTGTGTGAATATAGGATTTTTCTAAGCTATTCTGTGAGGAAAAACCTCTTGACTTCATCGAGTTATTGTTAGATATGGAATAGGTGGATTAGAAATGCTTTCTAAAATCTGGGATTTAACCTACAGCATGATTTTCATTTAAAAAATGGGGGAATTGCCATTTGAGGGAAGAATGCAAATCCATTACCCTACAATCGTGTTTTCTACAGTGATCCTTAGGAGCTACCTTGGGAAGATGTGTAAGAAACAAAGCAAGTGTAAGGCAAGACACGTGTGGCAGCTGGCGGTTTGGGACTCGCACCTGAACCAGACCTCTGCATCTGAACTCTGGAGCAATATCAGCTCCTGACTGAGTTATCTCTCAATGAATTTGTCTTTTCCTTTTTTCACTCCTTTTTAGTTTTGGCCTCCACAAGATCCAGCAGCCGGGAGTTCCTCAGTTTAATTGCACAGGGAAGAAAAATCGTTTCCTTATGATTTTTTTTAAACCTGCTGACTGACGATTTCGTCGCTAGACAGTAAATGTTAGGAAGAACATAATGCTTCACTATCCACCTTTTCTACACCATTCATCTATGCTCCTTGACATCTACAGTCTCATCTTAAATTGGAAGTCAGCCTATACTTCCTTCTCTGTACTTTCTCCATCTTTTCTAAATCCTCGCAGCGTGGGGAACAGAAGAGCACGCAGTATCTTTGCCATTTTGATGCCACAGGCAGGCAGCTGGCACAGACAACGGTAGATGGTTGGGGGTTGCTGGGATCCAAGCAGCATCTCATCTTGCTGCCAGCCCCATTCCACACCTGGGGCATAGACTTAGAAGGTGTAGAAGAAAGTCCAGCCTTAGAGCTTTTCTGCTATTCCCATGGGAGTTGGGAAAGTGCAGAATAAACAATAACAACAATTATTCCAGCTGGAAAATATTATTTCTCCTGGCTTCTTTTCTGGCTCAGAGGGAGAGCTGGTTGGAATTACATAAAGTATTTGTGATTGAGGAAAACAGCTTTTCAACTGAATAATAACTTCTCTGCAAATGTTTTGAAGTTACTGTTATTGCTTAACACCTAAAATTAAACATTTTCGGTAATTTTTTTTTAAATAGAATTCCTCATCCCTCTGTTTTTTTGTATTGAAAGAGAAGACTCACAAATTTCTCTGACTGATTCAAATCCCTCATAGCAGAAATATACTCAAGCAACCCAATGACTACACTTAACCAATGAGTTGGGACACAGGGCTCCAGAGGCTGGAGTTTACTGGGAAGAAACAAAATTTAGCCCAAGCTGCTTGACCTGTCCAGCTCAGAAATATCAAGGCTGATTCTGCTTCCACTCCACATCCCATGGTGTATTTTCTCCTGGTTTCAAGGGGGACTTGTCCCGCTTCATAAGGGAAGACTCACTTGGGACCTCAAATGGCTCAAAGCGTCTTAGAAAAAGAGGATTAAGACATCTGCTGGGTGCAGTGGACTACCTGTGCTGGCCTTCAAAGGCTCTTATTGCTCCACGGCAGCTGGTGCAGATTAGACCTAGCTGGGCTTCGACCCAGCTCGAAGCTTCATGGACCGCCAAAGCTGCAGTCCTCTGCCCTCCTCTTCTAAGCAAGAGCATCAGTTGCCCTGGCACAGAGACCTCATCCTGCCCTAACTGTAGCCCCACGAACGTACAGACACCCCTTTAAATGCTTTACCAAGAATCACTTTCCTGCTGCCTGCAGCCCCCGGCTTGCACACAGCCTCTGTGTCTGCAGGACGATGAAGCAGGATGGGGAAACCCATGGGCTGTTCCTGCGGCCAGGATGCTCCATGCCCATCCACCCAGGCCACGCCAATCTGACAGCTCTCCAATTTGAGCAACTCTGTCCTTAGGCTGTGACTCACCGGCTTTGTCTGACTGATTTTGAGCGAGGTTACAAGGTCCAACAAATGCGCACGTTCGTGCCATGATGGTCTGATTCATCACTCTAAGCTTTGGGCAGGCTTGCCTTACATGGAGATACACAGATTTGGGCCATTCTAATGGCACAGAGAAAGAAAGAAAGAAAGATTTGTCCATCAAAGCTTGCCCCAGGCAACACATTTAATGCTGCTCTCCAGAGAGCCTGGCAGATATACGAAAGGCACACAGTCAAACAGAACAAATGAAAAGATCTTCTGCTCTATGGAAAAACACAAGGGCTCAGCTGCTAAATATTTAATACCGAGAACTTCCCTTCCTTTCTGCCTCCTCCTTTCTGTACATGTTCAGCTTGCTATGGTTGCAAAGGGCAAGAGCTCTGGGGCGCAAGAGAGCACTTTCCAGCTCTGACACCCACCACGGTGAACCAAACCCAATGCAACTGGGAACAGGCTGTTGGGATTCAAAAGCCAAGTGGGGCACTAGTGGAGCAAGAACATTTGCACAAAGGCAAATTTGCACAAAGGGACAGCTGTGCACCTCTGTGTTCCAGACCTGTGTGCTTTCCGTGCTTTGCCTGCAGACCATAGCCTATTCTTCCCAAATCACTGCAGGGTGCTAGACAGGCAGTAGTGTAAAACCTGCCTGTGCAGAAGTGGATGGAGAATGGCAGGGCCCCACAGACAAGCCCCCAAAATATCTCTGTCCGTTGGAGAGCAAAACCAAGAAGCTGGAGCTATTGGGAACAGACCTGGGGGAAAATTTCCCAAATAAAGAGAAAAATACCAGTTGTTGACAAAAGAAATGTTTCATGGGAGTGGTGCTTTCAGTGCAGCTTTATTCTGGGTGGAGGAAAACTGAAATAACACACACTTGGTGGCAGCTGGGAGAGTTGTGCTTCAGTGGAGCAGGAATGAAACATCTGACTTTTGGAGGGACTTTTTGTAGTAAAAAGGTTTTCAAGCACTGACCAAGTAGGACTTTTCAGAGGACCCAGAGGAACATATCCATACCTAATACATATTTATGTACATGTATGAATGTTATTTCAGGCGTTTACATAGTTTTGATCTACTTCCAAACAGAAAAGAAGGATGCAGCCATCCAGGCACAAATAATCCTCATTACAGCTGTGCTGAATGCGCTTCCCAGCACCCTAGAGAGGAAGCAGCATTTCTGCATGGTGACCATCTGTTCTTCCCACTGTGCCCAAATTTCCAGGGGGGTGGATCTCAACCAGCCTTTGTCCCATGTCTCTCACCCAACAGCCATCTTAGACTCCCAGCCGGGTACCGGCATCCTCCATCTCTCCCTGGACCAAAGGAATAGGGAAGAAGTACAGCACCAGAAAGAGGACACAGTGAGGTGGAGTAAAGGCAGAAGCTGGGGCATTCATGTAGGCCACCAGCATTTCAATGAGCTGTGTCCCTCATTGCAAGTAAATAAAGAACTGGAGCTCCACTTCCCAAAGCCCAGCACCCCCTCTCACCATGCCCATAACACAGAGAAACTTCCTTGTCCCTCGTGTGTAGAGGAAACTCATGTTTTAGGAAAAAGAAAGCAATTAAAAAACTCAAAATAGACTGAAGCTACAAATCAAGCTCTTCCCTCAGTTAATATTTAATGTTGCAATTGGGTGGGTTTCAGTGGGGGGAAAGCACTGGGATTTCTTTGCTACAGATTGACTATGTGAAACTCAGTGTGTCAAAAAAAAAAAAGAAAAGCAATTTTGTTGAATATTTCAACATCTGGAGCCACTTAGTGGCAGGAAAAAGCAACTTCTTGAGAAGCACTTTTGATCTAGAGCAGTGGTTTTAAACCTTTTTCTATTTGCAGATCCATAAAATTTCTCCCTGCATAACAAATATAAGCCTACTGACAATCAGCTCTGCCATCTCAGTCAACTCTGGAGATCCCTTAGATGTTGAAACGCAGGAGAGGCAAAGCTGTGCTTTCATAGACCTGCACAAGCCTGTCTCCTAGACCGCTTCACTTCCCAGCGCAGGGAGCTGGTCACTTCATTACAAGATAACCTGCAGAAATGCGATCTCGCCTCCCTCGACACGGCGTGGCCTTTTTTCTAAGGCTGAGACTGTTGTTATCTGTGGAACTGGTACTCACCAGGCCTGTGTCACCCTGATAAAGCTGCTCAGCTCTGCCCACAGACAAGCAGTGCATTTGTGCCTTTAAAGACTACCTCAGAGCTGCTACACACCAGAGAGCTAATTCAGGCTGTGTGTATCATCTTATCTCTCCTGCTTCCCAGAGTCTGCTGTGCCCAGCTTCGCAGCCACCATGCTCCACTGACTCTGGCTGAGACTGCCTTGGTGGAGACACCCTGGGCTCTGGGCAGGTCCTAGGGAGCCCATTTGCCTTGTCCGAAGGTCCCCAGCACCATTGAGGGACCTCTTTCAGCCAGAAGCAGGCCAAGCAAGGGATACGGTTCAGTAAAGGGAATAAGGCTACAAGACGCTGCATTTGGAGGCAGAGGATCTAGGTACCATCCTCATCCCCTGGTGAGTTTTTCTCATGTCATGGTGCTTGGACATTACCTCTCCCCCTACTCCCAACCCAGGCTTTGGGCTTAGCTCTTGCTTGATTTGACTTGCTTAATTTCTCTGTACACAAGGTCAATACACTGCCAAGAAGGAGGTGAGTCGGTCCTCTGCACTGTACCTCACAGTGACAGGGTAGGGAGAGTATGGTTGTAAGTTGTCCTGGGGGAGCCTTTTTTACTTATTTGAGCAACAAACCTGCCTTTTTAATTGGTCAAGGATTTGTTAGCATATCACTGGTAAATCTGCTCAAAGGACTACTAGGAAAGCCCATGAAAAACAACTGCTGTGCCCAACAAAGAATAGCATAGATCAGGTCTTTGTTTCCATCGTATTTCTTCTCAGCGCATTTGATTAGTTTGGTTAATTGAACATGTAACACACTCTATTATCATGCACCAGCAAAAGAGGTTTTATGACTCAAACAAATATGGCCATTATTAGCTGCTTCTGACATAACAAACAGGACTATTAGCTTTGGAGAGGCAGTATTTTATGTATGGCTTTTTGGTAAATTGGCTGCTTAATCACATTTTTTTTTTGTAAAAAGACCTCTCCTTCATGGGCTGTCTCTGAGCGTTCGGTGCAGGACTGCGACGGGACACAATTCACAGCACTATTAGAAGGCCTGTGTAATACAAACGTTTTCCCTCCTTTTAGATTGATCTCCCACAAGGGTACCATCACACATCACTCTAAGCACCTCTGGCAAGCGTGCACCCCTTATAACAGCGCAGACCAGCTCCAACCAGGCTTAGGCTCATTTAGTAAGAGTCTAACGAAAACTAATTAGCAAATGGGCTCAGTGAAGGAAAATAAACTCAGCCAGCCCCTCTACACACCTCTGTCTGTACTGGACATCTTTTAGGCACACTCACCCCTTGCCTCTCCCCCTCAAAAATGCTCTAATTTCCCTATCAGACAGTGATGCCTTTTTTGTAGAAACTTGTACTGGTTTCACAATGCCAGTATAGTTAAAACTGTGTTGAAATGTGTATGGTCCTACTGGTACAACGGGGACTCTCTGCATCCTCCTGACCTCTGAGTCCCTCGTGTCCACCACATCTTAGTGCCTGCTGGTGATCAAGGAGGAGCAAAGCAAGTTTCTGCTGTGTTTGCACAAGACGATGGATAGACGTCAGCTCCGCCGCTGGGATGGCACCATCCACCCTGGGAACGAGAAGAACCTGCCCTAGAGCATGGCACTTCTACTGCTCCAAGCACACGGCGCAAAGGGGTTTTGTCATAACACTACCAGATACATTGATAGTAGGAGACAAAAATACCAGGGATTCACTGTGAAAGGCACTTCAGGAGACCTGAAATTCTTATACCTTTGTTGTAAGCTACATTTCTCTAGAGGCTTCTTGTTTGGCCTCGTGTCTGTGACATATGTAGCTGTTGCCTTCATTAGCCATCGGCTCTTTTTTTTTAATTTGGAAAATGTGATCATCAAAACTGAACTTTTCATAGGAAATGATGAGTTTCAATATCTTTCTTGCTAAAAAGAACGTTTCAAAAGTGCTAAAATGATGCTTTGGCTTTTTAAAACAGAAATTCACTGTTTCAAACAGCTTACATTTTCAGTTACAATAGTTCAAAGAATTCAGTTTGAAAATGTTTTGTTTATTGATTAAAATTAAAATACTAGTTTTCAGATGTTTTAGACTGTGATTTTGGACTTCCCAATCAGTTTCAGAATATTTTTTGTTTAGTACTGAACATTCTTGTGGGAGGACGGGTCACTTCTCTCTGGTTTATTATACCAGGGTAAAATATAATAGCTGAGTAGTTAGGTGATCTAATTGTTTCTTATGGCTTTAATTTCTACAAATTTGTCAATGACTATGAATTTGCATAACCTAAACATAGGTTTAGGTGGTAGGACAACGTTCAGTGATGCTATTCACATGCATGTGAATGGGAAAGTGCATCACTTAAATACCTTTTGCATTGTGGTCACTCTGAAATTCAGAGCTGGTGGAATAATAAAATATGAATGAGTATCTGCATCTTCAGAGTTGCACTGAATGCCACAAGTCATCTTATCATAGAATAGTTTGGGTTGGAAGGGACCTTTAAAGGTCATCTAGTCCAACCCATCCTGCCATAAGCAGAGATGTCTTCAAATACATCAGGTTGCTCAGAGCCCTGTCCAGCCTGATCTTAAATGTTGCCAGGGATGGGGCATCTACCACCTCTCTGGGCAACCTGTGCCAGGGTTTCACCACCCTCATTGTAACAAATTTCTTCCTTATATCTAGTCTGAATCTCCCCTCTTTTAGTTCAAAACCATTGCCCCTTGTCATATCACAACAGGCCCTACTAAAATGTCTGTCCCCATCTTTCTTATAAGCCCCCTTTAAGTACTGAAAGGCCACAAGAAGGTCTCCCCGGAGCCCTCTCTTCTCCAGGCTGAACAGCCTCAGCTCTCTCAGCCTGTCCTCATAGGAGAGGTGTTCCATCCCTCTGATCATTTCTGTGGCCTCCTCTGGACCCACTCTAACAGGTCCGTGTCTTTCCTCTGCTGAGGACCCCAGAGCTGGAGGCAGTACCCCAGGTGGGGTCTCGCCAGAGCAGAGCAGAGGGGCAGAATCACCTCCCTCGACCTGCTGGCCACGCTTCTTTTCATGCAGCCCAGGATACCGTTGGCTTTCTGGGCTGCGAGCGCACAGTGCCAGCTCACGTCCAGCTTTTCATCCATCGTTTGTAGAGATCCAGAAGAGACTGCTTGTGGATTAAGATGTAACTTAATACAGAGCACAGGATTGTTCTCTGCTTCCCAATTAACTCCTTTATGAGTAAAGGTGGTTGATGTTTTAACACTTCTGACTCAAAAAGTTTCAGTCCATATTGCTGATTTTGCTTTTTAAGTAGGTAAAACTGTTTCACAATATTTGGTAGGCATAGGGGGATTTCCCAGACAGAGAGATCTATATCCTGGAAGCTTTTCAAATTTTATGCAAAACCCTTCTCTTTCCACATTTGACTCCATGACTAGTTTTTACCACGGAGAATAAATTTACCTAAAAATAACAGCCTCCATCCTTATTTGCCAAGATTTTGATTTGCGTATACCATCCCGTTATCCAAGGTTAGTTGATCTCAGACAGACCTTTCAGCTGTTGATGTGTAAAAATTGAGGACTACTAGACAGCTTAATAACTATGTGAGTACCTGCTATAAATGCTGAAATGCAGGGCAAGAATGAGTGCCCATTACCCTTGTAACATTACTAGAATCTGAATGATCCCCCCAAAGCATTAAAAATCCCTTGTGGATGCTGGTAAGCTTTGTGGATGGGACTCCTTATGCTCTTAAATGAAGGGATCTTGGTTTGACTGGTTCAAGGTCAGACAAAACACAGCAAAGGGATTATAAAGAGGGTGACAGCAGCTATTTCTCAAGAAGACAATGGATCCTGTGCAGGCACAATTTACAGAGGTACTTGAGAGCCAAGGGTATTAGCCAACCCTGGTATGGAAACTAGCGTTATGTCTACTCTAGGGACACTGAGACTATATGAGGTCTGAAGAGGAATTATTTAAATTAGAGCTTAAGAGGTCTAGTTCTGGACTTGCCATAAACTGATTCTTTATTCTGGTCATCATCAGGTTGATTTTTTTTGCCAAGCTGATGGTTCTCATAAGTGTGTGATGACAGTTTTGAGGAACTTTCCCCAGTTTCCATCACCATCTTTTGGAAATGCAGATGCTCAACAATATTCTAGAACAGTCTGTTCACATCAGCTCCTGAGTGATGACACAGAAGGTCTACATTCATCCTAACCAAATGAAAGGTCTTGCTCAAGGTGCATAGGCTAGCAGCCAATTCACCCTGGGATCATTTTCTTGTCAATGGACTGTGGTGGGTTGACCCCACCAAAGCCGCTCTATCACTCCCCTCCTCAGCTGGACAAGGGAGAGAAAATATAACAAAAGGCTCATGGGTTGAGATAAGGACAGGGAGAGATCATTCACCAATTACTGTCATGGCTAAAACAGACTCAGCTTGGGGAAAATTAATTTAATTTATTACCAATCAAATCAGAGAAGGATGAGAAATAAACCAAATCTTAAAGCACCTTCCCCTCACCCCTCCCTTTTTCCCCGGGCTTAACTTCACTCCCGATTATTCTCTACCTCCTCCCCTCCAGTGGCACAGGGGGATGGGGAATGGGGGTTGTGGTCAGTTCATCACACGTTGTCTCTGCAGCTCCTTCCTCCTCAGGGGGAGGACTCCTCACACCCTTCTGCTCCAGCGTGGGGCCCTCCCATGGGAGACAGTCCTCCATGAACTTCTCCAACATAAGTCCTTCCCACAGGCTAGTTCTTCACAATCCACTCCAGCGTGGGTCCCTTCCACAGGTTGCAGTCCTTCAGGAACAGACTGCTCCAGCGTGGGTCCCCCGCAGGGTCACAAGTCCTGCCAGCAAACCTGCTCCAGCGTGGGCTCCTCTCTCCATGGGTCCTCAGGTCCTGCCAGGAGCTTGCTCCAGTGTGGGCTTCCCATGGGGTCACAGCCTCCTTCGGGCATCCACCTGCTCTGGTGTGGGGTCCTCCACGGGCTGCATGTGGGTATCTGCTCCACCATGGACCTCCATGGGCTGCAGGGGACAGCCTGCCTCACCATGGTCTTCAGCACGGGCTGCAGGGGAATCTCTGCTCCAGCGCCTGGAGCACCTCCTCCCTCTCCTTCTTCACTGACCTTGGTGTCTGCAGGGTTGTTCCTCTCATGTATTCTCACTCCTCTCTCCAGCTGCAACTGCTGTTGCGTGGCGGGGAGGGGGTGTCCCCCCCTTCTTAAATATGTTTTCCTAGAGGCACTACCACCATCACTGATGGGTTCGGCCTTGGCCAGCAGTGGGTCCATCTTGGAGCCGGCTGGCATTGGCTCTATCAGACATGGGGGAAGCTTCTAGGAGCTTCTCACAGAAGCCACCCCTGTAGCTCCCCCGCTACCAAAACCTTCCCATGCAAACCCAATACATTGATAAAAGCACCTTCAGAGAGTAATTCAGGTCCATAGATAGATAGGAACTTAGAATGACCAATCTCCATCCCCTGTAGAACAACAGTAAGGCAGCTATGTTCCTAATTAGGAGCTGACTATTTCTCTTTACATACCGAGGAATGAGCCTGAGTGCTGGAGTCACTCCAATCACGAGTACAAAGAAGCACAAGGTCTGCAGGACTGAGGGGACTTGTGCTGAGGTCATGCGTACAAAGTAGCATGTGAGATTCCAGATGCTTTGAACCATCTTAAAAATGATCCTTTAATATTTAATTAAGACAAACTGAAACTTGTTGCAAAAGTTTCATGAATACATGCCAGTTCATGAACCAGAGGAGGTTCCAGACTGGCACTGCCAATGCTGAGCTCCTTCTACTACTGAGCAGTGGGAAAGGACATTCTGACCTCTTGATTACATGTGCACGGGTTCAGGAACCATGAAGTTAAAGGCTGTAAACCTCATAAGGCAAGAACTTCTCGTCCTCTCTCACCATGCTTATCCACTGCTCCATTGAAGGGATCTCTGAACTTCAAAATGGGAGTCCTCTCGCCTCTACCCAGCTCCACCATATTGCTGCAGTAACCAGCTGCTGTTTACTCAGGGTTGCTGGCAAAACACAGTCCCTTGAATAAAGAGCTCACCAGTGTATGCGCCAGTTCTCTCTGGATTGCACAACACTCCTGCTATTATCAGCTTTTGCACAAATACCTAATAGAGAGAAAACACTTGATTATGTAATAAAATCCTGTTTGTAGCTGCAGAACATCTTCTATATGTTTTTCTGCCCGGGATCATCTGTGCCCTACAATACATCCCAACTCAAACATTTCAAATATACCTCAAACTACACACCCCACTTGCCAAAAAATTAATGCAAGCAATTAGCATGGCAAACCAATTAACAAATAGTTCCATTCATTGCGGTGGAGTCCCACGTTTGAGCAGGCACTTCCTGCCTCCTGCACTTGCCCTCCCTTATGTAGAGACTCAGTAGTTATTCAGTGGAAATATTTAGAACACAAATTCACACTCTAAGCTGTTGGGGAGAGGCTCCCAGACTTGCCTAAATGTATTTTCTTCCCTTTTTCTCAATGGTTGAGTGCTAGTGAGAGGTGCCAGCTGGAAACCCTAAAAGCCTCTATATTTCCTTAAATAGTACAAACCTGTTTTATAGATATAGCCCTGAGCAACACCAGTATTTGAAACCTTGGGATTCTCTTTCCCTCCTGACTCGATGGAGTCACCTCTAAGGGCCAAGGAGACCCCCCTCGCCCCCCTCCATACCGCAGGCTCTCTGCCAGCACTGCCCACAACTGTGTACCTCGTACCACAACTCACTGCGAACCGAGAGGACCAATTCTCCCCAAAACTGCTACAAATAACCCTTTGGCACCTGGCTTGCCTGGAACTTCCCTGGAGACCCAGCCGAGCCCGTGGATGCAGCGAGGCCCCGGGGAGCATCCCCGCAGGCGGCGGGTTCAGCACCACGGACAGAGCCCGCTGCCCGCCCCCTGCCCGCCCCAGCCCCGCCGATGACTTTTCTCCAGGCCGTGCGGATGGGAGCCCTGCCGTGCTGCCCGGCACCGGGTGGAGGGAGGCCGGCGGGTAGCGGTTTATGCACCACCACGCCAATAGGATGCACAGCGCTTATCACAAAAATGGTTAAACAAACCATCACCACTAAATCCGGTGAACTGGGGTGCACCGGCAGAAGTGCACCAAAGAGCCTTAGACCTAGGGCCAGGCGGTGACGGGTATTTGGACACACAGATGAGACAGGGGTAACAATGGCTGGAAAAAAAGGATTTTTTGGCAGGGGTGGGTTGTACCAGCGGGTTACCAGATGGTTCAGTTCAACCAGACTAAACTATCTCCAGCAAAGCCCAGCCTTGACCATTAAAGTGTGAGCGTATGGTAAGGAACAGCCAGTTGAGAGGCAGCAGTGCATCATTTACTGAGCTACCTCTCCACGTAGAGACCAACAGCAGAAGGATCTGAGTTCCTTCCACTAACAAATTCCTGAGTGCCAACAGAGGGGTTACTATCTATTAAGACCTATTTATTTTTGTAGTTGTCTGAAAAACAACAAAAAGGAAGGCCCACTTATCTTAAAAAACCCGCACAATTAAAAATATCCTTGAAAGAATTTTATCACCTGCTTCACCCTAGGACGTAAAAAGGCCCGGACATGATGGAGCTGGATTAGAAATGAGCAAGTACTACTACAGTAAAACAAGGCCCATTAAAATGTGACATCCTGATGGAGGTCAAAAACGCGTGAATGGTGTGTTGTTTGGATAACTGCCATCCTGAGGGTGGGCTGCTGGACAGGCACTGTAACTTATCTGAAACGCCCGCTTCTACCAACAGGAGCCAATACTCCCAAAGAGATGGCAGGGCTGTGTTCCTCTCTGCCTTGATATATTTAATACAATGAATGGCAGTAACTGGTTTGACTCGACTGGGCAGGGGAAAGGCAAAATAACTCTCCAGAAGATTATAATCCAATTTCTTTGCAAAAGAAATAAATCTCCATTACTGCCCCACACCTCTCCTGCAGTTTCCAATCGGCCTCCGTGTCAAAGGAACTGCTTTTATGATGGATCTGGGGCATTTATTTTGACAACACAAGGCATAAACACTGCCCAGCATAAAACAGCTTGAGAGCTCTGATTTCAAGCTAAATGCAATAAGAGAAGAGAACCTTCCTACACCAGGGAAATGAAGACTGCTTTAGTGGATTATGGTGGGAGCATAATGTTTTCACTACAGAGAATCTCATACCCCTCTCTAGCCCAAAGTTCACGAGGAATATTCTTGCTATTTCAATTACTCTGAACGCTCCTCCTTCCCTCAGAAAATCCACGCCTCTTGCACGTGGAGGAAAGGCCGGAACACAAAGGCAATAACCACCCAGAGCATCCTTTCACAGCATCAGTCTCACCTCTCATGGGAAAAGATTTCAAGTGGAAGTAGTGCTGGAGTCCTGCTTGCCAGACCCCCGAAGTGTCTAGAAGAACATGATTTAGAAAGTGTACTACAGTGCCTGAACACACACAGCTGCTTACCACTTTGGCACAATTCAACTTGTGCCCGTCAGAGAGCTTCCCTGGTCCTCCCTGTAACCGCCTGCTGCCAGAGCTCACGCACGGTGGTACCTGGACTAGCTCTCTTCACCCCTCCTGCTGCAGTAGTGCCACCATGCAGAAAAGACTCAAGCTCTGATCTTGAGTGACCCTGTTAGCAGGGTTCTCCAGCCAAGGAGTTGGGGCATTTGTAAGGGGCATGGGCCAGCCTCCTTCCCTAAGACTAGTTTTGCTAGATGGGGCCAGGACCAGGCGTTTCTCCTTGAAGGGCTGTTAGAGGAGCTTTCCTTGCTGTCTCTCTCCTTATTTTCTGTATGGGACATATTTTCAGCTGGAGGAGAGGAGGGCTCTCTCCATCAGAAGACTGCAGTCTGAGGGCTAAGAGTCTCCTGTATCCTCTGAAAGGATTATAACTGTTTAATCTTCTCAGGAGAAATATGAAACTCCAACTGGAAATGCCGTGAACAAATCATCCAGAACCCAGGAACTGTGTGTCCAAGGGCAGAGCTCTTCTGTGCACAACTGCCTTTTAAAGAAACACGCAGCTACTGTGGTCTGTTGTGCAGAGCCCACTCCTTTTGTCATGAGTTAGGCACACTGCACACGTGCCTCATGGATTAAGTCCCCCTGGCACAGGAACTTGGAATTTGCGGATCCTGTCCCAGCTTACGTGCATGGTAGCCTTTCAGCTGCCTGGCGCTTCCACACTGGGGGTTCTTGCTGCACAGGCAGGAGGACCACTTTCAGGCTCTGTGGGAATATTATACTCACAAACTAAAGTTTAGAAGCCCCTGAGGTTAGACTCCAACTAAAAGGGGTTTTCAGGATGGTAACTTTAGATTTAGGAGCCTGAACTCCACCTACAATATAATTTTTTAATTGGGTCTAGATCCTCAACACCTGTGCAAACCCAGCCCTTAGCAATAAAAATCCAATTACCCAAGACTGGAAAAAATTTTACACTGAAGCACACGTATACTATAAAGCACACACTCCACCCTTTTGTCTCAGGGGCACCTAAGTAGCTGCTTAAAGTTACAGTTGGGCAGGTGATTTTTCTAAACAAGCTAAATCTAGGGGTGCTTGAATACTTGGCTGCACGCAATCCTGCATGCTGGCTGCCTCTGACCTTCTTCCCCCTGGAAAACATGCTGCTGTATCAAAGCTCTAATCAGACTATGTTGCCCTGGGCAGTCATGAGGTCAGTGTCTAGCTCCAAGCACAGGATATCGATGCATCCAGGCTGCTGTGTTTCCCTCTCATGCCAAATGCATTTTTTTTTTTTTTAATTCCTGCAACAGAAGGTGGAAGACGAAACATAAGAGATGGGAGAGAAATTGAAAATTGCTAATCTCTAATTTCAACTTGATAATTTGCTTTGGCCTTTGGGGTATTAAAATTATAACACTTTCAGGCTGTATTAAAAAAGGCATCAACTCTTTGATTGACAACTTTCTTAATAACTTTTTTCTTCTCAGAAGGCATTATATTCAGTTAATCTTTAAATGAAGTCAATTACCGCTTCTACCTTTAAAAGCAAATGCTCTCTTAATCATACAGGGAAGAAAAAGACACCATTTATATGTACTTTCTGTCCAGGTTTGGTAACCAATAATACAAAACAGCAAGGAAGAATGTCATGCCTGATCACCCAAGACGACGTGATCAAAACCTTTGGGCTACCTTTTCTTCATACACCAAAGCCCATACTGCCAACATGTTTCTTTAGTGAAAGACTTCAGAAGTTGTACAGACCAATCAGTCATGTTCGTATCGCCAAGGGTCCCTTTTCATTTCAAGTGACACAGTCAGGCTGCACAACCAGACCTCTATCTGAAATGGTTTTCTTTGCTGTTGTAACAACTAACACCTACAAGGTCTGCAGCTAAGCAAGAGATTGCCGACACATGGAGTGCTCTCCACATTTTTTGTCTGCTTTCAATATGTGACAGGGCTTTGTACCAGCCACTTTCACTACGGCTGCTTGAAGGATTTTCCTAGAGATTATTTTTTCTTCCAAGAAAGGGCTAATTTAATGAAATTAAGCCACTTTGCAAGACTGTAAATTGACTTCACTTTTTGATGGGAAATCACTGAAGCATTTTGCTCTTATAAACTCGGAATGCCTTGTCTGGACTTTGATATCACAGCAAGCCAAGTACACAGGNAAATTTTTTTTTTTTTTTTTTTTTTTAATTTTATCAAAACTAAATGTGTTGACTACACTGAAATGAAGTATCAGAATACTGTCAAAACTCAGTAGCTCAGGAATATACTGACTTTTTTTTTTTTTTTAAAAAAAGCCTGATCAAACAAAATTCCAGTTTTTCATCCCAGTTCAGGCCAAAATAAAATCCTGCTATCCCCCAGGGAGCTGCTTGGCCTATGTGCTAAGGCGCTCTGAGAGGACTCTGAGCACCACCGATCTGGGAAGGCATCAAACCACAACTCCTCAATCCCTGAACGAGGGCTCTAACCATTAGGCAGTTACGGGCTGAGTCCAAGAAGCAACCACACTAATGCACCTTTCCAAGGCAGGAGCTGAATGGAGGTGAGTTTTTTTGAAACCTGCTTTCAAGCAGCTCTCAGGCACAGGGAGATTTTCTTCTGAGATCTTCCACTGAGCACATCCCTTCTCTGAGATTAGTTCTCTCCTACTTGCACCAAAGAAAACCTAACATCCTACCCTGAGAGCTGTGCAAGAGGATTCTCACCACGGCAAAGCAAAACCTTGGTTTGTAGGGACCAGTCGTTTCCCACACTCCCAAACTCCCTCTTAAAGATGGGTTGAGGCCACCACCCCTCCCCAAAGCAACTTGTGAAGCAGAGCTCAGTAGCCAGCGTTCCCCTCCACCCCCAGCGTTTGCAGTCAATGCTGCAGGTGAAAGGATGGGGATCTGCAGCCATATCAATTTGCAATCAGACTCTTCAGCACAGCCCCTCTCTGCGGCACTTTTACTTTCCAGTAACGGTATCTGATTGGGAACAGGCAGGGCAGCACCTAGGATTAAGGGGGCCCGTATTAGCTGTTCCCTTTCCTGCTGTTTCAGTGGGGTTTGGAGCAGGTGCCTCATACTGCATTCCCGCAGGCTCTTGTCTGGCTGCCAGCCAGTCTGAGGACAGCTCGGAGCAGCTGTCCGGTCTGATGGGAGGGCCTGGACATTTGAGTGTGAGGCCACATGTCACCAGGAAGGGCAAACACCACCATTGCCTTCACTCTAATCTGGGATAATTCCCTCTTAGAAACATGATCAGGCTTGTATACCCCAGTGTCAAAATCCTGGGTGAACCCAGGTGGGAAAGGCTACTTTTTTTTCCTTTCTTTGTTCGATCATGATGGGGTGAGGTATGTTTTCTTTTCTTCTTCTTAGCCGCCAGGCTGGTAAGAAAACAGATGACAAAAGTCCATGAAACATTCCAGTCTGTTCTGTTTTCCCAGCACCTCACATGAAGAAGCTTGAAAGCATCTGAGCACCTGGTGTGGACACTTGTCCATGCAAGTGCTGTCTCCTGAGCAGAAACCTGGACACGAGAGAGGAAACTCTATCTTTTAGAGCACATTTCTCAGTTCACTCGCATGAGGCTCATTTCTAGCCTCAACACCTCTGTGGATACTGTTGGGAATTTTGCAGCTGATGAGGGGGGACAAGAGAAAACAACCAGACCTAAAGCCAAAATTTAACCTCCCTTGAAACTGTTGGAAGTTGATAGAAAGCCATTTGGTCTATTAGATGTGAGATGATGTTTGTACACACACGACCTTTTTTTAAGAGCGAGTTATCTAACTGCTGCACTATAGCCATGGGATGGAATTAACATTCAAGCATTACAATGCTTTTAGTAGATTATCTGTAAAATACCTGCTTTAGTCTAACCACAAGTCAAGGACTGACACAGGAATCAATAGCAAAGGTCCTGGTGTGTTACAAAGAAGGTAAAATTAGATGACCACAGTGGTCTCTTCAGCTTCAAATTCTATTAGAGGGTGTGAAAGGGAGAACATGAGCAGTCCTTACAGAGAGAAACAGAGCATTTACCCTACTTTTGCCTTTGCAAATGCAAAGAACTTAAAAAAAATCAGCTAGTGCACCAATACCCCAACATTAAGTGCTAGCCATGTAAATATCATTCCCTTTAGGAGACAAACCAGCTATGGTGGAAAAGCTACATAATTCATCTAAGGTCAAACTCAAGTCTAGTGTCAAGATCTGAATCCATCAAGACTCTTACAACTGCTCTTCTGTGATGGGGTTGGGAAGAGAGTGCAGGTTAAGAAGTGAAGGCAGGGAAAACCCAAGTCCTGTGTCCCATTTGTGAAATCCAGGACAAAATAGTGTCACAAAGAAAGTTTTCAGGACACAGAGACATTACATTAGTTTGGCGGACTCCACTCAACAGTTTTTACTCCATACTCTGCAGATCACTTCTGACCAACACAGGAACAGCTGCTTTCTTATTTTTGAAAATAAGAAACACCGAAAGGCCAATGCTGCTTTCCATGTAAGAAATTCTTCTAGCTGCTAACTTATGTTATTTGATGGCTGGAGAGGAGGAGTGCAATCACGGAGCTGAGTGTTGTCCCTGAAAATTTCTCTGGTGAGATGTCAATGTTTTGAGAATGCTCAATCAAGAAAATAAAAGGCAGGCAGCATTCCTTCTGCACCTCTAAACTTTGACCCCAAAGACAGTGAAAGTCTGCCACTGCAGAACTAAAGAAATGGTGGATGGAAGGTTTCTAGTCCAACCTCCCACTCAAAGCAAAACTAATGCCAACAGCAGAGCAGGTCAGCCGTGGCCTCATGTACCCAAGCCTAGGGGTCAAACAGAGTCAAATCTTCAAGGGTGGATAGTCCACTACTTCTCTAAGTACCTGTTCCAGCCTGCACTACCCAATTTTTTTTTTTTTTTCCCAAATATCCATTCTGACATTTGGAAGCATCATTTCTTGGCATTACCCCTTGTCACATCATCTCCCACTACTGAGTGAAGAGCTTGGCTCCAACATCCTTAATACTTCCCTTGCAGTAGTTGTAGACTGCTGTTAGATTACCCTTCAGCAGTTGCCGGTAGATCACAGGCATATGAACATGCACTGGTGTTATGTCCTGACTCGCACCGGAGTCCTGGTTCTCCAGTTGTTCACAATGCCTAGAAGCCAGCAAGCACCAGCATTTCCCTCTGGTGTACAAGAATGGGCTTTCTCGGTGAAAGAATTACAATAATGATCTGCATGTCACGACTGTAAGCAGGATATGGATAGGTTTGGGTCCCGATGTGCAAGAAGTCACTTTATGCTTTATGAACCTCTGAAATTATTGCCCTGCTTTGGACACTAGAAGCAGACACACCTGCTCTACACCACAGCTGGCCTGGGATTCCAGGAAACAGGACCTTGGGCCAGGGCTACAACAGGCTGCCTCCCACACCGGCTCTGGTGGGCTGAAGCTTTTCATCTTCCTGAGTCAGGGGAGATGAGGTCTCTATACCTACTATCTCTGCAATAGAAGCCACTACAACAACCCACAGGGGCTGATCATATTTCCTCCTCCAGATCACCTTCCTAGTGACCTGATCCATCTACACCTTCCTTCTTTTCACATGCCGATCTTCCCTCCCCTTGCTTTCTTCCCACATCGTAGATTATTTGTTAATCTGCCCTCTGCATAGCATCTTTCTCACATCAAGCAACCTTGCTGCATTTATTACATTTTTGGGGAGCAAGGGAGGAGTTGTGCTGCATGGTGCGGTAGCCTGGAAGATGACAGTAAAAAACGAAAAAAAAAAAAAAAAAAAAAAAAAAAAAAAAAAAATCAGGATACTGTGAAGTTATCAACAAAGTGAAGAGCTAAAAACCAGCAGCAATTCCCAGCCTCCTCTGATGGTGTTCATTATGTATTCACCGCACAGAAATTTTTACAAACTTTCTTTCAAATGGACCTGTTTAAATGTATAAAATGTGTAGCGGATTAGGTGATTCTTTAACCAGGCTCCCAATGGGACTTACTTAAGTGGAAACAGCTCTTTAGAGGAACATCCTGAAATTTGTTTTGACTTATCTCCTGAGCTGTCTAGAGATTTAAATCGTCAGTCTTAGATGTGGTCTCCTAACTGTGCCTGCAGCTTAAAATAGCATAGGAAATGGGTTTCTAAAAGGCTGTTAAATAACAGAAATGCTGGCGAAAAAAAAAAAGTTAATTTTTCTATTCCTCTCCAAATTGGGGAAAATGTTATTGACCTGTTCAAGCTCAAAAGAAATTTTCTCACAAAGTTTAAAGAACTTGTTTTTTGAGCAGATTACATTACCCAAGTTGTCTCCTCTGGGAGACCTGATCACTTATTGTCTTTTATGACAGCTGTTCCTTTTCCAGTACGTGCTCATGTCACCCCCTTTGAAACTGCAATAGAATAATTAAGACCATCCAAAAAAAGTTCTATTTCCCAGAAAACTGGGCTTCTGGACAACAACAAATATTTAGTAAGAAAATGCAGGGCTTTTTTTGAAGTACCTTCTTTAAAAGAAATTGAATGCTCCAAACTAAAAATAAGGCTCATTTTTCATCCTAAAGCCCAAAGATTTCTCTTTTGAAATGCTACTACACTGGTTCACAACAGGAAACATTCAGGCATCTCCTATGTTTTGGGCTTATTCTGTGGTCATAGGTCATGCCTTAAAATGCATTTTGGCGACGACGCCTTCCCTCACCGAAAGACTGTGATGCAATATGGGAGATGTAGTTCAAACTCTACCTGGTCTATAAGGAAGAAAGAGTATGAAGCAGCTGGAATGCACTTCCCACAAACTACCATGGGAGCCCAAAGTGTTAACAGGGGCAGTGGAGGTGATGGATTTTCTTACCAGACCTAGCTACTGCTAATAACCAGAATAATTAGCAAACACCAAGGAGGCAAGAGGCACCTGACTAAATAAAAGTCGGGTTCAGCCTCGGTCATTTCCCCATCTGTAACATTAGGTTGGCCGTATTGCTTTTTCCTACCTTTTGTCTGCCTTGTCTCCTTAGACACCGATCCTTCAGGCTGTCTGCCGGGTGCAGGGGCAGGATGCACATCCCTAGGGTCTATTGCCCTTGAGGTGCTCCCCATAGACATGAAATAGGTAGAAGTAGAGAGTAATGCTGTGAATTTTGACTCTATGGAATACCTCAATGAGGAATGGCTTGTAGCAGACCAGCTACAAGGGTCAAAGCTCTAAATTAATCTTGATCTGTGTCAGAGGCACAATGCCTCCTGGAGACCCCCTGGCAAGCTCGAAGAGAGACGCCAAGGCTAAACTTTACACCTTCACTCCCTACAGCTGAGGCGCAGTCCTGGATCCCTCCTCCTTCCCTCCCCTCACACTGGTTGACATGTACCAACTCTTAATGGTCTGGAGCCCCAGCTCCCAGCTGTGCCCAAAGCATCTCCTCCTTCACAGTTCAGTTTTGTGGTATGGACACAGTCCTCGCGGTCCTCGGAGGAAACACTGCCGCCTCCCATGTTAGGCCTCTGTGTGGCCTTTACGATCAGCTTCCTAGACACAAATAATTTAGAGAGGACTTTGGCTCTCTCCCCGCACCCTTGTGCACTGGGGCAGATCCCAGATGTATACTCTTTCCATCCTATTAAGCATCCAGGTGCATTGCTGCCAAGGCAATAGCACAATGGACAGTCACCCATCTCATTCGGGACCCTCACAAACTTGTCCCTGCTACCCAGAGTCCCACTGTCCACGTCACACCGTCTGCCAGCTCCCACAGACCCCTTATGATAGCCACCTCCTTCAGGCAGAGACCACATCTGCCCAAGGGTAGGCACAGGGCTCTCCAAAAGCTGACGGTGTCAGAGTGAAGGCTGTGGCAAGGACAAGTCACACGAAGAAGGGTCTGCAAACCATCTCAGCAATTCAGAGTCTGTTACCTGTTTTCAAACAGGGCTGAAGCACGTAAGATGATTTTCAACGGACACAACTTTAGTTACCAAAAGCTGCATCTACATCGACCAGTAATTTGATATAATGGGGCAGACTGGAGCATCTGCACACCTGATACTGACACTGGACCATCTACTCTATATGCATCTTGGGGGGATTGATTTTGCACAAGGTTTAGTCTGGTCCCCCAGAATAAACATCCTGACCGTGCTTGTGGTTCAGAGCTGTTGGAAAAATTAGTCTTTGATTTGGACCATTACACCTCCGTCAGGGGATGGAGAGCATCTGGAGCACACCTGGAGACAAACTAGGGATGTGCTTCAAAATTGCACTCCTCCTCTGAACCAAAATACTCAGCTATTCACAGGAAAAAAACTAGGCATCTAATCTAAAGCAGTTGCCAAGGCGCCATTTATAGTCACTGGAGAAAGAAGACTTTCACTGGGTGACATTAAGAAATCTTACTTTTTAAAAGGGTACTTCAATGCTTCAGTAAAGCTGCCTGGAAGTTTTTTGAAGATTTGATTAGAAAATGCCAATTAATCTGTTTCATCAAAAAACAACTTTTCCTGGGAAAGCATCTGTTTTGATGTTGAGTTTTTTTGTTGTTTGGGTTTTTGTTTTTTTTTTTAATTTAAAAAAAGAGACAGTTATAAACAAAAAAATAATCCAGTTTTCTGGTTTTAAATTACTTTGAAATTTAAGCTAATTGGAGTAAAATAAATCTTTTAAAAATAAGAAACATTCAAAACCAAAATGAAACATGACCTTTCTGGGGATTTGCATCTTCAGAAGGAAAAGTGCACTTTCTGAGCTGTCATCTATACTGTGGGTAAAAAGAAAAAACCCATACAGCTCCTTTTTTTTTTTTAAACGATTCTTAGTAAAATAGTAGCAATCCATGGACTCTATTTTATGGCTCTTTGGCATCCCCAGGCCTCTTTAGGGGGAATATCGGGCTCTGACTGAATCATCTGGAGCTCAGCCCCCTCCGTGGTGAGCACCCGCCGGACTCCGTTATCTCAGACGTCCGTGGGGGACGCCCGCCCTCATCTTGTAACACGGTGCCTTTGCAGAGCCCGACTCCCAAAGTTCCCAGCAACATCCCGGAGTGTCTCTGCTTGAGTTCAGATGTTCAAAATAAACAAACAGATAAACAAACACAAAACAGCCCCACCTCGTGCCGCTGCCTCCCCTTCCCTCAGCCATCCGCACACCCTCCGAATGCTGCTCCACGGAGATAAGCCCTTGGCATTTTCCCTCCCAGCCTCCAATCAGCCATTATCATAAGAAAGTGCAAAGCATCTATCAGCCGCGCAGCCCAGTGATTTATGTTCAAAGTTAGGATTATCTATTCTGCTCAAATCCCTTCAAACAGGAAACCGGATAAAAGAGAATCGTGCTCGGCAGATAAAATTGGAATATAGATTCATGCAACAGAATGACAGGCAGGTTTTTATCTCAGAACAGTTCTAACCACCTCATTTTGTCAGGAATTGTTCGTTATCCGCAGCCGCAATAATGCGGGAGCTAAAGCATGAAACCAAGCCTCCCGGGGCACGGTGCCAGGTAGAGGAGCTCCCTCCGGACCATCCTTGTTTCCCGGCTGCGCAGCAATATGCACTTCTGCCCCTTATAATGACCAATTGATCTCGTCATTACTCTGCTGCCACGCTAATGTCCGTGGTTTTGCTCTATTCATTAAGAGGAGTTAAAAAAAAAAAAAACCCTCTGTTGAGGCAACGCACAAATAAATACCAACCCGAGCTGGTCAATTTATCAAAAAGAAAAACAAGTTTCCAGTGTTGGCTCTCTTTGATTCCATCTTTTCCAGCATACCAGGACGCAGGACTCAGTAATTTATTACCTCCGTCTGACGAATAACTTCTCTATCCTGTAACCATTACGCTTCATCTCTCTTTATTCTGCTTAATTAGACACTATTATTGCTGGCACAGTAATGAGACTTTTGCAAGCAGGATCACAACGGGCTAAGGTAGAATGCTTTCTTAATACAGTAGAAACCTTTCTGACAAGACAGCCATTCATTACGACTGCAAAGCGTGGCACAAAGGCACTTTGTTGGGCTTTTAATTGATTGCTACTTTTTCTGCCTTGCTTGGACTATCCGGTTTTATTCACAGGCAACACTGGGTGGTTTAAGAAGTAGCAGAAAGCGAGGGAGGAGCAGATGACCACTCTGAGTGGAGAGGAGGGACAGGAGGAGAACTCAGCCCACTGAAAGCATCCTTTGGGGTGGCTGCTGAGGTATGGGGGGGTCCTGCAGCCTGCGCAACAACGTGGCTGATTTACCACCACCCACTGAGACAGGAGCAGGCAGGAGAGATGGGTTAATGCTGGGACACTTGACCAGCTCAGATGGTTTTCAAGTCATTTGAGGTTACATTTTTTCCTTCCTTCAGACATTGAAGAACCATGATTCCATCCAAAACGTTTACATGATTTGAGTGTCTACACGGGTTTTTTTATACTTTTGAGAACGTCACAATTAACCACCTCCTGCCTTCTTTTCCCTTCAGGAAAACAGACCCAAGTAAGGATAAATCCTTGTGACAGTTGAGAGGCACTCAGACTCTGTAGGGATATGAAGGTACCATGGCCAAAATGGGTTCTGGCAGCCGACATGTCTTTTCATGACGGATTGGAGGCCCGTTAGGAGAGGGGACTGAGAAAACACCAGGCTGGTGCTAGCACTGTTTTCAGCAAAGAAGGGAGATTAGCTGTTGTGACCCTGGGCTGGACAGACATATGAGGACAACGTGAAAACTCTTTCAAAAGAGGTGTTCAAGAAAAAGGTAGGGCGATCATCAGCCAGACACGAGGCCTGGCTCCATCCTGGAGCAGGGGGACAGATCATCCGGTCCCCTCTGGCCCCACAGATCACTGCCTCCGTGGTCCTCTGCAGCACTGCCACAAGGAGTAACGGTGGTGATGAAGGGATGGTTTGCAAGAGATGTCACCAGACTTGGCGAGGAACGTGCTGAGATGGTGACAGAGGTGGAGCTAGAGGACCCGAATCACCAGGAGGTCAGGCAGCAAAAGCCTGTTTGGCAAAAGCCAGGACAGCGTACAGGGACCCGAGACCCTCTGCGAAGCCAGCATCTGCAGATCCAGCTCAGATCATAGAATCATAGAATCATAGAATCATTAAGGTTGGAAAAGACCTCTAAGATCATCAAGTCCAACCATCAACCAACACCACCATGACTCCTAAACCAGGCCCTGGAGTGCCACGTCTACACCTTTTTTGAACGCCTCCAGGGTTGATGACTCCACCACCTCTCTGGGCAGCCTGTTCCAATGCCTAACCACTCTTTCGGTAAAGAAATTCTTCCTGATGTCCAATCCAAGCCTCCCCTGATGCAACTTGAGGCCATTTCCTCTCGTCCTATTGCTAGTTTCTTGGGAGAAGAGTCCAACACCCGCTTCACTACAACCTCCCTTCAGGTAGTTGTAGAGAGCGAGAAGGTCTCCCCTGAGCCTCCTCTTCTCCAAGCTAAACAGCCCCAGTTCTCTCAGCCGCTCCTCATAAGACTTGTTTTCTAGACCCTTCACCAGCCTCGTTGCCCTTCTCTGGACACGCTCCAGCACCTCAGTGTCCATCACAAACCTCTCAGCTAGCGCACAGCTCCTAACACAGAGGGCTGAGGTGCTGCTGGTGTATGACGAGTGGAAAAATTCCAGCAACCTGGAGGTCTGGGACTGAAGAGGTGTCTCGGTGCAGTGTCCCACACCTGTCTGGTGTCCCCATGGATCTGTGTCGCTGCATCTGTGTGTTCCTCCAGTCGACCTGAGCCTACCCTTGTCCCCTGGCTTAGACTGTAGGTATTCTTGGTGTGGAAAGATCTTTCTGATCTGCTTGCACAGCATCTAGCAGAACAGAGCCCAGGTCCCTGCTTGGGTCTCCTAGTTATGACCACAGTAGAAATCAAATAGTCCCATTATGGCAGATTCTAGCCGCTCTGTTTCCTCCCACCTGAAGACAGTTTGTGACTGTTTTTCCCAGCTATATCTGTCAGTCTCATGACAGATACAAGTCTTACCTCTAGACTTCCCTAGATACTCACAGCTACAACAGTAGTCCTCCTCCTCTCATACACTTTTCAAAGTTGGAACTAGAACTTAAAGTCTTCAGAACATAGGGAATCAGGAAAAATCTGTTTCCCTCTTATCCTGGATAAGTGAAAGAGGTCCACATCTGTTTATATAATTTTAAATAATATTTTAAATATTAATAGCATTAATGTTATTCTTTAGCATTTGAGGTATTCAAGACAAGACTATGTTGAGTGAGGCTGTGAGACAGCCAGCTTTGAGTGAGCTAACGCAGTGTTATGTTATGTTGCACTACTTTACACTGGGGAAGAAGCAAATCTGTATCCGAAGCAGAGCTGACCGCGGCTGGGTCTGTTTCTCTTTTACTCCACGATGAGGAGCCCATTGGGATGAAGGAAAGAAGGGGCCATGAAGACCTTTCCTTACCTTTCCTCATTTACTCAGAGGCTTTGTCTAAAGATTCACAAAGGGCAGGAGATTAATCGTACTAGATGCCATCTCTGTTGTGTATAACCACAGACTTAGAACCTTTTGGCTCTTTCTCTCCGGTGCTGACACAGCTTTGGGAGATTTTTTAGTCTGCCAGCCCTGGGCATCTTGAGGTTTTGTACTCCCTGACCCTCTCTCACTGGCCTTCCCTTCATCTTGGGTCCGATTCCTACCTTAGATACCTCTTAGTCTGTTTTATCTGAGAACTGCCCATTTTCTACCCCAAAACTCCCATAAGCTGTGTCCACATACTGCTCACTCTGCTCCTGGCCTCTCCATCAGGACAGCCCGGGCAGGTCCCTCTGGTCCCACAGCAAGCTGTACAGCCTTGGGCACGTAGACAAGAGCCAGTGCACAGACCCCAGAGCTGGGGAGCGCCCTGTGCCCCACAATTTAGATACACAGACTGTGTCAGAGCAGAGTTGAATACACAACTCAAGCCCCAGAGATCCCTGATATCAACTGGCCACCCCTGGACTTCCAGAAATTGAAGAGGAGATGAAGTAGCCCAGACCACTTTGTGAGTGAGGTCATGGCCAGGGTGGCAGACTGGGTCTAAGCCACAGCAGTGCCCCTATGACTCTCCTGCATTCCCTGGCTGCTGCACCACATCGTGGGTCTCTGGAAAGACATGCCTGTCCCAAAGGTCTCTCCTACCCTAGGAAATTCTTGCTGAGCAGAGCCATGTTCTCTTCAGGGCTCCCTACCCATTGCTCCAGCACCAACCCTCCATCCCTGCTCCTCCCAAGCAGGTTGTGAACACCCCCAGCACCAGCAGCACAGGGGAAGGATGTGACCATTTAGCACCAGTCCCTGTCCCTGGACATCAGGGGACTGACCTGCCTGCCACACATCTGGGAGGGCTTGAGGACCGCACAAGAAATGGCTGCTGCCTGGCCAGCAGCCCTTGGTGCAGGTACAGCAGACCCTGGCCATCCCAGCTACCATAAATCATTGTTTCCTGAGGCTTAGGCAGAGACGAGCTTCCTTGCTCTCAGGTTAGACAAGCAACTCCTTAACATAAAGTCTTGTTTCAGGGAAAAGAGGAGGAAAAAAAAAGAGAAAAGAAAAAAAAAGGAGAAAGGATGATTCTTAAGCTTTGGGTCAGGCTTCTTCCTGGTGTAAAGGAGTCTTGATCCTGGGTGCTGTCACAGAGAGGAAAGCATCAGAGAAAGGAATTGTCTAGCCTAACGCACAGCTTTATTCTGTTGTTAATCTGAGCTGCAGTAACTTGTCTAGACCCCATCTATGAGCCGCTTGGGTAAACAACCATTGCTCTGAAGCAGCCCTGAGAAGAACTAGGAGCTCTGGTGCTGAGGAGCTACATATTGCAGCTTGTGAAGGCAGCAGTGACCCTTTCAACCAAGTTTTGGTACCAGCCCTGGAGATTCCACCCACAGCACAGGGCTGCATTCAAGACAGCATGGTTATGTCCCCACGAGCTGCAGCCGCTGCAGTGGAGATACCCTCAAGGGCATTAGACAAAATGCTCACATTTCCAGCTCTCTGCTGCTGCTCCTGCTCCTTTCTCTGACATCGCACACCACAACCATGCAAGAACATATCCCAGAGCTGCAGCAGAGCGGTCCAGGGGTCTGGCGGGAGCAGACTGCCGGTGCAGCTTCAGCACCAAAGTTCATGCATGTCTGCGTGGTGCAATGCAGGTATTTCTGCAATATCTGTCCCTTCATGGAATTTTTTTTTTAAGCTAACAGGTCTGTTATCACGCCATGGTGCAGACAAATGGTGAACCTGTCTGACATAGATGTGAAAGCTTGCTGATGTCTGCCAGGAAAAGTTTTCAATATTAAGCCTTCACAAGATAAATGAGGATTGTATTAAGAGTCTGACTTAAGACCATAACAGACAGAGAAAAAAAAAATCAGGTGAAAAAAGTCATGACTCACTTTTCTCACCCTGATTCACAGTGCTGGCAATACCAAATGAGCCATGGGAGTGAAGACCAGAGTTGTAAACTGGGATTCCTGTAGTGAATCCGAATTTCCAGTTTACACTATTTTTACATCTCTATCTAATCCATCTCACCATATCATAACTATCTCAGCAGCCCCTAATAGCTTCCCACTCTTCCAGCCCTTACAACTATCATGTATCATTTCATTTCTTTAGCATTCATTAACACCTAGTCAGGCCTCCCCTGGAGCACCACATCCACAGTGAAATCAGTGACATTACCCTGCTGTGAACGGGAGCAGCCACAGTGTTTCTAGGAGTATTCAAGCCAGGCGGACCCGGCTCTGCTGCAAACCTCTTCCCAACACACCTAATCAATGCCTTGATTACAGTCATTTAGGGTTTTTTTTATTAGGACGTGACAGAAAACAGAGCCAAAAAGGAGGGTCCCAAAACAGGATCAAATCAACCCAAACCACTCAAAAAAGGTTGGCCTGATCTCCTAAAAAGCTCCAGCTGTGCAGACTCTTCTGCCCACCCCCCAGCAATCTATCCCACTGACAGAAAACCAAAGTATAACGTAATTTATCCACGGTGGTTTAAACTCCTTGGGACAAATTATGCCCCGTCCCCTCCTTCATGGGTGCGTATTGATTCTCTGCAAAAACACCCCAGGGATCAGCAGGACCAGCTAGGGAGGGGAGGAATTCCCCAGTATCCCAACCCCCTGCTGCACCGTCAGTCCCAGCATCTCAAATATTTCCAAACTTGGGTTTGTCTTTGCAGCAGGGGTTTGCATGCCCACCTGCTGTGGCATAGAGCCCAGAGCTGCACAGAGACCGAGTGGGCATGCAGAAGCAGGTCCCAGGGTTTGCTAACAGCTGCTTTCCAAGTTACTGGTGGATCCAAGTCTTCTTTGTACTATTGTGGCACCACAAAATGGCCTTTAAAGAGGATTATGTTGTACTTCCCTGAAGCTATCTTGCACTATAGGAGAGATGCAAATCGATCTAAGGCTGAAGCCCAGAGCATCCAAAAGGCTTTGATCTTGGGGGTTGAAGTAGGATGCCACCACCAGCAGCTTGAAGAACTGCCGTTGGATATACACACTGGGCAATAATGAAAGTGATTTCTGACCACTCCCTTCCAACCTCTCCCAGGCTGGTTCTCCACTACTTGTTCTTAATCGGTCCAGCTCACAGGGCAAGCTCAGACCTCCAAACACACGGCAGTGCTCAGCTCTGTGGCTGAGGTGGCTCCGTGCTCCTCTGGGGAACGGTACCACAGCTCTCCCCCAGGACCTTCAGGTATGGATGAACAGCCTGGTCTGGTCATAGACCCAGTGCTTGGACAAAATCAACACAGTAACATAGACAAGCTTGCAGTGAGCTGCCCCTGTTTGATCTGAATACTGTGTGCATGCCCTGCCTGTGAGTACAGGGTTTTAGCTGCTGAGCCTTGATCCTGACAGCTTGCCTTGTGTCAGGGACAATGCACACAGGGAGGCAGAAGATCAAACCCTCTGGGCTCTTGTTCTTTTGCACGAAATAAGGCTTTCGAGCTACGTCAAAAGGCTGAACGAATTGTTTTTGCAAGACTCTCTGGTGTCCTCAGATGCAAAGTATTCCAGTGGGGCAAAGGATTGGTGCTAGTAGAAACGCAAACATCAAAGTCTTTCTCTGCAATGGGCTGAAGTGCTGATTTGAAAATATTTCCAAAACATGTTTTGCATCTGGAGAAACCCAGTATTTTAGAAATAAGTGGGAGAGCATTCCCATGCAAAGTAACATTTGCAAATGTGCTAGCAAAATAGGTAAGAGTTCTTTGGAGACACAAGATTGGAAAAATCTCCCTGACCTTAACTCTACAAAAGCCATTTTCAGTAATGGAAAGAAAGGAAACAAAACCCATTTCCCTTCTGGAACATCAAACAGAATTTTACTGTTGCACTATTCCCCGTATTCCATCCTCATCAATCCAATAACTTTTCCTACAGTGCTTTTCTGTACCTCAGCTGTTTATTTGATTTTTTTTTCCCCCAGTAAAAAATTATTTATAAATCCCTGAACCTTTATGTTTGCCCTCATAGGAGCAGAACATATCCTTGGCGGCTAGGAGCCCAGAAGGCTTTTACAGGTTCTTTGGTCAGAGTTCCTGAAACATTTTGACCACATTATAGCTCATCCACATCTTCCCCTTTATTGTACAGTCCCCAGTATATTTAGAAGCAGTTAATCATATATCTGAAATGAGAGATAAGCATTTTACATTTATTGCCACTCTCAGGTGCTGTATCGTTTTTATCCCTTTGGCTATTATCTGATGCATTTGATCTTTCTGTTTAATGCCTGCTTCCCCCATTAACTTCTTAACTTCCGTAGGCTACTGTGCCTAACATAATAGGGAATAGCTTTGATAAAAGCACACATCAGTCAAATTCCCTTACTTCAAGGTTTCACTTGAAAGGGACACAACTAAGGTGTTTGCCATAATGTTTAAAGTGCGTTCCCCGCCCCATCAATCTGTGTTTGCAACACGCCTTTGAAAGCTAGCAACTTAGATCACTTTCCTTAGCAAAAACTTTTCCACCAACTTGCACACTACTTTGTGAAGAGAAGGCAGCCAGACCGTGGTTAGAGCAGGAAACAGTGAGGCAAGCGTTCTGCTTTCTATTTCCAGCCCTGCCGCACAATGTGCTGAACCAGTCCTTTCAGATCTATATGACTCAATTTCCCCATCCATAACTGATCGTTATCATATATCCCGGCAGAATTGTCAGGAGGCCGGATTAATTAATAGTTGTAGGATATTCTGAGATCCTTGAAAGGCAAAAAAAGAAAAATCTGTCTTCTTGTGGCTAATGCGATATGACTACACAGTTTCTTCCAAATGTGTTGGTATTTATTTAATTAGAAGGAATAAGAGAGGCGGAAACCACGGGGGGATATTCGCTGTTATTAAGAAATCCCATATGCTGAAACAGAAGCCACCAGGCGAGAGCCCACACGCTGTACGTTTCTAGCTAAGTTTGCCCATGAGAGCTGGGTGCTCGCACGGTGCCCGCTCACCGGTCGGGCAGCCCTGTCCTCAGCAGCGTCCGCTCATGTTGGGGCATCCCAGCAGCACTGGTACCCTCCCTCCACTCCATTTCCAAACATGCAGAGCTTGTCCTGCAGCCACAGATTGTGGGGATGGGTGCAGAGGGTAGAAACAGCATCCTAAGAGCATTGGGAATGAGACTGTGGCTCAAACAGCTCCCCCCAACCACACTCCCTGTCCGCTGGAACCCCCCTGGGTTACCGTGGCCCCCGCACTGGCACTCAGGTCACGTACGGAGGTGGCCATACTCATTAAAGACTTGCTAATGGAGATGAGTCGTCTGGCTTTGGCAATTACTCACATTTCGAGGGCTAGAGGCATCCAGTCCCCCTTGCCAGGTGTGATGCACCAACCCTGCATCCCTGCTCTTGGCCTGTTCCCTAATCACCCTTCCAGGGCAGGGCGTTTTGGCCAAAATTACCATCTTTCTGTAGGAAGAAACCAACAGAAAGTACATGAAGAGTCTCAGCCCCTTCCCCGAGGAATGGGTCAGCCAGGGCTGAAATTCCCAATATCCTCCCTTCCTGCACCGTTCACCCTACTGAGATTCCTAGTGACAGACCAGGCTTCTCCACCCTGAGTAAAATGAAGTTTCTCCAGCTCAGTTCAGAGCAGAAACCACCAGGCTCCCTGCCACAGGAAAATCTGAGAAAAGAGACTGGTCACTGAGGCCATTGAATCCTCTTCATCTGGACACTGCACGAGCTGCCCCACCGGGTGCTGTTACAGGTGATCCAGATGCAGAGCGCAACCTGTACGCCCCTCTCACCTCCATCTCCCCTGCTCAGAGAGCCCACTAGCTGCATGCTTATTATTTCCCTGAAAAGTGCTATTAATTTTGCTTTAGAAAGGGGAAACCAAGGCATAAAGCACCTTTAGCTAATCAAGAAGCCTCCTGTATTATGGGGAGAAGTCGAGTCTCCCACATCCCAATGGAATCACATTCCTGTTATTCCACATGCTTTCTCCCTCTGATGCTTTCTTATGAGTTTGCTTTTGCTCCCCTCTCCCTCTTTTTTCCTTCTCCTTTTTAAGACATTCCTCTAATATCTTCCTGGCTGCTTGAAGTTTATGGAGGCCCCCCAATGTTGTAAAAGCTTTGAGGAGTGGGCTGGGAACTGCTCCGTGCACGTTGCCAGACAATGCAAGGAAATGCAAGATATTTATCCAACCTGGCCATAATATTCCACCTGGAAGAAAATACCATTTCCCCAGTAAAACCATGGCCTAGGCTCCTACTGCTGCCAGATGATATGGAGAAGAGGTTGTGTTAAGTTATTGATGTGTATTAAAGGGAGGAAGGTGCTGGTTAGGATTCATCTGGAAGCAACAAAATAGCACAACGGAGATAAATCTGTCCATCATGCAAGTCACCAACAGAATTTATTAAGACTTAACACCCCTGGGTTACACTCAAACTCTGTATCTGTTCACAAAGCAAAGGTTATTTTCTTTCTGACCTCCTGTAAGCTGGACTAAGTAATAAATTCTTGTGTCATATAAGCTTGCCATATCTAATCTGGGGACAGCTTCCCCCTTCCCCTGGTGATTCTGCATCAGATCTGAGCCCACTGAACTTCATTTGGCGACAGGGGGCAGGCGGCATGAGCAACTTGTCTTGACAGCTAATTATTTTCCAGCATACCGATCTTTCAGTGGATAATATCACTTGGAAACAGGCTTCTTTTTCCCTTATTTGGGCACTTCTGCAGAGCAAAGAGACCAGCAGAGCTGGGGTTCCCCAGAGGGGGCATATATACTCTTTTTTATTAAAACCCCAGAGAAGTTGCTACATTAACAACAAGTGACATAAGTCCATGACCTCGACAGTTCTGGTCCTTCTTCTTCGCCCGGTGAAGCTGATGCCAAAATCCCCCTTTGGAGGATGGCACAAGAAACCCTGAACCAGAAGCACATGTGGCTGCTCAAGCGACCCCCAAACTGCAAAGGGGAGGACCAAGGTGTACTCGGCACATGCAGCATCCCAGGTTTCATGGAGTATTTCTCACTATTGGTAGGAAACATTCATGGACAGGCCAACACCCATGCTCCAGGAGAGACTTGTCCACGCTGCATGAAACACAGGCAGGGTCAAAGATGGGCTTTTGTTCCAGGGTGGTTTGCAGCAAGTTACAGTGTGTGAACAAGGCAAACATCAAGGGAGGGGTGGGGAAACACAATGGTTGCTCAAGGGGTGAGCGCAGAAGCAGAGGCTCTGACCCAAACTTCTCTTCAAAACTTCAGTCCGAAAAAAGACCACCCTACAGAGCAACATCTTGGAGAGAAGAACCTGCTCACGTTCAGAAGTGTCATTAATTTAAAAAAAGATAATCAGGCTAAGGATTTTTCATTACAAAAATGTCATTTTCCATTTTCCAGTGTCATAACCTTTTGTGAAGGTGAGAAGAGTGATTTATTGACCCATTTTAGGTGACAGCAGTGCTCAGGAAAGCTCTGTAGCCCAGCCACGGGCAACCATTGAGTTCTTCCAGTGCCATGGCAGGCAAAAATCTCAAAGGGACCCAAGCAGAGCACTTAGAGGACCACACAAAAGAGATGATAGTGTGAAGGCACAAGGGATGCTGCCTGGGAAGTGGATCAAAAAATCCAGATGTAATGATTTGTGGAGCCTTAGTAAGCACAGAGGGCTTTCTGAAGATGCTGACTTCAGGATGTGGGGGAGAGAGAGGGATTAAGATTGGCATCACGCCATCTCCTCGTAATTGCTATTTATAAAATTCTGCACCTGCAGGACGAGGTGATTGATTAACATGCTTCATAAATCTCAAGCAGTGGAACAGCTACGTGGTTACAATTTTCTTCATAAAGTTCTAGCCATGAAAAATAAAACGGGTTTCCAAGGGAACCCAGGAGTTTCCACAAACATAGTTGATTTGGTTGAATTCTTTTTTTAATGAAAACTTTCAAAACGAAACAAAATGATAAATGTTCATTTTGAAAGGCGTCATTTTGGTTTTGTTCTCCAAATCTGGAGGGACTCCGGCTTTCCATTCCTTTCTTTCTCCCTTCTTTTTCTTCCCCTTTCAAGTTTTCTTCTCTTTCAAAGTTTGGAAAAAAATCCACAGAACTGTTTCCCCTATATTTTTCCCTTCTTAACTTCTCTTATTTTTGCAAGTGGAAAATAAAATTAAAAACAAACCAAGAACAAAAAGAAAGAAGTCTAAATAAAACTTCAAATACCAGTGAAACCTGTCTTCCATGGGATATATAATTAAACTCATCATCTTCTTTTAAGTATTTCACTTAAAATAAATGGCATTTCCCAAACAGACCTACTTTCCATGCTTACTGCATTGTGTGACACTGGATCTCAGAGGGAATTGAGAGGATGTATCACTGTATCCACCTTAAAAAGGGAGATGGTCAAGGTACAGGGCTGGGAAATTATTGCTGAGTGGGGGATTCACCTACATTCAGGTGAGAAGAGGTGCACTATAGAGATGACTACTAAAAACAGGGCTCCTGGTGATAGACTCGGATATAAACACTTCCATTTCAGCATATGAATCCCATCTTTGCTGATAAGAACTCAGTGATAAAGCAGCAACATTAAATAACAGATACTATCTCCAAGGCCACTAAGGGTTTGGGGCAATAGATACCGTTACAACAAACAGCCCAAATGGAAAGAAAGCCCAAGGTAGTCTCCACACCATCTCAATGCTCCAAAGACCTTTGTCCAGCAGGACTTTTGGCTGTGCCCAAATATGTCTAGAGGATTTTTTTATTTTAACATGAAAAACCTGTTCTACCAAAAAAAAAAAAATCAAAATCCTCCCTTTTTCCCCCCCTCTGTTAAAGTGTCTCCCTGAGGACAAATATTTTAGTTGCTCACCTTCATGTTTAAGGGTTCCAAAGTAGCTGTAGGATAATAATAAATAATGTATCTTATAACTCAATATTAGCTTAATCCTTGCAGAAGACTTTCACCAGTGCAAAACAGCTGCTCTTGCACAGCACCTAAGGTAACACATCACACATCGGGGTAGCAGAGGACCGTACAGCCTGCATCCCCCTTCCCGTCCCCCAGCACTAGCCATGAGCCACCTTCAGCAATGCCTCTCCCGTCTCCACCACTTTGCCCATTTTGTTGCACATCTCTCACCACAGAGACACTGTCATCATCATGCCATTGCAGGAATATATCAGAAAATACCAGTTGCCATATGCCACCTAATATTTCAGAGCAGATGAATGAATGCAGCTTGGCAGAGAACTTCCTAGTTTGATCAAATTGGCCCCATCTGTCTGTCCCTTATGGAAATAACAAAGCCGCCAATGAAAAAGTCTGTGTGCGCTCTATGATTTTCCCTCTCTTTCCATTTTTATGGGTGCAATTGTGCAATCAATGCTATTTTTATGTTGCTGTACAAAGGCTTCATGCCCACATCAGAGCTTTTACACTTCATTCCTGGTGCCCAAATTCTCCCATAGCTCAGTAAGAAAGGAAGCACAGGAAGCTTTCCGGGCAGATGCAGTAGGAGCTAAAAGGGAGTTATTAGAGGCCAGTTCACCCAGTAACCAGAAAGGCTGCACCAAGGAAGCAAAGCCCTGGTTAGCTACCCTGCAGCCCAAGGAAGCATGTCTGCTGCTTCCAGAGTAGTTAGGTCTCAAATTCTGACTGCAGTCATTGCTGCAGCACAGCAAAACAATAAGGTGTTTGATGAACAGACCTTCTGCCTGGGCAGAAGATCAGCTCTTCCATGCTAACACCAGTGCCTGGGCATTGCACAAGCACATGCATGTGGAGGGAGGAAGGGCATGGTGAATGCTCTAAAGAAAAAAAATAAATTTATTTTCCCCTCTGCTTTTGGGGGGACGTTGGTTTTATTCCCTGCTTTGAAGTACCTCTTGCTTTTTCCTTCTGCACATAAATTGGCTGAGAATTTTCAGCTGAAATGGAAACATTATTCAGGAGCAATTTCTTTTTTTATTATTATTTGTGGCTAACTTCATAGGCTTTGCAAGGACTGCGCATTTCAGGCGGGCAGAGTTCCTTTTTCCAGCATCTGAGACTGCAACCTTTCCCTGACCTCTTGCTCTGAAGGTTAACATGAGGTTAACACTGGAAAAGCAAATCAAAGCCAAAATGACACCAGTTACCTGTTCCGGTTTGTGTTGCTTTATGACTCCTGGGACCACATGCCTGACCGCCTGCCATCTCCCCCGGGGGGCTATGAAGTAATAATGTCTCTTTATTTCCTGCCTGGGAGCACATTTCAACTCGTGCCTTTAAAAACAACCAAATAAATTTCTCTCTTTCAAGCTTTCATTGTGAACAGAGAAAATGAGAAGTGGAGATGATGATAACCTAATCACTGGACTCTTTTAATAAGTGGAATTTCCTCTGAAGTAACTGGTTTGAATATCTGCCAAACAACAAAGCTCCCAACATTTCTAATACCCAGCCAGCGTATCATGAAAGCAAATATGATGAATTGCTCTGGATTTGGTTCTTGCATGAAATGAAGCCACCAGTTGGTCATTAAACAGAAGGGTCACGTTCTCGTCTCATTTGCACTTGTGGAAATATGGTGCAACTCTACAGAGATGCTGAGCTTTTGCTTGGAAGAAGTGACACGAAGTTAAAGCTAGGAGCAAACTAGTGAAGGAGGAAAATCTGGTGAGGTCAGAGTCTGATCTGCACTGGGAACATTTCTGCATGGATGCTATTTCTGGAGAGGTTTAGAGGACTTGCCCAAGGTTACAGAAGGAGTCTGTGGAAAGCAGGGTTTTACTCAGGACCTCCTGAATGCCAACACAGTGCCTTTGGCAGCCAGACATCAGCTCAAGTTACATGTCTAAATACAGACTTAAGTGCCCTGCTTTGTGCACATTTGATGATCTGATATATAATCCCAAAAGAGAAATAATAGGAACCATAGGAAGCCGATTTCTCTGCGCAGCTCCGTGCAGCCAACCTCTTGATCCATTTGCTTTCATCTCAACCAGAGGAATTTTTCATCTCCCATTTTATGATCTCTCTTCACGACAATAGGTTGGGGCTGGGCAGCAGGGCTGCATGTTATCGTTATAATGAGAACAATCAGAGTAGAGCAGTTATTAACCACCCAGTCATATGATCCATTAAAACAAATTCTTATTAACCACAAGACATATGTTTTTCTCCCGAACTCCAGAGATAATGTCTGAAAGCAGATGGAGGAGCGGCACTCACAAATTAAATTTGATGGGGCTTTTAAAAATAAATTAAGTCTGGCAGGCCTCTCCTCCTTTAATTAAGCTGCTATGTAACTTTGAGAATGTACTTGTTGCTTGCTACAGGTGTTGCTGAGGGGTCTATTTTCTACCCGTTTCTTCGCTGCTGGTTGCTTCCAAGACCACGAGCTAAGCCCTCAATTGCTGTAAAGCTACATGGCCAGGGAAGCACGGAAACTTCTGGTGAGCCCCTGCAGCTGATCTGGACTATTTGATTTCCAGCCAAATATCTCTGTGTTTTATTGCAACTAATGCCTATAGACTCAATTCTAACATATTTGCTAGCTCCAAGTCTCACCATATTTCTCCATGAAGTAATTCAGGGTAACTATTGTGCAGCGGTACACTCTTGCCCCTGCTGAGGAGCATCTCCCTGTGCATGCCCCTATGACTACAGCAATATAACTTTAAGGAATAACAACCTGCCAGTGGGATTATGTTGTTCTCAGCCAATATCAACATGAACACAGGATACGATTGATTCTGGAAATACCTTGTGAGTATACATATACCAGCACGCTGGGACTGAAGGTACCAGCCCTACCTCATCCCCAACATCACTGGGGAGCATCAAGACATCAGAAGTGACATAAGGCTTTGATGAAAATATCTAAACAGAAAGCCCTGTCAGCAAATTGAGTTGTCCACAGAAGATCATGTCTGTGGAAGTTGCCTCCCCAAAGCCCCGCAGACTCCACGGGTTCTTTTTAAACAGCAGTAGGAAAGAGCTGGATTTCACCCATGTCACTCCAGCTCCTAAGGTTATGAAAGCCAGTAAAACAGAGTCAGCGATACACCTCACCAAATTTGAGGTTTCTAAGCATTAGGCATGGGATTTACATGCCTAAACAAACACCTGACTACATTTTAAATTTCCCAAAGTATCCCTCTCCTAGTGGCCAGAAGGAAGGTGTGCATCTCTTCTGTAAAGGCATGGATCTCCCAGAGTAATTGCATCTCCCAGCTCATTACATACACCTTGCATATGATATTGTGTCTAAAATGGCACTGGACCCCTATCTTTAGACACCTGAATCAATCCTTGGGTGTCTAATCTCATTAATCATTTAGATTCCTCCTGGTCAATGGAAAAAGTCAGGCACCTTCAGGGACTGATTCATTCCTATAACACAAATTGCCCACGGAGGTGCTCCTTCGGCAGCATTGACCAGAGAAGCCTGAACAACTAGCTTACTACTAGATGCCTAATTTTTGGTAGCTAAATTTAGATGGAATGAATTGCTTTGCCTGTGTATTGTTCCCTAGATGAACACAGCAGGGGCCCAAACTAGCCCAAATGGTTTCTATAAAGATTCAAATCAATACTCTTACATTGATTTTTTTTTTTTTTTTAATATAGCATTTTCCCCATTTCTGCCAAGCACAACTCAGGAGGAAAGTATATTTTCACATAGAAAGGCAAGGTAAAATATTTTTTAATAGTGTAAATTTAAGAGGTAGATTCACTTACATACTACAGGGGAAATTTAAAGTCAAGACAAGGAGAAGAAAATGCCTCGGGAACAGCGAGTGATATATCAAAGGATTTCTATGCTACTTTCATATCCTCTTTTCATCCACAACTTTCACTAATCACCACTATTTCCATTACCTAAGAGGCCTTTTCTGCCTTTAGAAAGTAGAACATGAATTGCTCAAGTATTTGGGAGGGCTATTTATAGAACATACTAAACTTAGTTAGGGCAGCTTTAAATACAAGGAATCCACCCCTCCTTTGCACCCAGCAGAGTATACATATACAGAGTTAACCTAGAGTAATGACATGTTTAATCAGGGGAGTTACTTGAACACATTTGCTCAACGTGCCTGGAAGTATTTAAGGTGTGTACACAAGCATTTCTCAAGGGTGCTAAAACATAGCTGGAATGAACAGTTATTGCAATGGATATCTGTTTTCCCTTGCTCCCAGAAGCTATGGAGGTATTCCCTCTGTCAGCCCAGATAGTAGCCACACATTAAAATTTGATTGACAACTCTTCCCCTCTGTTTCTCCATTTATAAGAATCATGTTTATTACTTGGATATAGTAGTATTTCTTCAGTGTAATGGCAACTGTGGAATATTGTGAAGAGGGGGACTAACTCTTACTATGGCTTATTTTGCATTAACTATCTGTATCCCAGCTGGGGCCCCCCACTGTACAAGCATTTCTGAGTGCTGGGGGGAGAAGGTGGCATGAGGTCCCACAGATGAACAGAGGGGTTAGGTCTCCAGCAGTCAGCACCAAATCCTCTGCCAAGGATTTGTGGACACAAAGAGATAACAGATTTATTAGACGTTCCTCAGCTTTGTAAAGAGCCTCCTAACTTGTATTTTAAGCCTTCAATGTGCATATGGTTCAAGACTGCCTGGAAGCAGGTGACTTTGTCTTGAACAACACTCCACAAAATATTTCACCAAACGATCCAGGCAATCCGTAGCTGGCCTGAACACAAGGCAGCACATAAATACAGTGGAAAACCAGGGCAGCCTGGCAGGAATCTACCCAGGTGACAGGGCAATGCTCCATGAGTTCCTCTTGTCCTAGAAGGATGCCCTAGCAGCAAGGAACCATCACATCGCTATAGAGCACAAATGGCCCCAAATGGTTATTGGCATTCTGAGCAGGGACTTAATTTATCACTGAAACACTATTTTAATATCAAAACAGAAAGACACTAATCACTCTCCAAGTACTTTATGCCTATTTAACAAGCAGCTTCCATGCCCTGCTTTATGGTGATTCTTGTACCATTCTTCCTTCTACATTTTGAATAACAAGGCCTTTCCAAACCAGAGTCCCAGTCAAGTGCCAAAATAAAATCTGACCAATCAAAGGGCAAGTAAATTATCATGAGACAGTAAAGATCAAGAAGAGTTTAATTATCTATTATTTATTATATGTATTTATTTAAAACAGAGATGACAACTTAGCAGTTGGCAGACGGATTCCTGCCTCATATATTACAGTGTCAAGGCAAAATATCTATTGGCTTGCTTATTACTGTAATGGATAATGAAGAATGTTTCTGATCTACTAATGAGCCTGAATCTCCTCTAGAGTATATAGGAAATGGATGGTATCATTTAAATACAATCAACCATGCAATAGACCCCATGGGACCTCAGAAGCTATACTGTCCTACGTAGCTAGGTAAACTTCTGTTTCTATTTATTATGCTCAAGAGTTCCAACACTTCATCATGAAGTTCTGCTGATTTTTCATTGGGACTGGAATGGCAAAAGCATGGCAGGATCCAGGTTGTTATATTTCAGGACAGGAGAATTTTGCAGTGGATACAGATGTAATTTCCCAGAGATAGGTAGCCAGCTCAAAAATTCACTGCACCTCCATGTCCTCTTCTTAAGCCAAAACTTGGGGGGAGGGAAAAACCCACACAATTTTTGCTCAGTTGTTAAGACACCAACAATTTTCAGACCCAGTTATTAACAGGGCATGAAACAGAAATGGGGATTTCTGAGCAGTGCTAGAGCATGTCAGATGCTATAAAAAGCCAGCCTGTTATATCATCACCTCTTGGCCCACTGCAACCACAGCTCAACAACTATATCAATGACCATTGCATCACTAGAAACGTGTGTTTGCCATGTTGCTACAGGTCTGCATAACATAGAAATCTGTCTCTAGGAGCTGGCAGCGTGGGGTTTCTCCTGTTTTTTGAAAGGCAGCCAGACTTGCTGCTGCACAAAACCCTGCGCATGTGGTAGCAGCCATGAGGGAAGTATAGGAGAAATAGTCTTGTGATCAAAGGAGGGTGGAGAAACTGTGACTGCAGCAAGTATCTGTGCCTTGAGCTGCTAAATTGCTCCTCCTCCATCATGGGGAGGTGCATACTCAGCGCAGACCATGGGCACACAACTGGCAAACTGCACAGATTTCCAGAGGAGAGAAGGCAGCTGCCAGCTTGACAAAGAGGCAAGCATGACAAGTGCAATGTGTGCAAGACGCTTTCAGGCTTCAGAAGAATCTCCAGCACTTGGTTGTTACTATTGGGGAAGGTATTGCAGCAAAGTAACATGTACTCAAGGATGAGGTGCACCAAAGAACTCCAAGACTGAGCCAGCTGCTGCAGAAGGCCCTGAGAAGTTTGCTCTTGGTTTAACAGGGACCTGAGCTGAAGCCCAATGGTGTAGACCTCCAAAGGGCTCAGATCTTTCTGAAGGGAATGAAAAAAATAGACTCAAGGACCAAGGGTGAGCTGGGCTGGGGGAACAGCCAGGGCATGACAAGGTCCCAAAGCACTGGGACCTCATCAGGTGAGAGTAGTTCTTCAAGCTGGGTACCAAAACCAAATCTGGATTGAAAGAGGCAAAGGCCAGTGCCTCCACCATGCAGCCTCCAAATTAGCACCAGCCCTAAGCCATGAACTGCCCAAAGCAGAAGGTGCTGCCCCTCAGCCCAGCAATGGTTTTGACCCACTGCACAACACTGGGGCCTAAAACTCCCATCAGGAGGAGCTGAGGTGTTCAGCACTGCCAGGACAGAGATGCACATTCAGTTTTTGTAGCTTGAAAAACAGTAAGTTTGAGAAGATGACAGATATTGATGGGTTATGGATAAACTGCATAACTGCATAGGAGATCTCTATGCTCCATGTGCTGCAGCAATCCCTACATCTCTACCTGCCACAATCCTCCGTGAGAGTCAAGAAAATATGAAATTTATGCTGTCTTTATGAGATGGCATGACCTTGTCACACACGCAACTCTGAACAAGCAACGTAATGGCATCTATTAGATGCAGTCCAGATCCTCTGTAAACTTATCACACATTTGATTTACCATCCACAAGCAGAGGTCTACAATGAAATGCAAAGCCAAGGTAAACTTGCCCAGGCACAGGTCCTGCTGCCAAGCTAAAACCAAGGCCATGCTCTGCAAAGGTTTGATTAATATCAGGCAAAGTGCCAAGCAAGCCTAATACAAACTGTAATGCAAATCAAGGTTTCACACTCAAACTAAGCAGACCGTGGAGGTTTGGCTTGAATTTCCAGAGCCAAAACCTCTCTATCAGGAATGCTTTGAATGCTACCATGAGCTTCTGTGGCCCTGCGGCTGTGCTAGCAGGGATATCTGCTCCCACCTCAGTTGCTTCTTGCTTTCCTTCATCCCCTTTCCCCTCCAGGCTCGCCTGCCCCCGGAGAGCCTTCCACCAGCACATTCACGTGGCACACACTTCTGATTATGTCCAACAGAAAAAAGCCACTATAGGAAGAGCAGCAGACAACTCCCTTTTCATCAGCTGAAGCATTTCCACCGAGGGATCACACAGCCACTCTGCTGGGACTCCCAAAGGCTGGAGGGGAAATGCCAAAAGACACACGCTGTAATGTCACCTTCTCGCTCGCTTGCCAGAAGGAGCCTGTATCTGACAAACACCGAGACACATCCTCTCTGCCATTCGCTCAAGTACAGCCTTCTATACCAAGCGCCTGCTTTTCACACAGGAATCCCAGAAAATAAAACCCGGTAGCCACTACATGACTTGTCCACCCAGAAGAAGCTACTCTACCCCCAGCTCAGAGCGAAGGTTCACCAGGTAAAATCCCAGCTTCCCCAGGCCTCGGGGAATTTTTCCTTTGCTCACGCAGGAGCAGAAGGACACTTGCAGATTTTAAGGACAGAAAGGAGCACTGTGCTCCCATAGTCTGTCATCCCACATCCCCAAGCTTGAGAGCACTACTTTCCTGCACCAGTGTTATTACTACCACACAAAGGAATGGTACCGAGCTGCAAGCCAGGCTGATAAAACGAGATTAGGGAAGAAATGCACTGTGCAGGAATATTTTCCTTCTGATTTCACAGCAGAGGCAGGATCAGCCACTGCTGCAATGCAAGCCCAGCTTTCTCCTGCCTGTTAAAGCAGGCAAAACCAGCCCCCAGGAGCACACGTTTCTCCCCTGGTGCTGTGAGACCGTGTAAATTAGAGGCTTCCATGGACAGGGGCTGGCAGAGCCCTGGCAACGCTGCACGAGGGGCCACTGCAACTAATGGGAGAAAGACGAGAACTTGGCAATTCATCTTCAAGTCTGCTTCTGAAGCATCTTTCATTTGTACCAATTAGCCACATTGCTGCATTTGGGAGCGTTAGAGATCTTCTTTTTTTAATCCATCTTTTCATCTTCCTCTATGGGTTCTTTTAAGTTTTCAGCTGGTGTGATCTTTACTGCCCCGTTCTTTGTTCAGATTACAATAATTTGTCATTTGTGTGCAGACAGTTTCTTAACTACTCCTGTGTTAGAAATAACCTTCGAAGCAATATTGGTTCTTTCATCTCCAGGGTCCTGCAAAGCACAGAGCTATTGAATGGCAAGGCATTAAGGATGCATAAGGCAACACATTAAATGTGAGCTCTCTTGCTATGGAAATGGAAGGATTGTACAGTACAATTGCTCAAATCCAGCCTGGGCTAGGAATAAAACCCTGCTTGAAAAAGGTTCATGGCACCAAAGCTGTTTTATCATCTGTAGCCTTAATTTTGGAGGCTGGAAAAGTACTGTAATAGTTTTATTTTATTGACAATTCAGGCGCATTCACTCATTCTTTTGCATTTTCTTTCTCTCAGCATAGTCGTTCATGGAGTCGTACACTTCAAGGCCAGACAGGAGTACAATTGGGATGATCTAGTTTTAGTTGTATAACAGAGGAGAATGAGACATAACACCGTGAAGCCACATCAAATCTACTGGCACTATGTAGTTACTCCCGAGAGTCTCAAAAGACCTGACTGGGGAACTCTGGACCTGTGATTTTTATTTCTAGCTTTTCAAGACTTCAAGAAGTCCCAAGGGATTAGATTGCAGTAACATAATTCCAACATTTAAAAGAGCAAAATGAGCAACCTGCAGAACTATAGCACAATTAGCCCTGATGCCAGCATGGAAGAATGGGCTACCAGGGAATTACAGGCTAGCACACAAAGAGTGCAAGTCACCAAAAGCAGGGTTTATGGTGGAGTTGTCAAATCAAACTATCTTTTTTTGACAAGATTATAGGCTCGCTGGATAAGCCAACTCTGCTGAGAATTTGGATTTCTCAAAGGCATTCAGTTTAGCATCATGTGATGGCTTTATTTAAAAATATGCATCATAGGCAGTAAGTAGAGCACACGTTACATTACAAGCTGCCTGGCACGTTTTAAATGTAGCTGTTACAGGAAGATATTTGGGGGTCAAGGGGACATTATAACTAACGGGTTCCCCTGGGGACCTGCTCTTAGGACCAAGTCGTCCCCCCTCTTTGGAGATGCAGACATGGAACATAAGAGTTATTCACAAAGAGAAATCCCTTCTTCCTCATTAGCACATCACTTATCAACGTATTAGTCACAGCTTCTTTTTCCATTGCAGGCACAAGTTTTCCTAGGAGGGCAGGGGCATCTCCCAAGCAACACCCAGTATTGGCACACACACGTGGCTACAGACACACAAGGCAGCCCTCAACCATATAGATCTGCCCAGTCACAGCACAGATAATTTCCCACCCAGCTGGGATCCCACTCCCATTTACCCTGGGGAGTAAATCAGGGTGTTCAGTTAAACCAGTTATCAACGGAGGTTTGAAAATCCCATCACTGAAATCATGTAAGAATAAGTTACACAAAAATCTCTCAGGATGACAAAGGTGGAGCTGATCCCACATGGATTAGGGGCCGGACCAGATAACCTCCTGAAAGCCCTTTAAAGTCCACTTTCTATGGTTCCTTTGACATGCAAATCTTAGGTCCAGTTTTCCAAAAAAAATAGCACTTAATTTTTACACATGCACAGCTAATAGAAGTGCAAAGAGTTACTTATATAAATGCTGCTCTTGCAGGCATTGAATGTCCTCACTCAGGGATGCAATGGGACTGGTAGGTATCAAGCATTACCACACATGCAGGCATCTGACTTTATCTACAGCTGACAGAAGACACTACAGTTTGAGCCCTAGGTAAGGTCACCTTGCCCAGGTCTCTCTTCACTGCACCATAAATTTAACTCTTTAACCTGTCAGAGGTTTCCTAGATCACCTTAACCAGCTTTATGCCTACAACACAGCTCCATATCTATAAACAGGGGACACCACCATCCTCCTCAGACCAGCTGATGGGCACATTACAGCACAGCAGGGAGTTATAGTTTACCTTATTTTGTACTTCAGTACATGGCATGCGCTGCTGTCTCATTGCTGATCTCTGGAGTTCTCCCTTAGATTACACACAGCATGAAAAGCACCTGTGGAGCACAACAGGCTCATCTCAGGAACCAAATACCATCATTTACCACTGGGGTTCTGCATGATGTACACAGGCAGGCTCAACAGGAGCTTCTCCCATATTGATGGGATGTGCCCTGACCCCACACTTCTTTTCTCAAGGGAAATGACAAACCATCTCAGAGGTGCAGCCCCACTTGCCCCAGCTACCAAAAGCAACAGATACCAAGGGCAATGGAAGTGGAGGAGAGCAAAAGACATGTCTACTGTCACCATGATGCTCGTTGAGGGTTAGTGCCAAGACTCAACGATATTGGTAACACTGTATGCTCACTTCTTCCAAAACATCCCAGCACAGGATGAGGAAAAATCTCCCCTCTGGGGTGAGCCTGCTTGCTCTCCACTCTGTCAAACCCAGGGGAAGATGGATAGCGCTTCAAAGTCACTGGTCAGAGAAGGAAGAGGGTCAGAGCACAAAGGCCATCTGAGGACACCAGCTGAACAAAGAGGGAGTGAGCACCAGGACCATGCTGGAAACCCCTGTGGAGCTGTAACCTTCATCCATCAAAAAGGGCAGAGCAGGGGCCATGGCAGCACCTGTCAGTCTCCAGCAGGAGTAGCAGGGCCCCAATATGTGCCAAACATCACAGCAAAGGGATTTGCTCTTGGAGGTGTACTACCTACCCCTACTTAGAGATGCATATGTATGTGCAGCATATTGCAAAGAGCCTTATGTTACAGGCTCATAGGAGCAATCGCTAAGCCTTGCTGGCTGCTTCAGCTTTTTGGGCAGCCCACATGAATTACACAACTCAAATTCTGGGCAATGCAAAAGAGAATTTGTGGTATAAATACAGACAGCCATAGTCATCCCAGGCTTCAACAGCATTATATATAACCAAGGAGGAATGCAGGCAGCTCTGTCCATGCATGCCTAAGGAATTATTTTAAACATGTTCAGGGGATTTAGAGCCAGCATTTATGAAATAGTTGAGGCATGTGGTAAGAAGTGTAACAATTAAAATATTGATGAATAACAGGTTAGGTCCATGATATTTGCTGGAGGCTTGCCAGCACCAGGCCAGTAAAGGTGCAGATTGGTCACCTCAGTGCAACCTGCAGCAGGGAGAGTTGTGAGCAAGGAGCAGATGCCATGAGGCCGCAGTGCTCAGCCTCACTGCTGCAGTTATTCTCCAGCCACCTGCACCAGCATCGCGTGAGTTTTCTAGCAAGACCCTGTCTTCTGTGCCCTTCTAGAAAAGCTACAGCCCAGATATTATTGGGCTCCTTCAGGGTGCACACGTGCCCCAGGGCTAAATCAAAGGCACTTCACCAGCAGAATTAGCAGGAAGCTAACAATTTCCATCAGGACTTCCCCTACCTAGTTCAAATTGGCAGTAGGAGAACAACACACTGCTGGTATCCCTTTTCCTTCTCCCCGTCATCCTGTGGGCTCCATCTCACCTCCCTCCATCCCCGAGTGAACCCCAACTTCCAGCAGATCTGCCAGCAATGCCTATTGCTCTGTGCAGAGTCCTCAGGGCAATTAATCAGCCAATTTGTCATAACTCTTCCCAGCCATAACACAGCCAGCCTGCTGCACAAGGACAGGGCTGTCCTGTACCTCCTTCCTCAGCACAGGAGGGCTGGGGGGACAGATATCTAGACCACGAGGGAAGACACATCCTAGAAATGGGGACACCCTATAGTGACAAAAGCCCAAACAGAAGATATGCCTAACAAGCCCCAAGTTCTAGTGGAGACCAATCCATAAGATCAGACTAGAAACATCCCAACATAAAAAGCCCTAAAAGGTATGTAATATGAAATTCAGCTCCTCAGCACCAGGAGTTTATCCCCACAGGTCGCTCCTATTGCACCACACTGCTCACTAGCGTAGAGAGCCTTGGACTCGCAGGATGCAACCACAGGACAGAAGGAAGGAGAAATCTGCTCACTGCTGCAGGAGCATCCGCCAGCCTGGGACCAAGCGCCCGAGCCTGGAGTCTCTCCAGAAGAGTCTGCTGCTGCCATCCACAATCTTTCATTTCCAAGGCTGGATAAACTTTGTCAGCATGTAAACTCCTGATGAAATAAAGCATTTCTAATTGATAACCAGTTTGGGAGACTCTTGGATTTTCCCCAGGATGAAGCCCTGCTGCAAACAGGCAGCGGGGGTGTTTTTCCTGGCAGCTTATGGTTCAGTTGGTCAGTACAACATACTAATTTGTAGCGGAGGACAAAAAAAAAAACAAACAAACAAAAAAGCTGCTAGAGATTTCTCTTATCCCCACCAACATTTCACACATTAGAGCTCCCCAGCATCCTTCATTATCACAGCCTGGGTTACAAATAATGGCTCTAGATCACTGTATTACCCCACCTCCATTTAATGCAGGGTTTAATCCACACACTTTTTTTTTTTTTTATACAGTGTTTGCCACAACAGCATTCCCATCAACAAATGGAAGCTGACACCTCACTTTTTATTCCAATTCAAGCTAAAGATTGACTTAAGTTTTAAAATAAAACTTACGGATGTTTAAGGACATTTTGATTGCCTACCCAGTCACTGGGGCATTATGAACCACAGATTTCTTCAGCAAGCAGAAGCTAATAAATGGAATTACAATCATAGGAAAGGAGGGAATTTAAAATTTGGTCATAGGGATTTTTCTTTCAGCTAGAGAAACCTTCTTACACAGCCTAGTATTAAACAGCAAGCACCAAACCTGTGCAACTTTATACCACATTTCCCTGTAAACAGCACTTAACCAGCCAGGTGTTCAACTTAATGGGAAAGTAGTACCTGGGGACACTACCACCACCTCCAAACTCTCCCAGCACTCATGCAAGGGGAAGACTTCAGAATAAAATAACCAGCCAGAAAAGCCCTTTAGAACAGTCTGCTTCTCTAAGCTCATGGATTTCCACCCCCTTCCCAAGCAAACCCTCACCACATACACACCTCCCGATGCTCAGCCTTCTGCATGAGCCACGCACAGACCTTTTCAGCAGCTTTCTTGCAGGGCTGCCATAACACACCTCCATCCACCCCCCAAAACCCCCAGCTAGGGCTGCCCACACCTTTATCTTCCTCCAGCCCCCACACCACAGGGAGCCAAGCAGCCAAGCTGGCTCCCTTAAAGGGTCTGCAGCCCCTCTGCTGGGACCTGGTGTGGCCAAGAAATGTTCCATGCTAGGACAAGCTAGGTATCAATACCGGAAGCATCCAAACATACTCTGCTTGATTCCCCTGGAAAGGTGAGAATTCAGTGTTGCTTTAGGCAGGACAGGCAGTGTTACGGAGCTTCTTGCCATGCAGACTGATTTTGCATTCCTGTTTTCTCTTATTTGATTTGCTGCCTAAAGATTTAGCATGCCATGTGCAGCTTTGCATGTCTTTCTACCTCTTGAAGTAAAGGATAATTTCATTTTTATGTATATATTCTGGCTTTTTAGCCCTAGAACCTTCCAGCTGAGCCCACAGTGTGGCTACCATGTTACGCCCTCCTCTGAGTCAGGGATGCTGGGTCCTACCCCAACTCCATCGGAGACTGCTCTGATCTGCTGGGGAAACAGGCCTAACACTAGAATAGGCTTCAGCTACACGGTGGAGATTCAAAGCCTGCATAGAGAGAAACCCCAGGGTTTTCTATCCACAGGTTCATTTCAGGCCATCTATAGCCCTTAATGATGTTCCCTGGAGGAGTCCATGCACGTAACAAACGGCAGGAGTGGAATTACATAATCAGCACCTACCTTCAGTACAAAGACAAGCAGCCAGTACATTTCGACATTGCTATTTTCCCCCTCATTATGAAGATGGAGTTGTAAAGAGCAGGGCTGGTGCTCTTGAACCCAGTGGGTCTGCTTTGCAGGGCTTTTTTCAACCTCCGCGCTCCCTGATTCCCGCATGGCAGAGCGGCATTACAGTCAAAATGAAGTAATCCTTTGATAAAGTGCAGTCATTTATTTGAAAAGTGTAGTCTCACCATTAAAATGCAAATGAAATGAGTGCTAATATATTAACTTGGGATGGGAGTTGAAATGGCTTATGACAAGCGTGCTTTCATGTGGAATATAGTTAAGTGATAACAGTGGGTGTGTAAGAGAAAGTAATATTCAGATGTACATGTTTGTTTATTGAAGATATTAATGAAGGGCAGTGCTTAAAGTGTATTATTATTTCCTCATCTTGCCTTTCTTTTGTCCCTCCCCAGTTCAAGTCTACTACTAAGAGGTCCCTCCCAAGGGGAATTTGATCAAAAGTCATCTTTGATGAATGATCTGAGTCCACACAAAAGTCGACACGAAAGCTGAAATGTATTTAATGATCTCCTTTGAAGAGGAGCAGAAGGTCCCCCCCAGCAGATATCCCATGTGTTGCAGCTGGCGTGAGAGCTCATTCAGAAAAAAATGGAAAACCTTGAGCTCTTCCATTCATTTCCCAGGGCTATCCCTTGAGAGCATGGCCAGCATCAGGGTGGCTCTGGGTCTTCTCTCTGGACAGAAACCTATCCTGGAATGTAGGGACAATATCAGGGGATTGGATGGAGCAGAGCAGCCTTTTTGCCACTATACATGAGAATAAGCTTCTGCACAGAGAATGAACTCAACGGCCCTGAATGAGATAATGTGACACCTCTGACACAGCCCAGAGAAGGTCAGGCGTTCAATGCTGTGAGGTGGATACCCACAGATGGACCCTGGCGTAGCCTGGCAGCAGGGCCTGTTTGTCCTCTTTCACAGGACATGGGCTGGGTAATAGCCTGTGACAACTCCACATTTCTAAAACTAAATGTGGTAGCCATGTGCAAACACACTGACCTCCCCGCAGCTCTTCCCTTCTGCACCCACTGCTGCCCCTTTGCAGGTCGATGACCTCAGGATCATCCCTAGCACCAACCCCAACCCCTTTCACCCTGACCGAAGTCCTCAGAAACAAAAGCCACCCAGCCAGACAGGAGGTGTTCCTTGAATTACCCTTTTCCAGATTGGGTGCCTTTACATTTTGCAGCAATTCCTTGGCTTTCCTCTGTGCTACAGACCTTCTGCCCCTGTCTAACCATCTAACTTCAGGCTTTTGAGTGAGACAAACATAGTAAGGGTCTTGGCTCCCACCATGGTCAATGGAGGGAGACAGGTGCCTTAAGAGGGCAAGAGAACCCATTTAGGGTCTATATCACCTACGGGAGGGCTCTATCTACAGAGGAACCCAAAGCTTGGGCACCTAAACCCCCTAAAACCATGGGCACAGCCTCAGTCCCAGCTCAGATTCTTTCCCCACACTTTTCAGCTCAGGGTGTGGTGGCAGAGCCTGAGCCATCTGGAAAGTGCTACAGCCAGAGCCCCTGTTCACTAGCTCAGCGGGCAACTACAGTGATGGCGCTGGGAAGAAATGCAGCCATTTCTGTGCCTCAGGCTGGCACCAGCAGCACGTAAAGCCATTTCCAGAGCAGAACTGCTTCAGCTTAGCTTCTCATCCATATGCAAAGCATTGCTAATCACACGGGACACTCGCTTTTCAGATTTGCTTATTTTTGCACTTTCTTGGCAGTTGTCAGCAGAGAACACGCTGCTTGCCATGCTCTCCCCCCTGTGCCCCCTCCTGCACACTCTCCGGCTGCTCCGACATCCCCGGCATGCTGGGCGCGTTGCACACGGACATTCACAGGCAGCAGCAGAGCACTGGGAGAAGCAGCTGTGAGAAAACACCAATGCTGCAGAGAGAGTTACAGCACCAGGGCGGTGAGACGTTCAGCCCAAAGGATGCTTCTTGCTCTATCTCTGTATAAAGCTGAGAGTCTGCATCCAGGGAGGGCTCTGGTCAGTACTGGAACATAAACATGAAATAATATCAGTCTCACCGAGATCTTATCAAGCACCAGGGCTTCTTATATTTCATCCAAACAAGCTTATTTTTATCAGCCTGGACCTCATTATGGTGCAAAATCAAGAGTTGGAGTTGTACTGAACAGCCAACGCTTTGTGCTACTTTCCTCCTCTTTCTTCCACAAAGGAAAAGGAAAACAGAGATGTTTCTGGAGCATTGGTTTTCCTTGCTAGGTGCTATTTGCACTCAACAGAAGTCATGTTTCCACCACAGCTGGGCTGTGAAAACAGAAGAGTCCAACCTGTTGGATTACGTAGCCTGCCTTCGTGTGACACCAGTTATTGAGCATCACATAACATACTCAGCGCTTCAGTGCCAGGGGGTCCATGGATAACCTCTAAGGGGTCTGTAACAGGCAGCTGGGGAAGGCAGCTATGTCAGCGAGTTTGCACCCTGTACAGAAACAGCCATAAAATCCAGATTCTTTTTTTTTTTTTTTTTTTTTTAAAGAGGATAAAGCATACTTGACTCGCATTTCAGGGCCCATGATCGCAGGAAGGGCGGAGGTTTGGGCCCCTTGTTGTCTTGCAAGGATGCCAGGGATGACATAAAGCTTTGCCTTTCCCCAACAGCAACTTACTACCACAGCCCCTGACAGCTCTTGAAACACATGGCCACGTGGCTTTTTCACTCACCCCTTCCTATTGCCCTGCTTAGCACTTTCCAAAAGTGCAATGAGCAGGGCTCACACAGAGAAATAGTCCCTGTCCTTCCTTCCTCTCGACACAAGCTGTGGGTAGAGAGGTGCAAATTTTGCCTTTGAGCCTGTTATGAAGGCAGGTGCTTGCCCGCATCTGAAATAACTGCTTGACACTTTGAAATGAAATCCTCTTGCTATTGCCACCCCCTTCCCTATCTGCTATGTTTATGCACATATAGGTTTGTTATTGTAGGGTTGCTCATAAGTGCTCTGGATTTGTCTCCATTACACAAAAGGTTTTTTCCATCAAAACAGCTAATTAAAGTTCATTCTCTTGTTGTGAGATCATTGTCTAGACAAAGAATTATAGATTTTGCCTAGATATACCTACTCAAGATAAAGCCAGCCAGTCACGTCTAGGTAACACTATCTTATCACTGTTCACAATGTACACCAAGGTAGATATCTCCAGTTAATTATCTCCATGCAAAAACACCTCTCCTTTTGTCGTGAAGACATAACGTGTGATACACATGCTTGATCTGCCTGGATTTGGTTGTTATCATAAAGTTGTCATCGACTTCACCTACGTTCTGTTGTTACTTTACTGCTGTGAGCCAAGACAAGACTGCCAAAAATTATTTGCAGTTCTCGATTTACATAAAGAAATGCAAACATATTCCAGCAGCATTGGGAATCGTTCAGTTCATTTTTGCAGACATTCACAGGAAGGAAATGTTGTTTGCAAGGACATTTTTGGAAATGAGAGACTCATCGGGAGTACTTGTGAAGAGGTATATTTGTAGGTGGCTCCGTATTTGAACTGGTGAGAGGATGGTGGCAGAGCAGTTAAAGCCTCTGTCCAAGAGAGGGGAGAGAAACCCACAAAAAAAGGCTGTTCCCAATTACCCCATCCATAAGCAAGCACCTTGTTAGTCAAGCTCAGGATGTGCCTTCCATACTGCAATCGCAGCTGCAGAAAACACCGCAGCTTAACCAGCCTGGGGCAGGCTGCGGTAACTCTGCAATCAGAATTGAACTTGTTCCCCCCACGGATCACCCTGGCATTTCCCAATGCATGCTGCAATCCTGGGATTAACATCTCATTTTGTTCTGTGTGTTGTATTTACATGCCTTTGAGCAGTTTCTGCTGGACAGACATTTGCGCGTTCTCAGGACAGATATGTTTGATGTTGCAAAGTACGATGTGGCAAATACCTTTGGCAAGATGACCACAATTTTTATGATGCAAACTGTGCCTTAGTTTAGGAAGAGGATTTTGAAATCCTTTGCACTCATCTGTCTGCACTGAAGCCCTTGATGTTGCCAGACACATCCAGGGAGTGAAGGAGCTTCGAACTCTAAGACCTTTGCCACTGATCAACTAGATGATCCCAGGCACATCATTTAACTGCTTGCTGACTCAGATTCACAAATGCAGACATCAATGAAATAGAGAGACAGCTCTCTGGAGTGTTCCAAGGCATTTTTTTGGTGAAGTACTTTATCATCTTTGGACAAAAGGTGCTACAAGCTAGTAATATATTTGTTATGATTACAGTGACAGCAAAGATCCCACAATTGCAGGTTAGCACATCCCCGTACACCAGCTGGTTACCACACTTACATTTATTTCTGCCTGCTTTTGTTTTCGAATCCATGCAAGTGCCTGACACCTGATTCATGCTACAATTAATCCTATATCCTCTTTGGAGGAGATCATTTTCACAAAGCCTCCACATATCCTTGCATGGGCAAAAAAATATCTCCGTGAAGCTTCAATTAGCGTGCGTATTGCAAGGTGCAGAAAGCAGAGAAAGCCTGGAAAAGCAGGATAGAAAAGATGAGATCATCACAGGGCAATTCTCACATAGCACATTCACACTGCAGCAGTCAGCCCTTTAGAAATGCTAAGGAGTTAAAACTCTTTGCTCTATTTAATCTCTAGCCAGAAATACCGAGAGATTGTGTCAACGTTTTCTCTGGAAAGTACACACTGCTTTTGCTGTCTGCCACCCTGAACGAGGGCATCTTGCTGTCAGACTGGGCTGGACCACCAGATAATTTTCTGTTTTGTGTGTGCTCCAGGGGCCACAGAGCTGTGACCGTTACCAGTAACTGCACTGGTGTGTCCTGCGCTGACAGTGCCGTGGGAGCAGCGGTGCCTGTCTGAAGTAACGGGGCATTGCCACAGCATCCTGCATGCCGTGGCATTAGGTGCCGTGAGAGCCTGTGAAGGGTTGTGCTGTGTGGCATTTCCATGCATAGGTGCAGGGTTTTCTGAAGTCCAGTAAAACCCATCTCTCTTCTCAGGAAAACAATAATTGAAAATTTCTGATGTGGCAGTGCCTGTGTGGGAAGCAGTGAAAGACAGAGAGGGAGGAAAACAGCAGAACTGTGCATTTCCCCATGGAAAATTTTGATTTTGCAAACAGGACACTTTCATTTAGAAAATTATTCCAGTGGAAAAATCTCCAGCTAGCTCTAGTACTTACCACAGTCCTGGCACTTAATGATATGGCTTATGGCAGCAATCACTTGTAACACCATGGCATGCTGTCGGAGGGGATTTTTATTGCAGTTTGTTGTAGCATGAATTGCAGTGGAATAATATAATGTACTTTGAGCTAGTGCCCATTGCAGAAAATGAGATCTCCCATTTGGGATCAAGGTACAACGATATAAAACCAGAATAGCTCACATTTTGCAAAAGCGTAAAGTTCCAGCAAGGCAGCAGAGATTTCTCGTGGTGTAAGACAGACCAGAGTTTTACCCTGCTTGAAAGAAACCCTGCTATGCATTTCATAGAATGAGCTTTTCCTACCTTCCCCACCTGTTAGAAAACATTCCTTTTGGGCTTCTCTAAATGAAAACTATACGTGTGCAATATCCAATATATACAAATAACTCTGCTTAACATTGACCTGGCATTGAAATTTAAGTGGAGCTCCCATTGGGTTACAAGCAGCATTGACTCTTCATGTGCTGTCTCTGGTCACGTTCAGACGCTGGAGCCAAAACAGCCTGAAAACCTTGTGGGAATTCATTGCCCCCCTCACCACTCCTTCCCCCTCCGCCGCTTTGGAAACCTCCCGGCTGGAGGCGTTTTTATGGAGCACAAGTGGGACTGACAGCCCCGCGCAGTTGTTCCAGCTGCTGGAACATGCTCAGTAACCTTAGAAATGAGAGAAAACAAACCTGGGAGTCCCACAGAGCTGGTTTTAAGGTTCCCATTCAACCCCAAGCATTAAACTCACAAAACGCGCTTTAAAAAGCTCAGCCCCTCTACCCTACCCCCCGCTTCCCCATCTGTCCAAATCGAGCCCTTTCGGGGCCGGATCCTGTGGGGTGCTTGTCACGTCCAAGCTCCTCTCCACAGCTCTGCAAGGTGCTTGGCCGTTGGGGAGGAGGTGCTGAGCCCCCCCAGGATCAGGCCCTGCCAAAAGACGGGGGGCAGAAGCGGTAGCATTAGCAACAGGGAGACAAAAGTCAATTGTGCACCAACAATTCGGAGGGAGGGAGCCCTGAAGTCCCTCCAAGCCACTTGATTTATGGCTTGCAATAATATGTGTTGGAGCACCACAACCCAGAGTGCTGTGCGGCGTGACCTGTAAAAATAAGTCTATTAACCCTAATCAATCTCCCATTATCCACCCTCATCCACAATTTAGCCAGCAAAGGAGTCACTAAGGCCTCTCAACTCGGTTTGAACTAATCCCATTGTCTTTCCTAATCAGGGGCCATGAAAGAGGAGCAGCTTCTTCGCAGTGCAAAATTATCAGTCGGTGTTTAAAAAAAAAAAATTGGGGTGGGGGGGGGAGGAATGAAGGCTCTCCTCTTTCATCTTTTAATGAGAAAATGGCGAGTTGTTTTTGTTCTGAATTGCTGGGGCTAATTGAAGCCCGGGGCTCTGGTCGGGATGTGGGTATCGGTTCCCAGGGCCTGCGGGGAGCGCCCGGCACAGCAGTAGGTAAACCGCTTTGACAAAACTTCCTGTTGCAATTAGTAAAAACATGTATTCCGATTAAGTGTTTTATTAGGGAAGCTAATTATGAAGTTTATCGGCGATGGGATGCGGTTTAGCTCGGCACTGCGGCACCCCTCCCCATGCGAAAGGGGAAAGCTGCTCCAGATTTGAAGGACAAAGGGATCTGGCATGTCGCTCATATGGACTAAGGGTAATGGATTCAGCAGAAAATGTCACTTGAATCCAGACCAGGAAAACCAGGAATACAAAGCCTCTTTCTGACTGAGGCCTTTTCTTTCCTTCCCATCCCTTCCCTGCCAACCTTTTAAAAAAAAAAAAACAAAACAAAAACCCAAACCAAACTGGAGGTCCTATCAAACTGGCAATGCCCAAAATAGCAGTAAATCAGGAAACCCTGCAATGTCCCCTGTCAGTCTCTCATACGGCAGGGAAACACTCAGCAATCAAAATGTGCTCCATGGTGAAACATCGACTAAATTAGTCCAGTAACAAGTTAATTTTCTTTTGCTCTTTTACGTTAATCAAAAAGGAAAAGACAAAGTGGGGACGTTATCTTGCTAGAAATGAAAATGATCCTTGCAAAATTTCCCCCTTTCAGCATGAATCAGAGCAGAAGCAAACCCACCACAGGGCTCCGGCAGATCTTTCAGGATTAATTATTATATTCACTAGCAGTTCAACATTTTCTTGTAAAATTAAATTTTTCAAAGCCCTGTCCCGTGCTCACACAAGCCTGTTGCCACCTTACAGTGTCCCCACGCGGCTGGAGGACGAGACCTCGTGTGGCTTCAGGGTGTTTCTCTTTCAAGGGCACACAAAAAGCCTCAAGCAGCCTCAGAGCAAAGGGATGAACTTCCCGAATACCACCACTGTCAGCTGAAGGCATCTCCATAAAACCGAACAGCTGGAGTCAAGGCAGAAACTGAGCCCCATGGAGACACCTTCCCTGAGGAAGGGGCCGGGGAGGCTCTGCCAGCCCCAAGGACCACGGCAGCAGCCTCAAATCTGCCCTTGCCCCAAGCTCGGCTCTGAGACAGGAGCAAGCTCCCTCCAAAGCCAGGATGAAACGATGTCCAGCCTGAGCGTCCCCTTCTCTCCAGCACACCGCTGGGTGGGTTTCATCATGGCTTTGGGCAAGCATGAATTATTGCATGGTGCAAGAGGGGGAAAGCCTCGTATGCACAAAAATACCCATGTACAGTAGACATAGTTTGAAGTATGAAGGTTCCCAAACAGAAAGAAAGAGGGACAGATAGAGCAATGCTTGGTAATGCTCGCTCTCTCTCTCCAAAAGGAACAAGCTTCAAGTGAGTCATCTGGAGTTCACAAGGCGTCAGAGGGCCCGTGTCGGTGCACGATCGTCTCCGGTTTGATCTGTGCATTTAGCGGCAGGCCCTCAGGCAACCAGTCAGCGTGAGAAATTGTACCTATTAATGGAGCTGCAGGGACAGGGGCTCTCCTGGAGAGACAGAAAATATCAGGTCTGGCCCACATATACTCCGGCACCCTCTGCACAACCCTGTGCGTGCTTCAGACACTTGCACACACACGCTTTGCTTTATCTAGGTGGGGAAGGTATGGATAATTATACCTGTGCCTATGCGACGTACTCAGCATATGCCTCCAAAGAGAGGAAAGCACTGACACCCTTTTTAGAAGCAGAATTGAAGATACTGTGTGTTATGGATTGGGTAAGCTATTAGATTTATTTAATGAATTAAGATCCTGACGTGTTATTTACAGGATGTCTTTGGAGATAGAGTTGTAACTCATGGCTTGCCATCAGAAATTCTCTGCACCAAGGCCTTGAGGAGAAAGCATTCATTTTTTTATGGTGTCTGTTGGGGAGGGAAACTAATGCTAAGAAGGCAGTGATAATTTGCTGCTTTATAGGACTGAATTATCACCCTGTCAGCACTGAGACGAAAACCCTGAGCCATGAACAAATATACCTTTGCACCTGAAGCTGGCTGGAGCAGCTACCATGAGCTCACATCACTTCACGACAGCTCTGTTGTTCCAGTAATTAATTCTGAAGGCTCCTGGATTTCACCTTGTCCCTTCGTTTGCTGGGCATGCCTTAATTTGGCACTGTGGTATTCCATGCTCCTTCTCCAGGCTCATAAATCACACGCAAACCCTTCCTGAAAATAAAAAGGGGATCTGTTCTCCTCTCGATGCACATGTACAACTTCCCAGAGAGTTAATGTGAGTTTGGCACGTGCATGGGAGAGGTGGTTCGACCCCATGGACCAAAAAGACATTGACATAGAAAAACAATTGCAAGAGAAACAGCTGTCCGAAAAGCAGGAGTACTGTGACTTTGATTCAAATATGTTATGTCATATTATAAAATAGTTTTATTTAGCATTATCTGTTCTGCATTTGCTGGAAGGTGGAGTCCTTACCTGTGGTCTACCTTTATTTATTCCATTTCTTACTGTCCCTTTTCCCCACTGCATTTATTGACATGGGGAAAGGTACTGAGATTTCTCTAATTGCTCCCAGATGTTGAAGAAAGGTCTTTTGTCCTGTAACCACACTGGGGTCAAAGGGATGTGGAATGAGAGATGGGGTAGCAAAGGACTCCCACTGGTGAGGAGGTAGTCGTGGGCCTCAGTCTTCCTCTTCCTCAAGCTGAGCATCCCTACTAATGGACTTCTACTGTGGATGCCCAGCATGAAAAGGCGTGGATTTATCTTTGGAGCAAAGGACATCCCTCTTTACTCCAGAAAAAAGCTACAGCTGCTGTTCTTTCCTCTGAAACACATTTGGTTCCTGGGCAAGAGCTTCTTCCGCACAGGCTCTAGGCGGCCTCCGATCTGGAGCTGATGGGGACAAACAGAGCTAAATTTGTACTAGGAGGCTGAGCTGGTAGTTAATCTACCAACAATTCAGAATGCAGTTCAAGCACCCATGTACATGGTCTCAGCACCCTCCCAATTATGTACAGTTACAGAGCTACAAAGAAAAGCAATCAATTTTACTCTTCTGTCAAGAAGCGCCATATAAGTAAATAACATGTTCCCACGTGGCACAGGGACCGTGCTGGACGAGGACAAGGCACCCCTACACCAGCATGCATTTACCATTTCCTATGTCCAGGTATAACCCCAGCGGCACAGCCACCTGCCAGCGCATGGGATTTTCCAGTTGTCAGTATTGGCCTGACGTTTCTCCCACGGCAGGTAAACAGTCAGGTCAGTGGTGTGTACTTTGGCCAATCACACCTTCAACAGCAAAGAGGCGTTTTACTTCAGCAGGCAGAGAATAGAGCCCAGGATTGTTGCTCTGCTTGTTTTTTCAGAGCAGGAGGAGCGGGGATGTGTCTCTGTCACTTCGCTGTTCTGCAAAGCCAACAGCTGTGGCAGAGCAAACTAGAGCTGACCAAACACTTTCTAATGACCTGAGTTGCACCTTTTTCCCATCCCCAAAATGCTCATTCATCAAAAGTGTACGTTTTGCTAAACCGGGCCAGTTGCAACAAGCCAGGCAACATTTAAGAAAAGGACTGTTTTGACATTTTCAAATTGCAGGGAGCTTCACTCAACACAACTTAGTCTCAGACATCTCAGGCCCTTCAGCAAATGGCTATGAAAAAAATAGTTTTAAAAAGCTTATTTTGATGAGTTATTTTTCACGTTTCAGGATCTGAATTTTATGTGCCCATTTGGAATGGGAGTCTTTTTCAAACTCCTGGAATATTTTTTTTCTTTTTGCAGGGAAGAGCCATCTCCCACCCAACCGTAACAGCAACAAGGGGGGATTTCAAAACGACCATGGAATTGGTGGACTGGTTACCCACTGCTCGGGGATCGGGGAACAATTGCACTTCATTCATCAATATTTGCAAAAAGCTCTGGTATCCCTGGATTCATGCAGCTCTAGATGGGTCATGGGTAATTATTTATATAAAAAGAACCAGTGGGACAATGTTGTTCAGCCCTGAAGTCATTGAAAGATGTTAGCGAGTTTGGCTTCGAGGGTGGTGGAGAGGGAGTGTGAAAGCCGATTATCCAGCTTGGATTCTCCCTTGAGTAATTTCCATCGTTTCCATCTAGCTTTTATTTGTTCTCTAGGAAGCCCAATTATAAATCAGAACCAGGCTGCCTTCAAACACATTTTCAGACAGCCTGTCTGCACCAACAGGACAAAACTGAGTAATTTATCTGTGTGGCTGGTAACCATGATATCATTTGCTATGTACAATCCTTTTCTCCATACTGTACCTCTAAAGGGGTCTTGCTTTAGAAGGATTACTGTACCGAACAGGCATTTCATAGCAAAAAACCCTTCTACATAAACAGGCATTGCCCAGAACGCAGGAAACAACCCCTTATATCAGTGCTAATCCACCCTCTGCCCTATCCCTATGGATAACGAAACAGCCATAGAAAACAGGCATAAGTTAAATGCTAAAAAAGAAAAAAAAAATTAACAGCACAAGATTACATTACCCCTTTCTGCAATTTTTAGTCTCACTCAATTACTGCATCGACTGAATGTAGTGCACCGAGGCAAACATAGCTATTCAGGGAGGCATTTCATTTAACGTCTCAGCCCCTATGCAGTCACTGGTAAATTTTCTAAGAATTTCAACAGGGATAGTATTTATCGTTATCCTTATTTCACCGCAATACAAAAGTAGTCATATTGCCTTCATAGCTGCATCTGCAAGGCTGAAGGAAAACCCAGCTGGGTCTCAGAGATACAAGAAGCAAACTGGATGAGACTGTGCCACCCCTCCACCATCACTTTTCTATCCATCTTTTATTTCAGCAGTCAGATCTCACTGCACCTCCAGACCAAGAGATTCCTATGTGTCCCAGCAGAAACTCAAGAAAAAGGAAAAAAGCAGTTGCTGCTCCCTAAGAAGATGAAGGTCTGACTACCCTTCAGCGACATATCCCATTCATCATCTCTCCTTGCCCAGCACAACATTCACATTCTCTATCTGATCACCTTTCATGCTGGAAAAAATAAAGCAGCATCCAGGAGAACAAGAAAATGGTGATTGGAGGGGGTTATCTGGACAGCAAATACTGCATCCATCCATCACAAAGACAAGAATAACTCCGGCACTCCATGTCACAAGGGCTGCAGGCAGGAGGCTGCTGGGTGTTTCGGGGTTGCTCTGCAGAGGAGCAGTGGCTGGCTGCACAGCTGTGGTACCCAACAAACACCCAAGCACGCAGCAATCTGCCCTTTCAGGTGTCAGCAGGGACCTGGTCCTCTGGCCTAAATCTGGCCGGGGCTTCCACGCGCTTTCTGTGGACTGCCTGAACACTGATGCGTCTGTAATGCAGCAACACAATTAGTCCTTAAACTTACATTCTCTGTTTCACTGAAGGATTTTGAAAGCATTTGCACTACTGACTGTCACAACATTCTGCAGAGCTAATCTGCTTTCCACACATCATCAGGATAGAAAAACCAAGGCACAGCTACAAGACAGGCTTCCAAAGCACCTCACTGCGTGCAACCCAGATGATCCCTCTCCAACCTGCAACGGCCCAGCACTTCTTCAAATTTCTGGGCAAGTCCTTTCTCTGAGGCCCAGGGCTGCCCTTGAAATGCAGAGTTTGCTCTGTGCTTGTGAAACAGTTCCCATTGAGTGCGAGATTGACTGGAAAATGGTCTGGGTTCAGGGTAACAACAGCCCTGAGCATTGCTGCAACAGAATAATTCATCTCAGAAACATTTTTCCCTGTCAGAGTAAATGTAATTATGTATGTGATACGAAGGAACAGCTCCCCAAGTGGAGAAACCAGTTAAACCTGACTTGTGCCCCAAGGACAAGTTTCCCTGTGAAGTTTCTGGTGTCTAATAAAGACCGAGCCTCTGCTGGCTTTCTTCTAGAAGGGCCATTGCTAGTGGCTCTCTTCTGTCTACCTGCTTATTCTCACACAACAGAAAAATTCCCCATCTTTGGGTGTCCCACCTCTCTGACATATGTTACAAGGCAGAATGCCATTGCCAACGGCTTCCAAAAATCCTGGAGGAAAGGATAGTGTTTTCTGTCTGAAATCCCTGGGGTGCTGCCATGCTCCCCTCCAATCCCCTGCCCCCCGAAAAAGAAAGAAAACCCAAAAAACATATGAAGGGTAGTGTAACAGATCAGTCTGCCTGCACCGAAGACACAGGGGATACAGAAGACTTGTATTTTACTGTCTTTTTCAATCTAAGATCCAGAATTTTACTAAAACACAGAAAAACTTGCTGGAAACCAAACAGAAAAGGCTTCTATCCAACGGGGCAGACTCTAGATCAAGGCTGCCCAACTCCTTGGGCAAGGATCCTGTTAGATTTTCAGCAAAGCAGCAAAAATCAATCAACGCAAGACAAATTTTGCAGCCTTGTCCAGCTACAGCTAATGATACTTATTGAATATATGGACATTGAATGCCCTAATTGGCACCACTTCCCACGCTCGCACAACGTTCCCTCTCATTCCTTCCCATGCTTTTTTTCTACTCCCATCCCCTGCAGGGCAGGGCAGAGGGTGAAGAAATCACTTCTCTGAGCCTGAAGTGGAGGGTTCGGGGAAGAGGATTATAGGAGATGCTTGCTCCTAATGGGCCATCGACAGAGAGAGGAAAGGGAAACCACCTCCAGCCTGGTATGGCAGAGCCAAAGGTACCAAAAAATCACTGTGATGGGTACAAGCTCCCTTTGCGGCTTCTCCCATTCCCAGCTACTCTGTATAGGTACTGGCGAAGAAGAGCATCCTGGACATTGGACTCCTGGTTCACACCTGCATGAACAGTGTGGGAGCTGATATACCACAGTGTCCTACCCCAACAGAAGAAAATTGAGTGCAGACAACCTCTAATGGAGCAGGTTTCCTGAAATTTCCAGAGAAGAAAAATAACTCAAAAAGCTGATGAACATTTGGACAATAGAAAGTCCTCAGTGATTTCTTCTTATGTGTCACTAATTTCTGAAGATTTTATGCCCAGATCTTCAGCCCTAGACGTTGCTAGGTCTTTGCTGGACCTGGCATCCCCTGTCCCAGCACAGGGCTGCAGCAGGGGCCCCACAGGGGTGGTGGTGGTGCATGCAGTTGACTGCAAGATCAAAGCCTGAGTGAGAGAGCAATGTGTGGTATGAGGCTGTCTAGCCAGCTGATGCTAACCACATGTGTAAATCCCAGCAAAAATGCCTGTGACAATAACCTATTTGCTATAACTTGCTTCTCTGAACTTTGGATTCTCCTTTGTTGCTTTGTTTTGGTTTTGCAGCTTGGCCTGACAGCTTGGGTGACTGGCTCAAAGCCTGCCTTTGGGCTGCATCTTCTTTCACTAAAATCCCACCTACCTTGTCTCATGTGTTCCTCCCCCCTGCTTTGCCCCTCTTTAGAAGTGTCAATTCTTTGTGGGGGTTAAGAGATTCACTGGGACGTGCTTGTTCGAAATGCAAACGAAGAATTATGAGAATTGCTGTTCTTACACTCTATAATGTTAATTTGATCCTAAAGCTTGGCCAGGTTGGCTACAACTTTTTTGTACTTGGCTCTTGTTTTTCCCCATGGACCAAACTACCTGAAAGGGTGAAAGCAGGGTGAGTCCCTGTCCAGCACCTCTCAGTCAGAGCTTGGGCCCTGGAGAGTCCCCAAGGTAGCCACGTGCTCCCTGCCAGAGATGGTGATGTCCCTATCTGCTGTGAGCAGCCCGAGGTGGGGCAGCAGGCGGGAACACTCTCCCCGAAGCTCTCCACCGCCTCCTGTGGCTCAAGTCTAAAAGAATCACATTCCAGCCATAAACTACAAATGATAAAAATTACCTCCCAGCACAACACAACTTTCAGATGGAGGACTGGAGATACCAATGCACCTTACTGCTGCACGCACATTACCAGCCTTCCTGGTACCAAGCCACAGAAGATGGGAGCAGTAACAGCAACATCTTCCCAACATCTTTAATTTCTGCTTTTGGCTCTAAGGTGCATGATGCCTCTCAACAGGGGACAACAATCACAGTGACACTGAAGATACCAACAGAAGGAATGGTGCCCTTCCAAAGAGCACAGCCTTGTGAGGTTTGCATCTGGTGTTACTTATTTCTGGGAACGGTCAAACATCTCCAGTGACATTATAGTTTGATGGATACAGCACTTACTATCTAACCTTCTCCTACATGGACAGCAACATCACCTTTCTGCATGACCCACAGCAGCACTTCTAGCTCTAGGCACAGCCCTGCTCATGGCCAAGACCAGCCAGGCTGCCTCACTGCGCCAGCGACGTGTTGGCCAAGTTAGGAAGTCAAGTGTTTCTTTCTCCAGTCATTGCTGGGTATCTACAACATTTATGAATCAATGAGTCCAAAAAAACCCAAACTGGGCCCAACCTTCAGCTGGTGTAAATCAGTGTGTACAGTATAAATCACTACAAAGCAACGCTACATACGTACCTGGTAACATTAGTTACCAGGGTGGGATTTCATTAGCAGAAATGAAAGGCATTTACCATTCGGTCTTTCTGGCTTCTGAATCCATCAACACCATCATCTATACATTGATTTTAGGCGTAGATAAAGAGGCCAAAACTTCTCCACCAGATGTCTGATGGGCATTATTTTTCTATTAAATAATGATATGTTTTAGGGACGGACCCACTGTGCAGCATTACCATGTCCAGTTCCTTTGGGATGTAGGGACTCAGTGAAGATTCAATGAGAGCGCCTCTGTGGGTCTCGGAATACTTACTACTGCTCTGCCACAGACTACTGTAGTTGTCTGTTCATACCGAAAAATTCACCAGTTCTGCTTGTTAACACAGCAACTGCACATTTTACCTTCCTAAGGGAGAAAGCACAGGGAACAGGGACATCCTAACCAATTGCATTCATCCTGGAGCATTTGAATTAGGCAGCACCTCTGGATGGGTCAGCGAGAACCTGATCCAAAGCACATTGAAGGAAACGAGGTTTTTTCTGGAGACTTCAAGGGATTGACACAAGGTCCCAAGGCAACAGTCCACATTAACCTGGTTTTGCATGAACCGTCTGCGGCTTGAAGCTGGAAAGACTAAGTTTGGTGCTTCCTTTTCCTGCATCTTTGGACTCTTTCCTTTCCAAAGCGAGCTTGCATTGACTGAACTATCCAGAGGCTCTAAGAGTTTTCCTGACAGCCATAAAGCCCAGGATACCTACACAGACCCCTGAGGACCTGGAATACAGTCCATATTCTTCAGAGGTGCCTGGTAGCATCAAAGCTAAACCAGCAATATTATTTCTGCTAAAAAAGTGACTAACAAATGGGATCTACCAAGAAAAGCCAAAATTAATTGCAATCTAACGGTAATGAAGAAGCTGGATCGGTTTTCCGCAGATGCCCTGTGTTGGCTTCACTGTGCCATCCATCTGCAGAGCTCTCGTACACATGTCCCACTGGACAGTACGCTACTTAGAGCTGGCAGGAACAGAGACATCCTTCAGAATTAAAGATCTGACCTTTCCAAAAGATGTGTTTTCATTTTTGACAGTCAAAAACAAGACAAAAACTTTGGCCCAAGTTTACTAAAAACTAGGTCTCTAAAAGATTTCTAGCAAACACTTATTTTGCTTATTAGCTCTTCTGCTTCTAGTCATCTTTTACAAGAGGAAAAAAAAAAAAGAAAAAAAGCCAAAAGCCTAAGCCCCCGTCAATTTCCAGGAAAAATCTTAGCTTCTTAATCAGAACTTTCCATGATAAAAAAAAGTTTCAGGCAGTTTACAACCAACGAACGCGTGATTCAGGGCATAACCTCTCAGAGCACCCAAACAGCTTCCCTAAACACATCCAATTCATGATGCTTCCACTTCCAAACTCCATCCGTTACTCTGAGACTGGCAGCTTTCTTCCATGGGCAGCAAATGAGGGCATCACCTTGCTTGTGTCTTCTGTGCTGTGATGGAGGGGTCAGAAGACCGTAATGGCTCAGGACACCACTTGGTTACCACAGCCAGTAGAAGGGACAGCCTCAAAACACAATGGGCTCTTCTCAAGGGAAAAGAATAAATTATGTCATGGAGAAGAGTCAACATCTCCTACAGGACACGGAACACCGAACCTTTGACCTTTCAGGTCACCTTTCAAAGCCTTGGGCCAGGAGCTGCTGAATGCCGTTACCAAGAGCCATCTCCATGCATGGGGTGAATGGTGACCCCTCTCTAGCTTACAGGTCCACTGGTGACCATGTTCAAGGATGACTCTGGTGGTGGAGACCAGCCCATTCACACCCAATGCTGCAATGTTAGCGAACAGGCCCTGCCACTGGGGACCTGGAGAATGGCTGTGTCCACATGCTATCTTCATGGATGTTGAGCAGAAAAGGACAAAGGGGTGTCTTCCTTCCTTCTTTCCTAAAAATATGTCTGTATACTCACACACACACATGAAGTCAGGGTCTGTCAGGGCTGTTGACAAATACTGATCCCGCTCTGATTTAGGTCCTTGGCAGTTTTAAGGAAGCTCCTTGGGCAACTTTAGGTTCCTGAATGTCATTTCAAAACAAAGACAACTGGAAGGAGGTTTCCAGAGGCAACTGTGCCATGTAGACACCTGATTACTACTGAAAGACTATGGGATTTGGGCACATTGCCATCTCTAGCATTCATGAATGCTTCCTGCTTAGTAGCCTGCAGGGACCCGCTTTAAAACGCATGGCTTTTCTGTCATCTCAGGCCTCACTGAAAAACCAACAGGAGTTTGGTACCTTTTTGCTTCCAGCCCTCTGAACATCAGCAACGCTCGATCCCTTCGTAGTCAGCTTGGGTGAGACAGCTGTTGGCCCTAAGGCCATTTTCAAGTCAGGCTCTTGCAAATCCCAAAAGGCACCTCTTTGCATCATTGGCCTCCCAAATCTGTTTGCAGCTACCTAAATCGCTTCATAATGAGACTGAGAACATAGGAAGAGGTTCTTCCTTTCTCCTCTCCTGCCGTCCCAGAGCATTTCTTTCCTCCCATCAGCCCTGCTGGGACAAACAGGGTTTGTCCTTCTGCTCTGCACACTGAGAACCAGCAACTGTCATGTTGTATTTCTGAAATCATTGCTTGCTACTGCCACCATGGACTGAAACACAGAGGAAGAAGAAGGAAGTTCAGAAGAGGCCAGAAAATAAAGAATAATTTAGAATATTATGGAGATGAAAAAAAATCCAATTGGTTTAAAACCAGATGAGCTGCAAAGGGGAAATATTAACTGGCTAAACAGGGAGTATGTGAGGGCTGGGAGAAGGCGGAAGATGTCCCTGCTTAATATTGGAGGTGATTTAAATGAAACAAGAAGGCAGCAGAGGCTGAGAGAGAAAAACATCTCTCTGAGCCGGGCCCTTTAAGAACAGTTGCAATTGAAGTGGAAGAATTAAGAGCACAGCAGCTGAGGGCTGGAATAAGATTGATTTAAGACTAGATACAATTTAAAGGCAAGGCAGAGGTGGAAGCAGAGGCTGGAATGAAATCAATTTACACCAAGATGAAATTTAAACTGATGAACTCGGGATGTGAGAACTGGAGCTGGGGGAGGTGAGGGGAGGGAAAAGGGGGATGGGGAGTCAGCAACTTTAGGAGAGATGTGATGTGAACCTGCTGCTAAGGTACTGGGGAGGGAACCAGTGGGTCTGCATGCTGCTTTTGCTGGAAGACAAAGGGCTGGTCCTGAAAACCTGTACAGAGCCAAAATAAGGTGCGTAGGAGACAGCCTGCAAGGGCTATCTGCCCTCATGAACTTGAATAGGCACAAAAGGATGGTGTTTAACTAATCCCAGCTGGCCTGGTGATGCCTAAAGTGCTCCTTATCCTAAGCTATGACTATCATTTAATAGTGACACAGCACTCTAAACACATTGATGCGTGTGAGATGGGTGAACTCGGGCAAGCCACCAAGAGAGCTGCCGCTCAAGGAGCCCAGCACCTAACAGGGCAGGTTACAGCTTTCCCTAAGGTCTTTTCTAAAATCAGGGGGTTTGATAGGGGGGTTTGATAGGGCCTTGCTCAATTGTTCTTAAATTAGGACTCAGCTGAACATGTTTGCAAAGACCTAATTTTGAGGTTCCTTTAAAAACAAAGAAGAGTGCATCCACTATGAAGGGACTAATTTTTGCCACTTATTTCTACTCACAGTTGCCATTCCTATGCCAAAGTTTGTCCACATAGAGGGAAGTGCTAGAAGGACTGAACTCAACCAAGATTTAGTGGCTTTCCAGACAAGCTGAAAAAACCCAGCAATTCAACAAAAGGATCAACCATATGTTTTCCAGGCTGCTGAGAGATGGCTTCTGCAGGCACCTGGCTGCATTCTTGCTTCAAGGCTGCCAGGTGCTTTTCAGGAGGTGTGGGACATCCAGTCCTGTCTGCACCAGCAAGTCCCACCTCTGGACCATTCCCACCTCACCGCCCCTGCTGTCGCTGGGTGGGATGCACGCTGGGTGGCTGCTCTTGGTGCTTTCTGGGCACCTGCAGCAGGTTTGGCAGAGAAGAGCACCGCAGGTAGAAACTCAGGGAGCGTGTCTGGGTGCAGCACTGGAGCATATCCACGCTACTGCTTCACCTGCTTGTTCCCAGGTGGGAGCACAGGCTGGGGTTTTCCTTGAGTGATAGACTGGGTGCTGTGGGCTCATAACTGATATGTGAGAAGAAAGTCTCCAAATTCCTGGGATGGGTAGAAAGCCATCAAGCAATGGGCAGCTTGTGTCTGCAACAGCCTGAACGCCTAGAGGCTTTTGCATTATCTGAATCAAAATACATTTAGAAAGATCAGTGGATTTGCGAGGGAACATGGAAGGCAGGATTAAGGCCATGGTTGCACCATACTAAACAACTTTGCTTAAAAATTCAAGCCAGCCTCTTGCACTACCATAAATCAGGAAAGTGTAATTGGAATCTGCATTTGTGCAGAGATGTAAAAGGAGCCTGGCTAGACACAGGTACTGGATATGGAACAGCAAAAGGCAGCCTGGGATGAGATGACTGTAGATCCAGTGGGTACAACAAGGTTCTGCGCTTCCCCTGGGCTTCCCACCCGGCTGAAAATAAGAGCTAAAAGGCCTGATCCTCCTCTTACTTACATAGGGGTAAATCAGGAGCATCTTCACGTTCAAGCCATTGAAGAAGGAGGCTTAGAAAATAGGTTGTGCCTACTCTTTCTTGCCAGGATGTTTCTGGATTAATCCTTCCCTCTCCTGCCCCCATTAACAGAGGCGGGGAAAGGAGGAATATGTGTTTCCACATTTATCTCCCACGGTGATTTTTTTCTTTTTATATATACACTCCAGAATTTCCTTTCTAGTTACCATTGATTTTGTTGGGGTTTTTTTGGTTGGGGCTATAACAGCTCCAGGGTGGCAAAAGGGGAGCTATGCATGACAGAATAATTGCGGTGCTTTAGAAGGTCCCTCTGTAGAGCGTGCCTGCAAGCAGGAAGCAGCGTGGGTGTGTAATGTACAGGAGATGCCCTGTAAATAAGGCAGGGGATTGCCTGGAGGAAGAACAGGGAACAACAAAGGCTGCACAGAACAAAGTGGTTGCAGAACATAATGTGCTAAACGTGAAATTCAGAGAAGGGACTAGATGTGAAAAAAAAATAAAGACAAAGAAACCCTAATACCTTAGGGAGGGGAGATGTTTACATTGCTAAGTCATTTATGGAAACAGAAAAATTTATTTTAAGTCAAGGCAGGAATAATTACTGGTCCATCTAAATGCTCTTTGGGCAATCTGGATGTGGTTCAGGAAGAGCAGCGGATACTGTGTGTTATTCTTGTCAAGATATAAATTTATTCCCTTTATGTGCATTTCAACCAACAATGCTGTGATTAAATGAATGGATTGGTGGCAGCGTGTGGGGGGACTTATTGGCCTTTCCACAGAGAGGCAAACACTCAAATAAATACTGTATGTTCTAAACTTTATCCCCCAGGGCACTGGAAGTTTTTAGATCCTGGTAAAAAGAGACATCTCTTACCTCCATGTTATTCATTGTGATTTGATTCTGGCCAACAGACCAGACAGCTTCTAGGCCAACACGAAATACGGTGGTGAGCATCCATCTTGTTGCTGTAGAGGGACAGCAGTGCCACCCCGCTGGCACCGTGATTGGCTCTGAGGGCTGATGTTGATGTACAACTCTGAGCAAGTCATCCTGGATCCTGAGGGATGAAGCTCACATCACTTGACTGATGTGTGGGACTTGGGCACTGGCACGTGAGAAAGGGAAAATCTGTCTCAGGCAGGAAAGCTCAGCTGCGGTCAAGGCCAACTTGTGTGCAAGGTGCCAAGTGAGGAGCAAGGAAAACCAATAGGGAGAGAAGATCTGGGTAGCTTGGAAGAGCTACAAGAGTGATGTTCAAGTTGGAGTTCCCATATCACCTTGATATTTAGGGACCTCCTTGAGATGCCTCTGTTGGAGCCTGATGCCTGAGGTTGCTTTTTTAGTCAGCTGAAACTCACCTAGTATTACCTTCCCTGCAACTTTCTGCTGAGGAATGAGAACACAACTGGATACATCCCATTTGTCCGTGGCAATGCAATTGGGCTCTTAAGTGTCTTAGCAGGTGACGTGGATGGAAACAAAAGCCAAGACAGTGCAAGTGCCATTTCTTTGGCATTGCAGTGTGTCAGCTGAGAAATAGAGCCTCCCCCTACCCAGACCCCAAAACTTGGGTCCTTAAGGAGCAGTAAACATTTCCCGGAGAAGGCAGAAAGACAGGCACTTTAACAGTGGAAGGGAGTAGCTGGTGACCTTGGCCTCTCCAAGTCCACTGCTGCACAGCCCAGGGGCCATGAAAAGGACACCCAGAAAGCTTCTCCCACATCTCACCAGCTCCCAAAGGGTGGAGAACAGATTTGCTCTAAAAAGGTCCCGTGCCTCAGTCTCCCAAAAAAGCCATGTCATGTCTTTGCAGGGAGAGGAGCAATAAAGGTAAGACTGCAGTTTGCACAGGGCTCAGCAGCCATGCCTGAAAACGCTCACTGGGGGCTGTGGGTGCGTCAGCACACGTGCATAAATACCCGCTGTTTGCCATATCCCAACTCCAGTAAATCTATCACCAATCCATGAAGTTGCCGCGCCACTAAGTCTAATAGTCTAGACTAAACAGAAAAAAACACGGAGGAGTTTAGCCCTACACACTTCCCAAAGGATTAGCTGACTCTACAGCGGGTAGGTTTGAGCTAATGCAGATATATGGAGTGTAGCGTGAACAACTGGTGTCAGCCAGCAAAGCGTCGATGTGGAGAGAGAGCACTGCCAGCTTCCCAGCCCAGACAGTCCCTGTGGGATGGTGTTTGAGCATATTCCTGAGATCAGAGGCTTGCTTTCATGGATGCTATGAACATCCCTGTGCATGGGTGTGCACCCTCATCCCATCACCCAAGCAAGGAAAGGCAGTAACCATTGCACAGCTCATGGGGCAGCACTTTCAAAATAAAATGTTTTGATCTTTTGATCTACTTTTCTTGCCTTTAAAAAGGTATTTAGCAAATTCAACAGTGACAGACAAATCTATCTCTTTATTTCATAACCAGCCCTCTAGCCAGGTGGATTCATGGACCAAGCACTTACTGCTAAAGGTGAATCCTTCAAATTCTTGTAAAAAAAAAAAAAAAAAAAACCAAAGGAATTACCTTACTCAGTAGGAAACAAGGATCAGTTCTCTCCTTTCCAGCAATTTTAACCAACTGCTATCCCCTTCTTGTCAACCAAACCACAATGCTCCCTAGGACTCCCTAAAGTAGGATCTCCTCACCAAGGTTGCCATGGTCCACAGGTGACCACACACGGTGGTAGATAGCCTGCAGCTGCTCACCAGCAGCCTACACCCATCTGGGTGTTTTCACATAGTATCGTGATGAAGAGAGTGCAAAGTTGTTTGCAAGAAATGCTGGCAGCTGACAATATTAGGAGATTTCAGGTGTTCCTCATCTTTGCTGGCAATTAGCAGATCAAACATTTAATACCAGACTGCAGAGAAGGGCCAAAAAGCCCCAGGAACATCTGGAAATGGTAGAGCTCCAGCTTTGGGCTGTCCCTGCCTGGCTTTGTGTATGCTGAGTGTCTTAGGGGAACTGGCACTTGTTAGCACGCGGCTGGTTTGGGGTCCTTACAATTAACCATGTCTAGGGTCACTGTATTTCCTCAAGCCCATCTCATTCTCTTTTCAGGACTTGCCTCAAGCATCTACTTGGCTTTCAAGGCATTTTGAACTCACCCTAAAATGATCACTCTTGTGGAGACCAATCACAAAACATAGGTCTAACATGTAAAGAAACCACCTCTGTCCCTCCACAGCGATCCAACAAGGTTGCTCAAAAATTCCTGTCCACAAGTGAGCATCAGCAACGTGCGAAGGAGTCCCTCTCCCTCGTGTCCCTTTTCTCAGCTTGTGAATGCAAAGCACTTTTCTTGTCCTTTGTCGTTAGCTTGATTTTGAACAGACTGAGAATGAAAGAAAACCAGACATTTCCAGTACTTTTAAGCCTCATTTGGTCTGATTAAAGAAGTCTTTAAAAAAAAGAGAAAGGAGGGGGAAAGCAATAACTTTTTAAAACTTGTCCTGAACGCGAAGGAAAATGGAGTCCACTGTATGAGTAATTCAGGATTAATTGTAGAATTACGTTATTCATGCAATGCTGGTTGAGGGAAAGAATAAGCACTCCTGAAGTCATTAGAGAAAATCCCAGTAAAATATTACTTAGCTGATGTGTGTAGTCTTATTGGCCCTTAAGGGAATGCGTGCGGCAGAAATGTCCAATTTATAGCTCAGAGTCTGTCTATAAAAATATAGTCCAAAGCTACCTCTCTTTGTAGATCCAAGGAGGGGGGAAAATATTTATCTGCAGGATATTATGGCTGACCTAGGACCGTGTTTGAGGAAAGCATCACTATTCAGGAAAGCATTGAGATTGAACTGAGACTTCAGACCACAACAAGTTTCTTTCTTCTCCAGCAATTGCTTATTTGCCTGTGAGATATGTGAAGTCAGGCCTAGTTTTTTACACAAAAGTGGTATAAAGATGTCTGAAAGTCACCCTGCTACAAGCATGACTATGGGCGCAGCATCATTGCACTGACGCAACTTCCCTCCTGGACCTTCTGTCTGCAGCAACAGTGGGGTCACAGGTCAGTGACCTCAGTCAGGTCGCATCATTTTAGGCATGGGGAAGGGACTCCTGATCTGCAGTGAAACTGGGAAGTGGTTTGACTGTGTACAGGGCAGATTTCATCACAAGCAAGAAGAGCCTGGGGAGGTGGATGAAGGAAGATGTGCCCAGCCATGCTGCTGGTGATGTCCCTGGGGGGCCAGGCTGCTGCTGAGCAGGGCAAGGGCTGGGTGATGCTTCCGCTGGGCTGGAGCCTGCCCCAAGGGCAGAAATTGCAGCCTCTGCTTCCGTGGGAACAGCAGTCCCCATCCTCCAGCCTTACCTACACCCTCCACCCCTCTCTTCAAGTGGCAGCAGGTTCTTGTCCAGCTTTGTGGGGAAAAGGTCTAGTTTTGGATACTCTCCTCCTCCTGGTATTTCTCGTTACTTTTGTCAGCTGTGGGTTTTCCTCCTGATAGTTCCTAACACAGAGTTGTTGCCATATAAATAAATAGAAAAAGAAAACGGGAAATAGAGAAAGACAGCGCTTGCAGTACTATCAAGCAGAAATTACCTTTAATCTTAACCCTGGGATGAAATCAAAAGCGTTTATCCCAACATGTCCCAGTGTCAGCAATTGTGCAAACAAGATCCCAAAATCAAATGGCTGCAGTAGCTGCAGACCCAGCTTTGTGTGTTTTGGCAGAGACGGGTGATGGCCCGAGGAGCTCCCGGAGCTGTGCCTCTGGACCGATGGACGCTGGCAGAGTGTGCAGGAGACCAGCCAGACCTGCAGCTGCAGGACACATGCAGGTAGTGCAGGGTTCGGGGCACGGCATCCGTCTGACTGCAAGTGAAAACAGAATTCCCATGCAATTGGCCAGTCTCTTTTCAGTCCCAATGTATCTTGACAAATTTGAGCATATTGAAAATATATTATGTCATGGTATGGAATGGATTTTAAACGCACCAATTGGCTCACTCTGTAACATTTTAAATACCTGTTAGAGTGCTGCCACATGGCCCGGCAGGGTGTAACTGTGGGTAATGAGATGAAATTGAGCAAAGGAAAATTAAGGCCAAATAACAGGAGCAAATTCCTTGAGAATGAGATCTCCTGTTCACAGACCACATCCAGGCTGGAGAGCCAGACTGGGAGCGCTGAACTGCAGGGAGGGCATTTCAGTGCGCCCCAGTGCAGAGCACGCCCGTCCCGGCACAGCATCCACAGCCCCACACGCGCTGCGGGGTCCTAATGCAGGAAGTCAACAGGGCCCCTGCACGAGCCCGGAGCTGGCTGAGTACAGCACTGTGTGCAGCACCCCAGGATAAGCTGTATCACTGGGATCCCATTATTTTACTGGCAGCTCCCTCGAGGCTCAGTTCCTGCCTGCAAACCAGAGGCCAGGAGAACTCGGGGCTTTTTCTTCAAGAAAGCCCTTCAGTAGAGCATTTTGCAGCTAATGCTGGAGCTGCGCGAGGGCTGTGGAGGACCGAGGAAGATCAATGGTCTGTCTGAATGGAGATGCAGAAATGCCAGCAAACCAGTTACAGGGCCCCACTTCTCTTTGCCAGTACTTCTAGGACCATCTGACTGTGAGGAACCACCCACATCACATCGCGCAGTCTGGACCTCCATCCTCACCTGGAGCCATGGAGAAGGTGTTTAGACCTGATGGGTCTGACCCTCAGGATTCAGCAACTAATAGCAAATTTAAGATCACAAATCAAAAGCTGTAAAAGCAGCATGCTATACCCAGGCAGGCATAAGCACTATACGGGCAACTTCAGGTCCTGTCACATTATCCACTGACTTCTTTTACCGCCCGAGATGGACCAGACAAAGGAGAAACGGAGACCCACCACTGCTTGCAACTTGCCAGTGTAAAGTAAAAGGCCTGACTTTGGTGTATAGCCCTATCCCTTTTTGGAAGGAAGGAAGAAGAGCTTTTCGTGACCGATTGCTACTTGGCCCAGTTTCTGCAGAAGTGTCCCCTGTGCTGGCCTGGCAGAGGAGACATGCACAAGAACAGTGCTGAGGTACAGAGCACTGGCACAGCACTTGGAGATGAGCTGAAGCCAAGAAAGTGAAGACAAACTAAAAATGCTGATCACCAAATAAAGAACGGAGAACTAAGAGATGCAGGTAGTTGCATTTGTGCTCATCAAGCAAAACTTGTAAGCATGTGGATCAATTATATTTAAAAGAAACAGAACACATGAATCCTTAGTTTGTATAGAAAAGGGTGTGTAAGGATGCAGTGAAAACACACAGATCTTGCAGTGCTGAACCCACGAACCAGCGAAGAAAAGGGTTCTGATGGGACAGACATTAAACAATTCATGATGGGAGAAAGGAGAGGAACGAGTGATGTACAAGATTGTAGCTTATGCTTTACAAATAGACATGAGAAAAGCCTGATTGCCCTTCACCCGATACGCACCGCCACAGCAGGCAAAATTTCTTACTTGTGAGTCAGGGACCCTGATGGAACATTTCTGTCCTTCCTCTGACTTCACACTCTTTTCTGCCAAAGCTTGTTTGCGCTTTCCCAGCTGTATGAGGGAACAACCCATACTTAATTTCCATTTGAGACTGACTCCTGGAGTCAGTTTTAATAAATATGGACACTTTTGCCGGACTGCCACGGTACAGCCACAAAGCGTGATGGCAGCTGGAGAGGGGACCTGTGTCCTGCAGAGATGGGGCAGGCAGAGGTGTCCTGGGGTTTGCATCTTATCTAGCGATGCCAGAGTGAAACAAGCACAAGCTGCACAGGGCTTTTTTGGAGCAGGAATGTTGCCTCTCCAGGCCTGGACAGCGCTGAGTGGTTTCATCACCTGTTAAGCCCCTCTCAAAGCCCAGCCGTGTATTTTAACGAGCGTTCCAGTCGTGCTATAGAAAACCTTTGTAAAGCACTGGCCAGCTGCCTAGAAAATGACTGAATGAGGAACCTTTGTTTTCTGGCTGTGGAGTCATCGGTTACCTGGCTATCTTCGACTGCTCCACTACATGTCATCGAAGGACAATTCATTCATTCACAGCAAACTGCATTAACCTCCTACGTGAGCCAAAAGGGTTCTGAATCTTGAAGATGCCCCATGAGTCTCTCCATGACACCAGACAATTATCTCCTCATTAACAACAACATTAGCATTCCATTTGATATATACAAGTTAATTTGTTAATTGCACTTTAATTACAAAGTTATTAAGAGCTCAGAGGCGTTCAACAGAAGATTGCAATTAACACAAGCTGCAAAATTGCTCCCAGCAATTTGGAGATGTTATCGGAAACTGATTCTCTGTGTTCAACTGAAGATGGAAAAGAGACAGGAGATTTATGGGCTGACATCACGAATTCCCTCTGCTCCCTCTGAAGATGCTTTCATTCTCACCCTGGGAAGCACCAGGAGCTGCCATGTTGAGATACTCTTCATATAACTAATTCCTCTGGCTCGTGTTTCCAGAAGCTCCGCTCCTCGCTGTGCACCCAGCAGAGGAGGGAGCGAGGAAGGAGCGAAGGAGGCATCCAGGGGCTGAGTGGACTCAATAACTCACATGAAGCATTTGACATCTTGCAGATCAGGCCTGCACATAGACACAAACCTGCAGGTACTGCCTTCTGTCGTGGAGAGCCCATAGTAAGGTCTTACTCCTCTGCAGTGTTGTATCATGCTTCCACATTACATCGGTTATCACCCGCACCGCTGAGGATGCTGAGCACCTCCCAGCCATCAGTTCAGCAGAGTGACTCACATCTGCTCCATGTTGCTTCCTCGCTCATCCTCCTGTGTTGGGGAAGGCTTTGTTTTGTTTTATTAAATGTCCACACGGGTCGTATCCGGGCAGGCAGTCTTGCACTGAGCACCAGGGTGAAAGGTGAGGACTACAGCTCTCCCACCAAGCAGCTCCACCGTGACTGCAGAGGGGTCTCCTGGCCATGCGGCTACACTTTGGCCATGCTCCCTCCCAAGCCCGTGTGCACCGGGACCTCTTAGATAGGTTGCCTCCAAACCACTGAACTCTCAATGACTGAGACCAAGATCTCCAACCCTTGCAGCTACAATGATGAAAAAGAAAATAATCTGGTGTAACCAGGCATCACGCACCGTATAAAATTAAGGCTTTGTTTGCTCCTTCCCAGTGTGCTGGTGTTCATGACTAATGCCATGATCTGCCCTGTGCCTCCTGAAGAAAACCAGGCAGTGGAGGCTCCCCTGGGCTTGATGAGATTTCCCATTCTCTTTTTCTTTCTTTCCATTTATCTGAAGTGTCTTACTGCAACGTCATTCTTTAGATTAGCTGTCAGATCTTCTGGAAAAATGCACCGGTGAATATGGCCATTATCCACCCAGCCAGGCAGACCAGAGCCCTGCCACTCCTGCATAAAAGGGGCACTGTGAACGGGAAAAAGCAGGACGCTGACCGTAGTGCATGCCAAAGCCAGTAATAAATGATAAATAGGAACGTATTTAAAATAAAATTTTACTTTTCTACTGGCCTTACTAATCGTGATTTTTTTAAAATGCTTTCGTTTCATACCTTATGAAACACTGTGAGTTATGAAATGCCAGTGGCACTTTATTAAAAAGGCCCCAAAGAAATTTTCTAACTTCTTTTTCAAAAGATCTTGTAGGGAATAATCACCAGCCCAAGAATTAGGACATCCTAAAGAATGGGGGGGGGGAAGAGAATTACATTCTTGCTAGAGAATTCTATAAAATAGTATTCAGAAACCATGCAGATACAGAAAGGAATTTATTCCCTATAAATTATATATATGTAGGCTCATTTCTACAGATCCGTATTACGTTCGTTTCAGCTGGCCTCTATTCCTTTCATCCCGGTTCGGTTTTATTGCACTGTTACCTATGGGAATCCATCCCACTTTTGCAATATAAAACACGTCTCTGGAAGTACCGAGTTTTCCCTGCTCAGACAGCCCCTGTCGTTACCCTGGATCTGAGTGTTTTTCCTGTTACGCTGCTATCACCCCTTTTTGTTCAGACTCCCTCTGCCTTCAGCTTAACTATGCTGACACGTGCCAGCTGAAGACTGGCTCAGTGAAAATTGTGTTGCATCAGGGTCATTTCCTTGATTTCATCCAACCTTACATTTCATAGTCATCATCATCACTTTTCTCCTCAAGGTGACTCTCACCCACCTTTTCCAGGGGGAAAACTTAGGAGGACTTTGGGAGTGACATGGCAAGTAAGGAGATAAAAAGGATTCTAGATTTTTTGGTCTATCTTTCCAGATATCCGTTACAGCAGTTTCCTAACAGCCAGATCAGAACTTAGCTAAGTGTGATGGGAAATTCAGCAGTCTGAGCAGTGATTCCTAGGGAGAAATGGGCCAGTCTTGAAAACACCATTTTCCGCATCATGTTCTGCTCTTATACCTCTTTTAATGCACGGTTTGGCTTTGTCAGAGCAAGCGCAGGCTATTATGGGGTTTGTGTGCCAGCCAAGGCGACACTGCACACACCCTGCACTCAGGAACTACATGAACTCCCTGTGCAGCACTACAGCAATTACTACGATGCGCCACGGCACGCCAGCTAGATAAGATTTAATGTCAGAATGATTCGAACTGAAATACTTCAGTTTGAGTTTCCTAGCACCAAATCAAAATGTGTCAGCAAGAGTCACCTCCCTAAATTAACTGTGCACAAATTGCAGAATTAAAAAGTGATTCCTCCATTTTGGCCCATGTTTAGAGCAGGAATAAAACGAATTATAAATACAACTTTGATAGCTCATAAACAAAACCCTAAAGAAGAAAAAGTCCTCTTACTCATTCCAGTGAAGCCACAGCTCCTCAGATTTCTGACGCTAAAGCGCTGGTGGGCAGAGCAGAGGGAAAGCGGTTCCCAGAGGGGAGGGTTCAGTTAATTTTGCTTTTAATTTCACTGTGCTAAAGGAATCGCATTCCAACTAGTTTGTAGTTATCAAAGCTGGAAATAATATAGGAGAAATTGTAATAATAATTATTATTACTACTTTGAAAAAGAGCTAATTCCAGCAGAAAATTGTCTTTGATGAACTAAAAACTGCTTTTGCACTCATGAAATATTTCTATCCAAAGGTGGGGGGGGGAATATTCCTAAAATTATGATGTTTCAGAGAATCATCTAGGCATCCTTGGACAGGTGCTCACTGATCTTGGTGAACACTGGGGGAAAATTTAAGCAAACAGAGGCCAGAGGTGTTGCTGGACCTCTGCTCAGTAAAGCTATAACCGTCATGTGCTGAGGACACTGTGTTCTTGTGCCATGGGCAGGTCTCCCTACAGGCAGCCTGGACACACATGAATAGAATAGAATAGAATAGAATAGAATAGAATAGAATAGAATAGAATAGAATAGAATAGAATATTTCGGTTGGACGGGACCTACAACAATCATCTAGTCCAACTGCCTGACCACTTCAGGGCAAATACAAATAGAAAAGACAGGGCACTGAAGAAAAGTCAAAATAGTAGGGAAAAAGGGGTAGTTCAGGATAAGAAGTCACCAAAGGTAAGGACTGCATGGAGTTGGTGGGAGATAAGTGGGGGATCCTACACCCAGGGAAGGGGAAAGAGGCCCATACAGACACCTCCTCCCCCTTCTTCAGCTAAGACATGCTGCCATGCCATGGGAAGGGGGCATACATGTGTGGGAGCCCTAGGATGAAACATGGCCCTGAGCATATAGAACCACAGAACCATAGAACGGTTTGGGTTGGAAGGGACCTTTAAAGATCATCTAGTCCAACCCCCATAATATAAACATATAGAATCATAGAACCATTAAGGTTGGAAAAGACCTCTAAGATCATCAAGTCCAACCATCAACTAACACCACCATGACTCCTAAACCAGGCCCTGGAGTGCCACGTCTACACCTTTTTTGAACGCCTCCAGGGATGACAACTCCACCACCTCTCTGGGCAGCCTGTTCCGATGCCTAACCACTCTTTCAGTAAAGAAATTCTTCCTGATGTCCAATCTAAACCTCCCCTGTCGCAACTTGAGGCCATTCCCTCTCGTCCTATCACTAGTTACTTGGGAGAAGAGTCCAACACCCGCTTCCCTACAACCTCCTTTCAGGTAGTTGTAGAGAGCGATAAGGTCTCCCCTCAGGCTCCTCTTCTCCAAACTAAACAGCCCCAGTTCTCTCAGCCGCTCCTCATAAGACTTGTTTTCTAGACCCTTCACCAGCCTCGTTGCCCTTCTCTGGACATGCTCCAGCACCTCAGTGTCCTTCTGGTACTGAGGGGCCCAAAACTGAACACAGTACTCGAGGTGCAGCCTCACCAGTGCCGAGGGGTGATGGGGTGAAGCTGGAAATAATGGCATGGTGGGAAAAGGGAGGATGCCAAGAGCCTCCAGCATGGAGAGGACAAAAGTCTGAGGACATAAGGAAGATAAGGCACCAGCGTGGAGGAACGGGTGGAAGGATGCTGGGGGGTCAGAGGCTGGCATGCACGGAGGTAGATGGGGGGAGCATGATGTGCGAGCATGTCTTTTGGGCTCAGCATCCAGGGAAAATTAATTTCTTTAATTAGTGTATTCAGCAGGAAACTGAATCCAGCCCTCCTGTGTTGGCATCTCTGCAAGGCCGGGGGCTCCTCACCCTTGTCCATACCCGGCTGTCTTTCTGCAAAGCGCCACAGTGCTGTGGCCCAAAGGTGTTGCTCTCACACCTTCCCTTGAATTTTGCAGTGGGTAAACAGAGCTGTCAGACACCAGGACTCTATTCACACTAAATATTAAGTGTGAATATTAAGTGCCCCAGACTTCCCACACGCTGGCTGGGAAAAATAGTGCCAGTGTTAAATTGTTTGGCACCGCCTCTGAGGGCTGCATCTGAGGCTCCAGCAAAAAAAAAAAACCACCCTTGAAACTGGCAAAACTTGCCTGTTTTCAGGGGAGATTTAAACACAACCTCAGCTGCCTGAGGTACACAAGCTGTTCTTAGGGAAAAGGCATGGGATTGAGTAAACCTGAGAGGAGCCAGGATTTCAAGCAACAATGATGTGAAACTCAGTGCCCTGTCCGTCAGCTGGAGCTAGTCAAAACTTTCAATTCAATGCATTTTTAAACCAGACTCATCTGACCCAATGGAAATGCTCATCCTGATGATATTCTGAGGGTTTTCTATCAAAGCACAAATCTTTCAGGACTTCGACAGCTGAAAAATGAAATATGCCTACCAATCAAAGGAAAAACTCAGTAAAACCCATTTATTTAGACCATGCAGCTAATTCTCTTCTATTTGAATTTCCAAAGAACTGCTTGAAATGTTTAACTTGTCAGCTGCCAAAACCCAGGAATATTTGGTCTCTAGTGTTTAGACAAAACTCAACCCATTTTATTTACAATTGATCAACTTTTTTCCCCCCCAGAAAGCGCCTTCATCTCATCTATACTGAATTGAGTGGGGTTGACTCCATCTGCTTGAGACTGCAATGGCTTTAATATTTATTATTTGCAGAGGACAGCAGCTAGCACAGAGCAGATCCTTCCCACACACTCTGGGACACCCAAGTAGACAGAAGTGTATATGCAACATGACACTGTTCATAGCAAAATGCAGGATAAAAGCAGCTCTTCCAGGTGAACGGCATCAACAGGACATCAGCCATGGGCACGTGCTTAGGGGGGTTGTGTCCAGAAAACTGGGAGCAAGGACCCCCTCACTGCCAGTGCTTGGAAACCTGGGTAGGATGGCTGAACAGATGAGGATGGTTTGCTGATTTTCCATACAAAGATGAAACTACTGACCCTGCTGCTGTCTGGCCCAAATAAAAAAAAATTATCAACATCACATGAAATGCCACCAGAGTGTAAGAAATAGGGGCAAGCATTTGCAGCACTGACTTGGTGTTGAGAGACCCAGGATCAAACCCACAGATCAAACCAAGCAAAGGAGAGAGCTGAGTTTACCCACTCAGATCCCAGAAGGTGTCCCATGTGTTCAGCCCCAGGAAGGTGTCTTCTGCTATCCAAGCAAAAGAGCTTGAAAAATCTTTTCAAGTTTTTCAAGACCAACTAAATTCCCATTACTGTTTCCACCTCAGTGAAAAAGCAAGCTTGCAATCTTCATCCTGGGCGTCTTCAGCAAAGCATGCCCATGTTCTTGGCCCCAGGTCCTTTGGAGGCAGCAGGAGCCTTCACCTGCCTAAGGACAGGACCACATTGGACTGACGGAGACCATCAAGGCCAGATCACTCACCGTGGAGGCTCTTGGGGTGGTCTGCTGTAAAAATGCAGACGATGACTTCTTGCCTTCTCCAAACAAGCTCTGCAATGGCCAGCCAGCCCTGCTGCTTTTACTTTGGCTTTCTAAAATTTGGCCATGCAAACATCTTGTCTCGGCAGCAAGACCCCCCTCCTGCATCCGAAGCTGCCGTGCTCTTTCGCTCCTGTCTTCTCTGCCAGCGGAAGGAGAGGGGACAGTTCAGCCTAATGAGGCAGCTGCTGTTTGGCTGCTGTGAGCTGGTTCCTGGGGAAGGGAGCAACTCGGAGCTCGCCCGAGCTCCCAGCGCAGAGCTTGCGGAGGAATGTGGTCGAAAGCCAAAGAGTTGTCAGGCTGTCTCCCACTGCAGATTTGCCAGGAGGTCTATAAAAATGTCATTGTCTCTCAGCTGCTGGTGATTATATTCCCCTTTACTATGGCTGCTGGTAATATGTATGTGTATATATAAGGGGGAATATCATTTCTGCACAGTGCTGGCCTCCCCCTGGCCTTTTTCAAACAATAATAGACTAAATATAAAGAGACAGAAGCCGTTACTTGGCTCTTTAACCGGTGCCAAGGAAAATGAATAATTAAGAGCATATTACTTGCAATGAATTTATACTGATGCTTTTAAGTTAGGACCCACTAAGATCCTTTTTAAAATACATCATTCCCCTTCATCTTTCATACAGAGTTCATATTCCAACCTAATACTTTATAGCAGCTACTGTTTAGATCTGAGTTAAGAGAAAGGCAGGCTTTAGGTTTCCATTACACGCCAGAAAAGAGCTTGAGCGTAAAGGAACGAGGCAGTTAATCTGTTTTGTCTGTATTTTACCTGCCTGCAACTTCACATCTCATCAGCCAGAAAAGATCACTTTGGGATCTTCAGTGCAAGTTGCCAGAAATGTCATCCCAAAGGGAAAAAGAATTGAGGCCCTCACTAGCAAAGCTCGCTTACATTGACGCTGGTCCCAAATAGGAAGGTGCTGGGGAGCGGCTGGTCACAGGGGAGCACACAGAGACTATAAGCTCAACTGATGTCTTTTTTTTTTTTTTTTTTTTTTTTTTGGGGGAGCATCTCTGTGAATTCAGCAGATACCCAGTTCAGTAAGGTTTTTTTAAAGAACAGGTACATCACTGTCCTCTTCTGATGCCTGGTCAAGGTTAGTACTGGCAGCAAACCTGACAGGGAGTAGCCTGGCCACAGAGGAAGGCTGTCTCTGTGCCTTTTCTGCTGTAAGATCAAGATTGCGGCACGCCAGTCTAGCAGCCTGGAAAAGGGTTTGATGGCTGGGGAACCCCAGGGGACCTTGTTTAGTGGAGGGTCGCAGTCTTTGGGACCACCCATTTGGAACCAGCACAGAATTAATTTCTCAAGGGGAGAAATTGGTACTATGTATTAAGGAAAAAAATAACACCCTCTGCCACCTTCCACTAATTGCATGGCCAGATGAGGATTTGGTAGGCAGCTGTCCAGTGTGGGAAGCTTTGTGATATGAAACAGAGATGACAGCAAAGGACCAACAGTGAGAGTTTTAGGATGTTCTATTTACTGACCTTATTCAAGAAAAGACCGGAGAAGTGACTTGATCACAAAACCTCCAGAGAAGGCTGTAAACCAAGAGGCAAAGATGCAGCAAGGTTTAGTGGCTGTCAACCAAAAGTTAAACAAAACTGCCTGGAAATAAGTGCAAATTCAGAAATCTTGGCTGTCTCTACACACGTGTTCAGTCCCGCATGAGCACCTTAACACAGAAATAATTTGTGGGAATCTCAGACCTGAATTATGCAGAAGGTCAGACTGGATCATCCCTGGGGTCATTATGGCCTTGCACAGTGGGTTTTTGCAAAAGGCACCCGATTAAGTTTATTCCAAATGTGAGAACCTAGCTGTAAGGTCTCAAATCAGTGACAAAAAACCACAAGGCAAATGTGTAAAAGTTAGTGGCAATATAAAGCCATGGCCTACACCTCTGTTCAATTGACTACTTGGCATTAATGATATGCCAGTAAGAATATCTGACCATTTTGAAAGGAAGTGCCTTTCAGCTGGCTGCATGCCTTCTCAAACTCACATGTTTGCCCAGGCCATTGAAGGTATTGAAAAAGACTATAGGAAGTGCAAAAAGGACAGAAAAGTCCCTTTTTCACAGTCAGTTCAGCAGCAGCCCCTTGTGATTGGTGCACTGTGGTGCAGTTATAAACATGCAACTGCCGTTAATTAAGTCCTTTGTGGTATTTCTCTGGGTAACTCCCTTGCAATGCTCTGAGAAGGTACATGTAAATAGCCATCGTTAGAGGAAGCCACAGAAAGCTGTAAAGTTACAGTGGATTTGTACTGACAATCCACAAGATCTGAGATAATATGTTTTCACGGGATCCAAAAGTCCTTCCAAAGTTTTCCCTTTGAAGTCTACAACAAGGCTAATGAAGAGACCACTCTGCTACTGAGATTTGTACTTCCAAATGTGTGGTGACTTAGCTTACATAAATGATAGAGAAAAATACAAATTACAGCAGCCCTTCCAGAACAGCAATAAAATTGTTGCAAATTACATTTGTTTTCATTTGAAGAAACATTTGTGGAGCATCGTAGGTGACCACCAGAGATCTCCCACTCACAGCTGCTTTTTGGCAGCTCTGTTTGTTACAGCAGCCACCAAGTCCGTACATTTAATGGATCTATGAGTCCAGCAGGTCTCATGAATCAAAGGTTTCTCATGAATCAGAGTCTTGCTGGAAAACACAAGTTCATTAAGCCCCCAAATGTTTTGTCTAAAACATCTCCCCTTTGAAAGAGCTCTCACTGAGGTCTCTTTCCTTCCATTCAGCTCCATCTCTCTTTCATCTCCATTCAGCCCTGGGAAGTGCCTGAACCAGAGTGATGCTTCCCAGGCTATTGAGTGGGTAGGTCTAACCTAGATCATTATTATTTGTTGCCGTCATCCCGAGGAGAACCTGCCGTGGGAGGGGCTGGACAAACAGGGGTGTCCTGCTCACCTGGGACACTGGTAAGAGCAGGGACTGAAAGGGACACATCTGAGTTTGATACTAGTTCAGTGCTGTTATATCAAATAATGTTGATGTCCCTGTAGCTCAGTTTCCCCTGATGAAAATAAAGTTGAAAACAGCAAAAACTTCAGCCAGATTCTCCTGCAGCCTAAACTGCACTGAAGATCTTTGCTCTTCAGGTCCCGCAAACATCTGCGGTATCCTCTGTGCCCAGGAGGGATGTGGAGAGTGGCTCTACCTCCCAAGAAAGTGGTGCTTAGCACGAAGAATTAACCTCTCCTCATCCCCAAGATGGGCAATCTTGCCGATCTTGACCTCCTCCCAGCATCAGCACATTAGCAGGGTAACCCAGGGAAAGCAAACACTTTGCTGCTCAGAGAGCCCCAAATCTACCAAGGGGAAAGCATGCCCAGGGTGTAAACACCACACTGCTCAGCTCCGACAGTTGCAATTTTTTTTTTCTTTTTTTTTTTTTTTTCCCCAAAGCAACTTCATAATAAATAAGGTCTTAAACTGAAATTGCTCTTTAGAGAAAGGAATTTCCACTGGGCGAGTTCAACACACAGGAGCAGTATTTGCAGGCACTCGATGGCTCTGATCCCAGAGGCGTTAACCACACGACCAGTACCCAGGCAATTTTAAATTTCTGCTTGAATATTCCTACAAGTGCCACTCCTGAGTTGATTTAACACCGTGGCTGTGCTGTCTAATAGCTCTCCAGTGATTAATAACAGCCATTTGTTCAAAGCTAACAGCCCCAGTGTGACAGTAACAGATAAATTAGCCACATTAAAAATATGCTAAAGAAAACATTTATGTACTGGAGCAGTGTAGTATGTGATAGTCATACACATCAGTTGTGCCAATAACAAGCTATTAATGATGAGTGCTATATGTTTAAGCAATTTTTGCCCAGTTCTCTTGTAATCGTTCTGACATTGTTCATATTTAGCTCAATAAGATGGGCCAGTTCTTATGGACACTAATGTTTTCTATGTGCTCAGGCATGAATATTGCAAGCAGATGGTGGGAGAAGCAAGAAGAAGGTATGCCATTGTATCCCTATCAGTTCCGTTTGTCATGGAGGAGCCAACGTGCCAAGCAATGTTTGGGCATAAACTACAAGGCTGTTTACCAAATTACAACCCCAGGATTAAATGTCACGCAAAACATTTTAATAATGCGAATTAAAATTCTTCTGTTCGACAGATCCCAAGACGCTAGACTTGCCTACCAGAAATCACGGCAAAACGCTGCTGTCCCCAGGGATGACCAGCAGCCGGCTGAGGGGAGCCAAGCCCACACTCTGCATCGCAGCCCTACTCCCAGTCATATTCCAGCCCAGAGAAAAGCTATTTAACCTAAATTTTGATGGAAGCCTGAAGCTGGCCTGAGCCATGTCCTCAGGTTGAGAAGAGGAATCTGACACATCTCCCCTTGATCATCTAGAGTCTGAGGAAATAATCCCAAGGCATCAGAGCACCCATCATATGAAGAAATAGCCAACCAAATGGGTGCACCCTTGCATTTTGCTCTTATTGTCTGCTTATGATACTAAAGGAAAACATCAGACTGTCATGTTCTGTTCAGCTGTTGAGGCAAGAAAGGAAGGTCCTGTTGTTGAAATTACACATTGCGGTACCAAGCCCCTTGTAGAAATTTGTGTATTATTGGGATGGGTTGGCCTTTCTTTCTTTTGTTTTTGCCACTGATATTCAGGTGCCTGCCATGGGACAGCACGATCTGCAATTTTCCCTGTACACGTAACTCACAGCATGCAATAGATGCTGCCAGTTGCCTTGGTTTTGGTGCGAACAAAAATGAGTGCTGTTTGGGTGACAATATTCCTGAGCAAATCTTGCAAGGCAAGCATAAAACCTGACATTTAGGACTAAGCTGTGGAAAACCTTGAAAACAGTCCAAACTCTCTTCCCAGATCTGTACATACAGGCTCCAACCACGAGAGCAACAACTGCTCATGCTGTCTGAGAGCAAAACCTACCTGTAATGTGCAATTCTGCATGGCCTCTCAGGAGACGTGTCTCTCAATACCTCCAAGTATGGGACCGCGCTGTCAGCACACACACACGTGTGCGGAAGTTGGATGCGGAGGCCGTGCTGACAGATACATGATCTCATTGTTTTGAGCAAGTTGTTATACAGAGTTCAGCCTCCACTCAACAGGCCCATTGCAACTGAGATGATCAGGAACTATTTATCTCTCCTGTCAAAAAGTAATGCACCAGTATGATTAGGCTTGTTTAATTTCATCTAAACGCTGCTTCCAAGTAATGTCTTGCTTTTAGGTTTTTGTTTAAACACTCCCATTTTCCATTTTGAATTTTTTTTGGAAAAAAACCCAAACCATTTTCAACCATAAGCTTCCCATTTAGCTGATAATTACTTTCTTATTTGAAACAAAATATTATTTTAGTGAAAATTTTCCAACTACCTTCTACCTGGGATGTTCTCCTCCTTGGATCTCTGGTGGCTTTTGTAAGGGAAGGATTCAGCTTGGGCTGGGGAGGGGCACAGCCTGCAGCCCATCCGCATCACCGCTGTCGAATGGAGCCACCTGCTCCTCGCGCACCCGCCGCGAGCCTCGCCAACCCAGCCGAGAGTGAGCTCATGGGACAACCATCCTCTCTCGAGCATGACCTCACAGCTTAACAGCTCCTTGGCTCCAGCACGTGGGAAAATGTGAGCATTTCCCTCTGCTCCTGATTTTTAAAGTCACAGTTCTCAGTCTTCCCCAGGAGCCAAAACCACCCCTGATGACTACCAAGGAAGTAGCATGGTCTGGTGAACAGAGAGACAAAGACCTTCACCTGGGTTTGCTGTGATTTATAGCAAGGAGCTTCCTAACTCAAGCCCTGATTTTCCCACCTGGTCACAACAGAAGCTTCTCCACAAAGACTTTGCAGCCTTGCCCCGCATAATGCCTCAGTACTGTTATTTACAGATGCGACCGGTTGTCATTGCCTGTTCCAGGGTTGTTCCTGCAGAGACACGGACATGTCACCCGAAACTCACTCTTGAGTTACACAATATAAAATCTGGGACCTGCTGCCCCATAAAGACCAGCTTGCAGCCTCGGAGCAGCAGAGAAATATCAATGAGTCACCTCAGGGTCAACGCTTGCATCCTTTTTATAAACTCTCTCGTACAATCATATTTGAGGCAGAAAAAGGCAAGGAAATATATTTACCTAAGGAGAGAGCATGGGAATAGACCAAACAACGGCTGAGTAAATGAACACTTACAAATTACTGTGCTATACAGTATTAGTCTTGCAAACACAGTTGGACAGTTTTTCTTCTCAATTACATGACTCCAAGTCTCTTCGAAACCAGAGGTTCTGCAGCTTTGTTTTCTATCTAGGGTTTCTGCCCAGACATAATCTAGCATGTTGAGACTTTGCAGTGTGCCAACAGTTTGCCATCTACCCAGCAAAGCCTCTGCAATTCCCTACCCCTCCCCAGCACTGAAAGGGGATGCCCTGTGATTCAGCATCTTTGTTTGCTGTCATGCAAAGTTGCCTTCTGCTCCCATATTTCACCCCACCCCAGGCTGTTTGCATGCAGTAGAAATGTGTCGACTTTCTTTTGCTTGAAAGATACCTCCTTGGCAATGCATCCCTGCAAGTCCTGAGCTGCAGGGAGCTTTCTGACACATCTCACAAAATGCCTTTTACGAATTAATGTGGGGCACAAGTTACGTGTTGGCTGAGGTCGTTTGTTTGCTGTGGCAGATTTGTGGGAAGAGCTGCTGTGATCAAAAGGATTTGGAGGGGGTATAGCAGCAGTCATAGAACCTTCTCCAGATTTCATGGACATGAGGAACTGCACTGAAACTTGGCAGTTTGGTTTTGCTTTGAAGGCATGAGTTATGGCTTGCTCCCAAACAAGCAGGGGCAGATGTATCTCTAGATGCAGATGGTGCCAGAACTCAACCCTAAATAACTCGTTGCTGTTGCTGACCATGTCTTTAGCTGACCGACATTGGGAAGGGAAGGGCCGGGCCAGCAGTCCCTGGAGGCCACTGCTGTGCAAGCGAGGCAGGGTCGGACTCGGATGGCAGATGTCTACCTGGCTCCCACAGGCCTGGTTCTGCTATGCCTTTATTTTGTCTCTGCTATCAAACCAGCCAGAAGCTGCAGCCAGCCGTGCTGCTGCTCAAAGAGAATTCCAGATTTCATTCATTCAAGCCAAATCTCAACCTGGCTAAGAAAACACGGAGCAATGCAGATCGGGCCTATCAATCACTTGGATTGGCTTTCACATTTCATGCAGGCAGCAAAAGCCTTAATAAATATCAACTGCTGGAGATTTCTGACATTGCTGGAGAAGTTTTCCAGGTTGCTGGTGGAGCAGAAGTTAAACAGAACCTAGTGCATATGCTGGAGCCCCAAGGCTGAGGAATGGGGAGGACCACAGGGAACCGAGCCGCAGCCAAGTGTGCATAAACCACCCAGAGACTCGTGGTGTGCAGGAAGGGAGAGGAAAGTGAATAGCTAAAACGGCTGGAAAAAGCAGCCCAGGGAATTGCATGGGGGCATTGGAGGACAATAAAACCCAAAACGTGCTGTTCAGATTCAAGTTAACTATTCATTGCAAAGGAGATGGAGTCAAACTTCTGCTGCCTTCAAAAGGAGCCTGTCCTTTAACCCTGAGCCCCCAAACAGTGAATTTAAGGCCCTGTGAACAGCAAATTTTAGTCAACCTAGAAGCAGCTCACCGACCCGAGCACACACTCGAAGCACATATCTGTGCACCTGGCCAGAACAGATTTTATGCCAAGGCAGCTCAAGCTGAAGCACGTTGGCTAAAAAACAAGGGAGACCTAAGGTACACCTGTAGAGTTGCCAGAGCTTGAACACATGCATGGGCAAGACCTGTGCCCGGAAAACCAGGGCTGGGGGAGCTTCTGCTGAAGCAGCCCCTTGCCACCCCTAGCAGCCCAGTCTCTCTCCTCTTGGTTCACACGCAGGCATTGTAACACGGCTGATCAGCAAGTGCCCAGATATTTCCTTTAGCATTATTAGGCAGGAAATCTGCCTATATTAGTGGTGCAAGCTCATGTTGCAGACCTTTGCCCTGACAGTGTGAACATTGCACGTTTCCTCTTTCCCCGTCGCTAGCTCCGCTCCGTATGTGAGTTGGTGCAAGATGCTTATTCTTTTCTGGCTTGTTTCAGACCAAGACTCATTTGCAAGAGCCCAACTGTCATCACATTTATTTTTCTTCCTCATGCTTTTCTTGGCCTGGCGTGCTGGGCAGTGATGGTATGCGGACCCACGGGACCCCAGATGTGCTATGAAAAGACACAGGAGCATCAATATTTTCACTTTGAACGGATGGGGTTTTCTGCTGATCTCCAACTCATTGCAGTCAAGGTTGTTTAAGGGCTTGGGCGAGAAGAAAAGTACTGATGGAAACAAAGGAGGGAAGAAATGCTTGAACGCAGCGGTCTGGGGGAGATGACTTGGTTTTAACAGGGCTGATTACAATGCAGAAATGGAGTTGCTGAAAACCGGCTCCCCCGACTTCACTGCTGATAAATCTCTGTGCTTCACTAGGAATGACTCAGGCAGCAAATCTGACAGAGGCACGTTCCTTATAGCTTTGTTTTAAAGGCATTGTTCCTACAAAGTGCACTCTGAAGGCTCTGAGACGATGGGGCCTGATCCTGCCAAAACAGATTCCTGTGCCGAGCTGTGAGCCTGTGACTGCTCCCACGGGGGATGCAGATGGGTGTTTTCTGGTACAGAGCCAGAGGCAGAATATTCAAGTGAAAAGGAGAGAAGGGCAGGAGGCTCGGGGGCAGGTTTGGAGCTCAGGTAGCCCAGTGGCGCAAAGACCGATGGCAGCAGCTGCTCAAACTTTATCAAGAAGATAAAATGGTTCCCTCTCACAGTATTGATGGATTGACCAGAATAAAAGCAGAGTAAGCAAGTCCTGAAAAACCTTCAGGGTTACAGTCACGCTAACCACCTTGTTTATGAGGAGACCAGTTTGGCTCAGCTAAGCCAAGGCACAGCTGTGCTAGGTCCTGTGCAGACACACCGAGACCGATCCTGCCCCAGCTAGTTTATGCCATCAAGACAGAAACGAGGTGGGAGAGGAGCACGCTTACGCTCCCAAGCGAGGCAAAGTCTTTCCCATGCCTCAGTTTCCCATTTAGAAAATGAGGATAGCAATACCCACCAATTTTTAGCAGATACCGAAAAGCACTTTGTCATATTAATGTGTTTTTATCAGCAGTGCAATATTGGCATACGCTGGTTCAAACTGCAGGAAAATAGCTATGCTATAATTAATTAAAGCAAAACCTTGTGATCAAGTATAGCTTTGATATAGCTATATAAGAGAGAGGCATTCTCTCTTGAAAGAGGAATTGATGTTCATGTAATATAGCCTTGCTGATCTTCCAGGAGCTCTCAACTGTGCAGGGGACCTTAGAGCGAGCCGTGTGATGCTTTCCATCTCCAGCACTCCCCGAATTTTAAACCAAGCACCCTTGGTGTGATTTTTTTTGATTTATTTATTATAGAAGTCTTTTTCAAAACCTCTGATCATCTCGTTTTCGTACGTTGTGTGACACTGGGGAAGAGAAATTGGGGCTGTGCAGCCTACTTCTAGTGCAGTTCCAGGATACGTTAACACCAAAGGCGGGAAAGCATTCCTAAGTACTAATAATCATTAAATAAAAAGGAGAGAAATGCAAGCCAGAAAATGGAGAAACAGAAGTCTATCAAAAATATCATTAATAAAGGAGAACAAATACACTGAACAGCCTCTTTCAAATTCATGGAAAACCACAGACACTGTGGGGCACTTTGCCTGCTCACAATAAATGGAAGGTGTCATGAATCGCCACATGCCATTGAGGGGAGAAGGACAGCATGAAACCACCAGAGTACACTGAAAGAAGGCTTATGCCCAGAGCCAGGTGCTTTTGACAAATGTTTATAATTCTTCATTCATCGTTAAACTTTGCTGTTTCTCCCTGCGCTGGCAGACTTGGACTTCTATGGGAATGGACCAAACTTCACCCACTTCACAGATGGACTCTGAAAGAAACTTCCCCTTCCCAAACAGAGGTTTAAAAAAAAAAAAAAAATTCAAATAAGAAATAAATACAACGTTCTTGTTGAGAACAAAAAGGTGTTTTCAGCTCCTACCCGTAGACAGGAGACCAGCAGTCCTGTGAACAGCAGAGTGAACATACTCTGTTTTCCTACGGATGCTTGTCTCTCCCTCGACTGATTTTGTAACTGAATTAGGCTAAGATTTCTGTCATCTCTGCCCATGCCTATAAAATTCCTCTCTTGTTCCTTTTACAACTCCCCTTGCAGGAGAAGTTGGCTGTGACATGTCAGCTGCCGTGCTCGGCTGTGGGAATCGGGCCAAAGCGATTAGAGCAAACTTGAGGCTGTCCAAACCCCAACTGGGTTTGTTTTTTTCCCCCCTCGGCAGCCAATTTCCCACATAGGTACACAAATTTGTTATTTAGATATTTACCTTCCTGTCAAATTCAATTGAAATCAGGCAGCATGTTTGAGCATGAGAAGGGGCACAAGGACAGAGAGAAGTACATGTCCCTCGACCAACTGACTGCCTGGACGTCCTTTCGCTTTCCCCAGGCCGACCCGAAACATGATTTTCTCCTGATACAGGGAGAAATTTTTGCAGGAAGGTCTCTGGTCTCACAAACAAAACTGACAGTTGTAAGGATCCCTCCTGGAGCTGCAAGGGGTGCTCCCTTGGTTCCCAATGTCAGCAACATCTTCAAGCGTTATGGTAAAATGCTCTTTATCTGCAAACAGCATTTTCCAGTGCAGAGACAGTTTCAAAGACCTTATTTTTTTTCCCAGATGATGAGAATATAGCATGCAGGGCAGACAAGACACCTCATGTGCACCCGGGGCCCATCCTGCCCTGTATATGGTGTCCAGCAGTGCCCAATGCCTACACCTAGGGAAGGTGTACAAGAAGCAAGCCAAGAATACAGCCCTGCCTCTCCTGGACAGCCCTGGGCTCCCAGTTGTCACCAGGGTGGGAATTTGCTGAGCTGGAGGCTGTCTCTGAGCCTCAGCCCCTGCATAGGCAGAACCCTAGAAACTGGGTTGCTCCCCTTGCTACAGAAAGAGGCAAACAGCTCTTATTTCGCTTGCCAGCGTGACCAGGGTGATGTGGATGGGGAAGACACTTCCCAAAGCCAGATTTGATGTCTGGTTTCAGCAAGCATCCAGACAACATTCCCAACCTCACTGCTCACCCACAGTAACTCACAAGATGAGATTTTAATTGACAATGTATTTTTTTCTCTGTAACATCGTTTTGCTTAACCCCAGCTTAATCTTCTTGACCAAAGAAATGGCAAAAAAAAAATGGGAAAAGCAAAGCTTCCCCTTTGAACTAGTGGCTCATGTCTGGCTTACCGAAAAATGTATTGAAATCCAGTAATATTCATCATAAAACTGCAGGGAAGGAAGTGGAAAGGAATTTGGGGATACCGTTCCTCAAGCATTTTAAACCAAAGGTTCATGTCACTTCCATGAGAATAAAAGAAACTATTGGCCATTTGATGTCTCCCCTTTAAAATAAATTCAGAATTAGGCTTTGAATATTCATTTGTTACTTCTGCTCCCCACATTTCCCTTGCTTGAATGGAAATGCATGGAGAGGACTTCTGTGTTGATTTGCAGTCCCTTCACAAAGCACCTTCTGAAACCCGATGACCAGGAGGTAGCCAGGGACCACCAGACTGAACCAGTCTTTTCTCCCTCCTCCCAGCCCAGGATTGACTTAGTATAACCTGTTCCTGGCAAAAAAAATATCCCCGAATGCCAGTTGCTGGTGGGTGCGTGCAACTTCTTGTTTCCCAGCTGTTCATCCAAACAGCCCTTTCCATAGTCTCAGGCTGGAACATGTCCCAAGCAGCCAGTTTCTTTTTTGTGTGGCAAGAAGAAACATAATTTTTTAAATCATGCAAATGAGGAACAAGATCCATGTATAAAATAAACAGACAACCCATTTTTCACCTATAATTGTTTCTTTGCCACATTAATAAAAATATGGTGTGTATTATGGTTAATGAATATGTAAATGAGAGATGATTAATAACTCATTTGGAGAGAAATGGGAAGATTCATTTACCTTCTGTAATTCCTCTGTGCTTCCCATCCTCTGTTCGATGTCCTTCCAGCTCCCTTCTCTGAATGCCTGAACCAGGTCCCTTTGACACAACAAAATAGTAGAACCAACGTCGCCCATATTAAACTCAAGACCATGCCCAAAGCATTCGTTTTTCATGTCTTTGAGGGCATCTATCCCCTGCGTGGTGTAATTCTTCAGTCACTCAAAAACACTTGGGCTAAACAACCTGGCCTGGACATAAAGGTTTAGGATCTGCATCCCAGCTGGATAAATAAACCCCCTTGCCAAGGTGTGCTCCCGCGGGGGAGCCACGGGGTGTGAGCGTGGGCTGGGTGAAGGCTTTTCACTGAAAAACTCCTTTGATAGGTGCCTTTTTCCATCCTTTATGAGAGACGTCTCTATGGGCAATACCCCTTTTTTGACAATATTATGGGGTTTTGGTTTTAATCTGGAAGTTTTCTTTAGAAAATACCTGATGGTGAAATGTTTCCCCTTCTCCCTCCCTAATTTTGTACAAAGTACCTCCTGTCCATGCTGCCTGTCCTGCACAGACCCTTTTCAGCCTCGTTCCATACTCTCTGGCACTGTAACCACAATATGGACCCCAGCAAACCCCTCAGCCTTTGCCCTGAAATCACTCATTTCCTGAGAGCTGGGGGTGAGATGTGTCTGAGCGCCTGGATGCGGACTGCTTCCCCGGAGCACGAGGTTGCATTTATTGGGCAGCTGAAAGCCCAAAGGGGTGTCTTGCTTGGGGAGACCCCCCTCCTGCTCATTTTCATCTCATATGTGAGGCTCTGTGTGCTGGAGTCCATTCATAGAGGGTCTCCCACATCCTCTTTACTTTTCATTCATAGAGGAGTGAGAGTCCATTTGCCTGCTACTACAAGAACAAACAAGGCAACTGGGCACAGAAATCAGGCTACCGAATCTGCAGGAGGCATCTCTCATCAGCTTGTGATCAGGAATGCAGCACGGTCGCGTCTGCTCCCAGACATCTTCAAGCCGGTGAGGCTGTGCAGGAGGAGGCCCTTGGAGTCTGCGCAATGGAAAAAAAGCAAACCACTTTTCAGAAGAAACGCTGTGGATTTTTTTAAAAGCCAAATGCTTCTTTTCCTTCTTCTTCCTAAATTTCCCTTGCTTTCCAGGCTACATTTTAAAGGAAAGGTTGACTGATCAGGAAAAGTGCTGCTTGCTGCTCAGAAGAGCCCTTGCAACTCGTGACCGTGAACAACGACACTCAGGGCATCTTCCAGGACTGCAGCAGCCCACCTATCGCGAAAAAGGTCCCTTCTCTCTACATTTAAGCAGAGCTGTTATGAAAAGCCAATTAGTCCTTCTTGTCCTCTGAATTACTAAGATTACACCTGAACTGTAGATTCCCTAGGTTTTACTAGCCTACAAAATTCAGGGTGAGCACATGCTGGGACCATTGCAGCACACCCAGGGCTTGACTCCCAGAGTCATCAGAGTGACCAGGAATCACACAAACCGGTGCCTCCTCTGCAGCATAGGGCTGCTAGAACCAGCAAAGGCTATTTTCGGGCCATGATGTTGAGCTGGGCTGTAGCAGAAGCGGGCACAGGACTGTTTACAAAGTCCTTTAGCAATGTCCAAGGTCTGCACAGAGAGGCCAAACCCCTCCAAGCACTGGCACATGCTGCGAGTTTGCCGTGCACGGACGGCAGTGTATGCAGGATGGAGAAAACAGCCCCTCCAGCATGTGGCAGGACTTTCTGCTCCAGCATTCTTGTTTATTCAGTGTCTGCATCATTCAGCAGCGGGTGCCAGCCACCCCATTAACACACGCTTTTTTGTTGGAATAAAATATCCACACTGAGACCCCCCTGAACTGCTCGGTACCAACCACTCAAGTGCAGGCACCGGGGTTAAAGGAATTTTCCTTTGGTTTCACTACAGTTTGGTGGGTTAAACTAGGCTGAAACTGGTGCTTGGCAGTGATTTTTTTTATTGCACATTAACTGACTGACTCTGCAGAGTGCCAAGAGACAACTGAGCTGGTCGGGGTCTTTAATTTCCTCCAGCTCCTCAGGACACACAGACCCTGGCTGCGCCGCATTTCTGAGGACCTGGCATTAATTCCTCTGAACGCTCTTTATGCACACTGTGAGCTCAACTATAAGGACACACGCACCCTCTCGTGGCAGCAGGTTAATCTTCAAAGAGCCAAGACTCTGCCTTTGTACAGGCTTCGGTGTCTCCTTGATGCTACACATGCAAGTGAGCAAAGGCAGCAGTGTGGGACAGACCTGCGGCATCTGTTGTACCCATCCTCTCCGGTGTCCCCACAGCCCTGAGACCCTTTGCAACGTTAGGAAAAGCTTTTTGCAGCTGCTCATTTGGGCTGCACGGTCTTCTGGGGGTGTTGCTGAACTGGGTGTATGTTACCTGAAGGACTGGGGGTGCTTCACTTCTGTAGAATTGCAGGTTTGATTCTGGGTCAGTCTGCAGAGTCATTTTGGAAATAAACCTTGCAGTATGTATTTGCATCTACCCCCTTCCTCCTAATCCCAGTGCGGTTCCTCTCTACAGAGCCTTCAGCCCTTTCCCAGCCTTCTCCCACTTCTCCTATATCCAACACTGCGGGCTTATCACGGGCCTCAAAATAAGTGCTTTCTTCAACTTCCAGACACAGGTGATTCCTCAAGGACCTCCGCTTTGCAGAAACACACAAAAACTCATTTTCAGCCCTCCCAGTTATTGGAAAAGACAACCCAAATGTCACTTGGATAACTGCCGTTTGCCTGAGCAGAGGTGATGGAGCCAGCCCTCCCTGCAGCTCCTGGGCTTGCTGCAGTGTCCCCATCTTGGGGACAGCAGGACATGCCCAAGGTCACAGGGGCAGAGAAGAGGAAGGATGCAAAACTTCAGCTCCGAAGCCCTCCAGGGTTAATAAATAAATATGTATAAATAATAAATAAATCCCCACAGGACACTGGTTCCTCTGTCCCACCTCCTTTCCCCACTGATACATTCCCCTTTGGCCCCTGCGAGGGCAGGAGGAGGGACTGTCACCCCGCTATTTCATGAGGGTTTCTGCCCAACAGCAACCAAAAGGTCTCACGCAATCGTAGGAGATAAAAAGCATAAATAAACGTGATGGGAAGGTTTCTCCTGAAACTTGATTTAAGGTTCTCAGAGATACACACAGATACAGGCCCACATCAGGGTTTATTTACAGCTTGTGGGGGACAGCCCTTCCCACCCGGCTCCATCCATAATGCATGAGGCTTCAAAAGCCCACGAGGACCCCACAAGTCAGCTGCTGCGAATCCCTGCTCCTGTGCCGCCAGCGAAGGAAGCAAGCGAGCCAAGCACGGGAAGGAAACAGGTCTTTTGTCCATCCCCTTTCAAGGGGGATTCCCTTTGAGGGGAAAAAAAATAATTCTAATAAATAAATGGATTTCTGAACTGCAGCCTGGTTCAGTGCTGTGCCACGCTTACTCGTCCACGCGTGCTTTCCCCAGCGAGCCGTGCTCCTGTGCGCTCAGCTTCAGCATGCAGCACCGTATGGGCAGACATTTTTAATTGGAGCAAGCAGACGCAGGCTCTCCCTTGTGTAATTGCTTGCACCCTGCCGAGCCGAGCAACCTGCAGTGTCGCAGATTGAACCCGGACATTGCTTAATTTCCTAGGTGAGCCCGGGCAGACAGAAACTCAGCGGCAGAGCTGGCTGTGTACTTGCCATCAAAATGGAAATTTGGCTGGAGACATGTCACTAGAAATTAAAATTTTTGCAGGGGAAAAAAAAAAAAAAAAAGAAAAAACATGATTAATCATTTGTTCTGATTTTTCACTAAAAGCAAGAATTTTCCTTAAAGTAAACGTTGGTTACAGAAAAGCAGCTGTTTGTTTTGTTTTCTGTAACCAAAACCAGAAGATTGGTCCTGAAGAAGTTTTTGAAAACCAGCTGCTTTGGTCAGTAAAGCAAAAACAAAAGGAAACTGTTGCAACAACTAAAATAAATATTTTTCTCTGAACTTCCAAGAATATAAGGAAAAGGCATGATTCAGTTGATTGTAGTCGGTATTCAAGTCGCTTGACACTGCTGCAGACAATGAGTATTTGCTGCCTGCAGCATCACAAACCTCCGCAGCCCTTTCCCACTCCGGGTCTGCCGTGCTTTCAGCAGGATGGAATAACTGCTCTCCGTCAGCAAAAAGAAAATCCTGTGCCCAGGCTCTCAAGGACCAAACCCACATCGGGACAGTAACTGTCTCGTGCAGGTATTAGATCTGAAGCCCTTCCAGGCAGTCACCCAGCGCTATGTGCATGGGGAGCATTTGCATTGCTGCTGGGGGCAGAGGGGACCCCTGGAGCCCCAAGCCCGGCAGTGGTGGGGCACAGCTGGTGGAGCCACCGTGGGGAAGACGGTATGCAATAGATGTTTGCAAGCACTTTGCGTTTTCTCAGTTACCTGGACCAGTGTTTCCATCTCCCCCACCTTGAAAATGGCTCTGTCTTTCCAAGGCTGAGGGAGTTAAGTAGAACACTCTGATAGATTTGTCTCTGGCTTACTCAGAGCATTTCAGCCACTAGGAAAAGAAGGGGGGGGGGGAGGAATTTAAAAAAAAAAAAGAAAAATCAAGATGTCTCTCTGGATCTTAGGTTATTTATTGATTTTTCAGTTTGGACAAACAAAGCATCACTCAAACCCCAAACTTCTCCTCATTAATGTACCTTTGGTGAATCCAGTTCTATGGCAATCAATTAACACATAAATAATTAAAACAACATTTTAGAATAAAATGTTCTGTCCATAAGAAGGCCTGTGATGTGTGAATTACGGGGCATTAATTCATACCTAGTTTTCTTAATGGACCTCGACCTTCGGCCTCATGTCTAGCAACAATGAAGTGGGAATTAATCCACCATATTTCACGCACTGTCAACTCATCCCGTCTAAACGGAGCGCAGCCCCCCAAAAGGTCACCCAAATCTGTGGGGAGAGCAGATGCAGATGGTGTCGGCTTTACTACAGACCTTGGAAGGGTTCGGGGTCCACTGCATGGTGCACCCCAAGGCGCCAGTGGCACCAGGCAAAGCCCAGGACCACCTCCCCTGCACAGCCCCGGGCTTTATTTAACCCAACACCAGAGCATATGGGCTTGGGATCCCCTTGGAGGGTAAAAATGCCGTTATCTGTCCCACTGCTTAGTCAGGAGCTTGCCTGATGCCTTGGCCTGGCCTCTCCAAAGCCTTGCAGGATCCAGGCATAGGCTGCTCCTCAGAGGTCTCCCACCCCACGCCAGCCCCGCCACCCAGGGCTTCAGAGCCCTTGAAGGACAGGGGAGCAGCAGCGACCCCTTTGCTCTGCACCCCATGCGCTGGGCGCATGGCCACCACGGGAGGAGCAGAGGTCCAGAGCTCAGACCTCCAGTCCCTAGAAAGCCTGCATCTTGGAGGACGCTGGCCCCATGGTCCTCCCCAGGCAGAAGGTTCACTCGGACTTGTCAGAGAGATGCTTCAAAGGAAAGGATGCAAATTCTATTACCCACCCCTCAAGGTTTCCTCTGTTAAAATCAAATCTGGGCTGGGAGCATGTCTGTGCTCCTGCACTTTGAGATGAGCTTTAATTAAGAGGTAAAATTATTAAAGCTGCAAGTTATTATAGCCTCAGGACCCCGGCACAGTGATATGAAGCAGATGGTCCAGGGGCAAGCGAAAGCCCTTTAATAAAGAAGTGTTTGCAATTCATGAGCATTAATTATGTCCACTTCTCTCATTTTAAAATGTTATGCTTGTCAGCCCTGGTATTGTGTGGAAAGCAAGCATGATGAATTAGGCAAACCCCTTCTGGTTCAGGACATATTCTTTGTGTGACAAAAATTAAAAGTATTATCTCCCAGAAGATAGAGTGATTAGAATATTTAAGCACTTGGGGTTCCCCACCCTTCCTCGGCCTTTCTCCCACCACTTCAGCATCCCTCTTCAGGTTTTGGAGGGCGCTGCTGGGATCCGGCCATCCCCAGGAGGCAGCGGGCGATGCACCGCCCCGGTCCCTGGGATGTTGACCGAGGGCGCTGGGGTGTTCCAAACAGCTGTTTAACGGGGAACCGGTGCCACCCTGGGCAAGTCATTTATCCTCTCGCCTCACCCCCTGCCCACCCCATCTATTATTTATAATAAGACTGTAGCCCATAAAACAAAGAACAAGGGAAAGGGTCGATCCTGCTGAATTCCCTGCTCTGCTGTAGTTTGCCATCGTGTCCAACATGCTTCCTCACCTGATTTCCACGCCATGGTGCCTGCTTGCTGGATGCCACCAGGTCCCTGGCCAGAGCCACAGTGTTTCGATGGGGCCATGCAGAGCCGGAGACAGCCCTGCCTGCCCAGGCAGTGCTGGGCTGGGGAAACCAAGGTGACACCACAAGGTAGAGCAGACGCGAGGCTGAGATCCCAGCCTGGGCCTCCTGAATCCCCACCTGCAGTTGTGGTGCCCACCTACCCTGCTCATCGGGTGGTACAGCAGCACCAGGGCCAAAGGCGAAGCACCTGGGGGCTGTTAGGAGAGGGCAGCATCCAGGATCCAAATGCACGGGCAACCCTGGGGAAGACCAGCTCTGAAGCAATTGCTGTCACTCTGCTTTGCACAGTAAGAGCCATACCTTACGCTTTTGCTGGTCCAGGGGCCGGGCATGCTCTGACATCCCAGGAACAGCACCAGAGTCTCCAAATCCCAGCACACCTGCACTGCATGGGAAAGGAGGGCAGAGGTTCAGGCAGTGCTGCCCTCAAGCCACTCCAACTCCCTTTTGCTGCTAGCACAGCCTCCAGCAGTTCAGTAATCCCAGATTTTGGCCTCTCAGAAGGGGGGGGGGGCGGGGAATATTGAATCTGTGCTACTCTTTTCAGAGAACAGCCACAGCTACATGAAATCAGGTAAATGCATATATGAGACTCCCCATTTGGCATGCAATGGATAGAGGAATCTTGCTATCCTGGTGGGATGAAGCTCTGGCTGAATGCCTGGACCTGTGGTAGGTGGGCACAGTTCTTGATAGACTGAAGGAGTTGAATCTACTTGTCTTGGTGGTAAGAGGTAGGTTGAGACTGGTTTGGGCTGGAAGAGACAGGCTGAGGAGGTGTGGAAAGCACAGGGAGCACTTTGGAAAAAACAAGCGGGATGCTCAGCCACCAACAGCACTGCCCGTCTGCACATGAAGCTTGAGAACATGGCATGAATAACTGGTCACCCTGGCACATCAGGAAGCCCTGCAAAGCCACATGAAAATGCCAGTCTTTCTTATTCTTGTCCTTTGCTTTCTCCCCTCATCTCTTTTTCCTCTGAGCACTTGAAGCATTCAGTAAGACCACTTATAACAGCAAATAATTCCTCCTACCATCCCCAGCAATGAGAATTTCCTTTTTGCTGCTCTGATTCACAGCTAAGAAGCTGCTCCTTGCATTTTCCTAGGTACAAACTCAGGTTTTCCATGCAGGGGAGGTCGCGTGCGATGCCTGTTACAAGGCTAGTGGGAAAGGGCAAGGGATATTAACTTGCTCGGACTGCTCCCCAGCCCCGGAGGGCATCAGATAACCCAGTCTGACCTTACAGCATGAAGCCACCTGCCCTCCCCGTAATAGCTTCACCCACTACACAGCCTCGTTTAAAGATGACATCGTTTACATTCATAGAGATTTATTGGCTCTTCCTTTTGCCTTGAATTAAGCCCCATTGTGGGACCATTTGATTTTTCCAGGCGTTAGTCAGAGAAGCCCAGGACTGGAGGAAATCATCTGCGCGAGTCCCCCACAGAGCCCCAGCAAAGGCTGAGCACCAGGCTTCCAGGCGGCACAAATCCACTCTGCAAATGGACTAATTCCACATCCCCAAAAAGGATCCCACACACTGTGCTGACCACTAAGCGTCAGTCTGAGCTGGTCTGCATCGAAGTGAATCCACAGCCTAGAGCCAGAAAGTTGATGTTTCAAAGTAAAATTGGTCCTGTCTGTGAATCCTTATATAGAATAAGCAAAGCCACATACTTGGGTTTGGCTTTATTCAGCCAGCCCAGAGGGGGAGGAGGATGCTATGGGTGCTTGTTCGGTGCAGTGATGGCTCAATGCAACGGGTGGCTTGCACATCGGTGCCTCTGCATTGCACAGGAGCCTGGGTCAGCCTCTTGACACCCTTTGCCTCCCCCATGAAGGGATCCCAGGGGACAAGCCCAGCCTCCCACTGCGCAACATAGGCTGGCAGGTACACACTGCTCCTGCCTGTGCTTTGCAGGTGGGGAAACTGAGGCAGCACCGGCTTGCCCACAGAAATGCATTGCACAGCACTTTTTTCAGGTTGACTTTGTCAAACCAATCCACAAGAGCGTAGGGATGCTCAGCTCCATGCCAAGATGAGTTACGTCAGCACAGGAGCTCCCTAGGACCCTGAGCCCAGCAGCCTGCTGCAAGTGCTGTAGGAACCTACTGCCCTCTCCTGCAAGTTTCCAGGGATCAGGGATTTTGTTTGTTTGCCTGTCAGCTTCATGGGGTTTTATTTTTGCTTCATGATTTAATTTGACTGTGATTTATTTATAGACACACTTATAAAATATGCAGCCCCTTCTGAAACCTCTGTCCACATGAATGTTTGAAGGGACTGAAATAATTGCCACGTGCGCCGCCGGGCAAGAACAGCCCCAGAGGTAATGCTCCCAGGCTGCTGCAGGACTGTGGAGCATGCTCTCCTAGACCAGGACATTCAGTCACGAAGCCCATTGGTATTAACACAAAACTCCATGCCTGTGTTCCCATCCCTTCACTGGCCATGTCCAGACACTTCTGGTCCCTCCCTGCCAGAAGAAATGCAGCTGGTGCCACCATCCGAGCACAAAGCTCTTCGGAGACTATTGCCACTGCAAGAAGATGTCTCAGTGCAGTGACAGTTGTCCCAAGGGGGTCCCCAAGGTTTGCTCTGAGACCTCTCAAGGAGGTGGCTCTGCTGCAGGTTTCTAAAGGAGCACTCTAGTGAACCCCAAAAAGTTGTCAGTGGCTCAGGGGCATCCAAACAGGCCGTAGGGGCAGGTGTGGGAAGCGTCTAATGGAAACTCCTCTCTGGCACAGATCCTGCCCAAAGGACCATGAGCTAAACCTGCCAGGAGCACCCAGGCAGAGCTCAGCCCTGGTGTTTGCTCCCTGCTCTCTCCTGGGAGGGACCAGTCCTGCAGCCACCTTTCAAAGGGCGCTGAGCGTACCGGGAGAAGCAGCTAGCAGATCACACCCAGCAGACACCCAGTCCTCGGTCCAGACTCGAGCCCCATTCCAGTGCCTGAGACATCCAGCCAGGGCTGGGGGATGCGACTCCGGACCTCCAGGAGGGCAGTGCATTTTTGGAGCAGCACCTGGAGGCCAGGTAGGGCTCCCCATGGTGACTGGAACGAGCCCACAGCACAACTCTCCCAGGTCAAGCACCAAAGTATGGGCCTCTTCAGCTGCTGAAGGATAACCAGAGATAGTTACCTCCTGCCACCAGTGGGTCATCTGCATATGCAATGCTTTCTTATATGCATGCACATAATTTGCACATGCAATTATCTCTTGACACAGGTTTCTCTCAACTTCCTCGCTGTGAGCCTGCCCAGCTTGCAGCCTGCAAGGCCACATACTGCTTTCCAGGCATGACACAGGGGCCACAGGCGGCTCAAATTCCCCTAACACTCATTTCCCCCCCTCACACACACGCAAAAAAACCCACCACCTTTTTTTGACTGCATTAAACACCACCATACCTCATCCCAGTTCATGGCCAAATTCAGTTGGTTCCTCAAGTCCCGGGTCAGGCACACAAAGGGCAGAGCACACCCTGCAAAGCTTTAACAACTGTCAGGGCTCAGGATCCTCCTGCTCCACCTGCTCCTCGGCTGCAAAGGGGTCAGGTGCAGCTCCACATCCAGCAGCACGGCTGGGGGGCACCAGGGCAATACTGGGGTGCCCCTGGGCTCATGTGGTCTCTCATTAAGGGGGAATAAGAGAGAAGGGGAAAAAAAGAAGAAAAAAAAAAAAATACTGAACACAGAGAAGAGAAGACAGAAAGTAATTCATTATCCCAGCTTACTCCCAGGCCTATTAAATACTCCCCATCCCCTTGGCGTGGGCAGTAGGAAATCCTGCCCTGCACGAGGGCAGATGGGATCGCCTCCAAATCACCCCCAGGTGCTTCACGGTCAATTAGAGGCGAGCGTGGAGCAAGGGAGAGGGGTTAAAGATTACGCAAAGGGCCAGGCCAGGGACACAGCGGGGAGCTCCTCTGCTCATCTATATCATCGACACTAATTTGGTTTAATTTACTTCAAAGACTTTCCTGTAGGCTGTGGCGTACACAGGGTTAGCATCTATTTTTCTCAAAAGAGGTTTGAAAGGGGGCAAGGGCCTTTCTCTTTAAAACATCCCAGGGAGATTGCTTTGGGTTTTGATTTTTTTTTTTTTTTTTTTTTACAAGGGCTGTCTCCAAAGGCAGCTAAGAGGGAGCCCTGGGAAATGAAAGCCAAAAAAGTATATATGAAAGGAAACACAACCGACAAAGACTGAAATGAAGCAGTTAAAGCACTTTAAAATAAAGCCTCTCCCCTCCCAGCGCCTGCAGAGGGGCAATAAAACCATCCTGCAAAGTGCTAGCCAAAGATTCCTGCAGGAAAGCACGCCCTTTGGGGGAAGTTAAAGATGTTGAATTATCACCCAGGAAGCGAATAAACCAAGGACAACTCAGTGCTTTTATCCTTTCATCAGTCTGGGGAGAAGTGGCTTGTTAATGCTGAGAGGCTTAGGGAGAACGTAAACGCAAGTGAACGGCCATGGGACTGCGGGCACGGCGCAGGATAGCCCCTTGGCAGGCAGGGAGGAAAGTGGGAGGACCAGGTCCCGGAGTGCAACCACCAACCTGCTCTCTCCTATGTTGTGGGTGAGGCAGAGACCAGACCCCAGGATCTCTGCTGGCTTCCAGCCCAGCTCTGAGCATCTTTCTGCAGCTTTGGGCAATCGCAGCTGCCCTTTTTCCATCCCACTCCAGGGAAGAGGCTGCACCTCCTTGGGTGGAGGCAATGCCAAACACAGTGAGGGTGCGAAACCACACCAGGGACAGACCCTGCAGGAGCATCTCCAGAGCTGTACGCTTTCAGCCCCAGCATAGATCATCCTTGGCTGAAATCAGGGTTAGACCCATTGAACACTCCTGGGTGTCTCTGCAGCGTCTCAGGCACCTCCTGACTTCAGGGCAGGAGACTTCAATGCTTGCACACACTGACTCGGTGCTCAGCACCTGGGCTAAAGTGGCACCTTCTGATCACAGCCCCAGATCAGCCCGTCCCCGTGAGGGGAGAGGGGAGCTGCGGCAGAGGAAGCGCTCCATAAATCACCGCACAAAGAGGCTGTGTTCAGGGAAGCATCAATAATCATGTTAAATAATTACGGGGGAAAAAGTTGACCAAGTGAGATAGGAGGGCTGCGGGGTCAGTGCTGGAGGGCGGAGATGGGAGGGAGAGGTTTGAGGGCAGGCTGGACGATGAGGGCGGCGGAGGGATGGGAGGGCTCAGGGGATGGGTAACGGATGCAAAATAAGAAGTGTTGCTAGGCTCTGAAAGCAGGCTCTTGGCTACTCCAGCCAAGTCCTAAATGGATCTAAATACACGTTCACTAACCATATCCCAGCTCCAACCCATCTGGGGAAAATCCAGCCCTCAGCACCCCTGTGCTTGGGAGTTTGTCAGGGCAGGGCTGCAGTGGATTGTTTGATTCAAAGCCCAGTTGCAGTGGTGGTGGTGTTATAACATTTGTTTTAATTAACCTGATTACAAAGTAGCAATAAAACCTGCTCAAATCACGTGTGATTTGAGTCTGTTCTTCTGCTAGTCTTGAACAGGGCTGAAGTGGGCAGCTTCGGAGCCCTCCCATCCAGGACAGGTTATCTGACATTATTTGTGTCACATAAAAACAATGGAAAAAAAATTGCCACCCACCTCAGTTCTTGCTGAATGGCAGCAATAAAATGAATGTGGATGTGGTTCATCTTATTTAGTTAATAAAAACAGACTAAGCAGCCAAGATAGAAAAGAAAATGAAAGCAATGATTTTTATCGGGGCTGTTCAATTTACAGTGCCAGGGTCTCTTGCCCGTACTGCTTCCTCCACACAGATTATGTAGGATAATTAATTGCACGTTGCTAACAAACTTTGCCACTTTGCTAACTGACTTGAGTTCGTCGTGAGGATGTCTGACGCTCTCTGGAAGGTATTGGCCCTTGACATGGACTTACAGTCACAAATGCTAGAATTGCTTCAGGTGTCTTCCTTGTTCGTGAACAGATTCCAGCCAAGAGGATGAGAAGGAACTGGAGCATCTTTAGCTGATTTTGAGAGGATCCCAAGAGCCTGGGTGTTTGCAAAGAACCGCGCTCGCTCCATCTCGGTTCATCTTCACGTATTTACATCTGAGCACTCCCTGGCTGAGTCACTCCTGAATGAGCTGCCTCGTTCATTTTGCCAGACTAAAGCCTCCTGTTACTTGTCAGCCACTATGGTCTGAAGAAAACCTTCCCTGCGTGAATTAATGCAACATTGACCAAAGAAGTCAAGCCAGAATTAACAGATTAGCTGGCCCTTATGATGACTGTAGCAGCTGGATTTCCCAAGTGTAGTCAGCATGCTAGCACCTGCCTTACCTATATGGGCAAAGAAGGTGCCAGAAGAAAGAGGACTTCAGAACTGCAGCCAAAGAGCAGCAATGGCCAGCGTGCCCTGGATGGGTGCCCAGGAGGGGAGCACGGCTGCAAGCTTTGTAAGGAGACCTGGCTGACGCCCCGGCCAAGGAGATGTGGTGGACACCCTGGTCAAGGGCAGCTGGTTGCCACCCGGCCACTCTTACCTGGATCTGCGGCGGGGCCAAGCCCAGCCCGAACACCCTCTGCCTGCTCAGGGCCACAGGCAAACCCAGCAGCGCTGCAAACCGCTCTCCCCCAGGCTTAGCTGCTCCTGCCTGCACCGATTTTAGAGCGAGGTCCGGCTCCAGGAACCACGGCTGCGAGCTGCCACCGCCCGGCTGCATCCAGGAGCCACAACGGGCTGAGCGGGGAAAGGGGCTGCAAACAAAACAGCTGCTCCCAGGCACCGAGGGTTTTTATTCCTACCATAATTTTTCAATTTACAAGGCGGTAAATGAAAGAGGAAGATGAGATTTGCTCAGCGCATTTTTCAGAAGTATTTACCACTGAGAGCATTAGAAAAGCCATTTAAACAATTGCTTTTATGATACAACACATATTAAAGAAACTTCCCTAATATTTTTTTCACCCCTCTGCCACTTCGTACCATACTGCTGCTGTTTTGTTCAGCTAGCTGGTTTATGGGCTGCCTTGATTTTAATTGGGCTGTAGCCCCAGGGTGCACTGAAATTTTTGAGTTTCATTTAGCTCAAAGTGTGCTTACAGCTGATGGGGCAGAAATGCTGGGTCCTGCCTTAATCTGTCATCCTGTGAGCTGGAAGAGCCGTGTGTGGGGAACGGAGCACCCGGTGAGGGTGATGTACCTCCAGCCCAAGTGCCGGTGGTCCCCACATCCCTCGTGGAGCTGCGTTCCTGGGCTGGGGTTCAGAGGACAGTCACCATGGCCGTTTCATGTAAAGAGGGGCAGACTGAGGCCTGGGACGTTCAGGCTGGTGTTTAGGAAAGGTTTTTTCGCTACGAGGGGAGTGTCAGGGACTATCCACACTTGGAGGTTTTCAAGGCTTGGCTAAACAAAGCCCAGCCTAGTCTAGCGTTGGTGGTGGTCCCGTCCCAAGCAGGAGACAGGACTAGAGACCTCTGGAGCTCCCAGCATTTTTATTATTAATTATTTGCACTTTAACCCAGCGGTTCCCAGCGGGGGAGATGCTGGGGGTGGCGGGGGGAGCCCTCCATACTGCTAAGACAAGGGCTGGGAGCTGTGTCCCACCACCCACCCACCGGCCGGCCGCGGGGACGGGTGGTGCTCCCACCCCAGGGGACGTCACTTCAGCCTTGTCCCCGTCGTCACCCGGTGGGACNCGCAGCCGGGCTCCCCCCGCTTCATCCCCGCCTCCCCTGTGGCACCGGAGAGGCCCCGGCTGACTGAAGTAAGCCAAAAAAAAGGTCAAAAGAGCCCGGTTCGAGGCCAGCGCGGTGCTGGGAAAGGGACCTTGGCGGAGGGACCAGGCGCAGCTGCCAGGTCTTGCCCAGCAGCTCCCGTCCGCGCGGGCCACCGAGGTGTGGGACACGTTTGCAACCATGGTTGAGAGCCAGGGTGACAGGATCTGGCGTTTTCCAACCCAACGGAGTCAACCCAAATGAGGCAGTTTGGGGGTGGGGGGAAGACGGGGACATCGACTCTGGTGCAAATCGGTGGCTGTTCCCCTTTGGACCCTTTCCACTTTGAAAGTCATCTTGCGCCACATGCTTTCAAAAATACATCCCCGAGATGAAGCAACTATGCAACACTGAGATGTTGATACGAACTGACGCCGCTCACTTCTTTACACCTTGAACGGACAAAGAGCACTGTGCTGAGAGGCAAAAATGAAGCTTTTTTTGTGCCTTCCAAGATACTGATCCAGAGTGAGAAAAAGCATCTTTAATTTTCCCACAGGAGGGGAAAAAACCACCTGTGTTCCCACCTGCTCCTCAGAAGGGAAATATTTGTCCCCTTTGCCACGTATGCGGTGCCAAGCCCAGCAGGACCCAGGATGACCAAGTGGCCCAGTGCTGCAGCTCACAAGGGCTCAAATGCTGCTTCAGCGAGCGAGATACCCTCCCAGGCTTAGTTGGAGCTCAGCAAAATGAGCACACGGGGAAATACTTCCAGCTGGAAGACCATGACCAGAAGCCCCAGCCATCAGGTGAGATGCCAGGGTGGTCACACTGTGCTGGCCAGGATCTGCGCTGAGCGGCTGAGGAGATGCGAGGCAGCTCCTGCTCCTTTCCTTTGGGATGTGGCTGGGTTGAGGACTTTGGGATCTGGCCTGATGTTATTAACCGGCCTCAACAAGCAGCGTTGCAAGAGCCATTGTGTTTCTGCCAGCACCAGTTGCTACATCAGCTCGGATATTTAATAGCCAAATGAATGAGCAAACGGAAGTGTGAACGCTTCCATGCCAGCCACTATGGCTGCACATGCTGCGCACAATGTGCTAATCCCCTCAGCCGCAATTGCACCCCCAGGCCCTGGGTGTTTTGGCGCACAGGACTGAAAGGCTTCCACTGTTTGTGCCGGGTGGCAGAGCTGGCTGGATCCCCCCGGGGCAGCTGATGCTGACCTGAACTGTCCCTGCTCAGGACACTGGGAAAGGGTAAGTGTGGTCCTGCCAGCTGCTGCTGCCTGGCTGCTGTCTTTGGGGAGTTGGTGGTCACATCGCAGGAGCATCTTAGGACAGAGGCTGAAAGATGAGCACACAGCAGCACTACGGCATGGGGCCATGAGCTCCGTTCCTGGCCCAGGCACTAACTCTGGTGCAGCCTTACCCCTCCGACGCAGGTACGTCTGCCACGCAGACAGCCCAGTCATCTCAGAGTCTCTCTCAGTGGCATGAATTAACCCACAAATCTGCTGCATAGCATCACGGAGACCTTCTGTGGGATGGCTGTGCAAGCAGGCTGGTGGAGTGCAGCCCAGCTCTAACCCTCAAAAACGCCAAGAAGCAGAAGCAACTGAGTTATTCTGACTTTTATTTCATTGCTTCTTAGTCCACACAGTCGGTATAAAATCAGAAAAGCAAAGCAAAAAGAAAAAAAAACGAAAATGAAACAAAAACAACAGCAACACAGTGTCTGGAGTCCTCAGAAGGCAGCCTGGGGTCTGCGCAGGTGCCCGTTCAATTCATGGCCAGACACATCGCTGACGCACAGACAGAGGACAGACATCTTGCTCCGGCGGCGAAGACCGACAGGGCTCCACCCAGAGCTGTTTCTGTTCCTCTTGACCACGGGGGGAAAAAAGGAACCTCGGTTATAAATGCTTTATTAAAAATAATAGTAAGAGCAAGTCTAAGTACAAAAGCAGTTATAGCTCATTTATATTACATAGAATTATTTTTCATTTCTAGCTTTGTTGTTTACCTCAAGATTTTGTTAACTGAATTTCCAGTGAATAAGGTTAAATGGCTAGCAATATAAGGAATGGTAAATAGATAGCACCATTTCATATATCTGATATTTGATTTCATAGATATACGGGGTTTGCTTCTTTCTCATCGGTGGTTTAGCTCCACGGCAAGGATAAAGCACGTTTCACGGTTGGGAGCATCAGTGCCCCGGCAGCTCGGCTTGGCTCGGCACGGCACACACCCCAGCCCCACCGGCACGGGGGGAACCCCCAGAGCCCGTGCTGGATTACAATTCAACCTAAGTGATTTAAAAGCCCAAATTCCCAGCGGGTGTGGTGGCAAGGCAATGGGACTTAGGCACATAAGTCATTTAGGCACTTGAGGCAATTAAAGCCTTTGCTCCGAAATCCTTCAAACCTTTCGGAAGCGTCTCCCGTCAGATCTGGATGTGCACTTCAGTTACCAGGATCACAGCATGTGGCAGGAGTGGGGACCAACCCTCTGGCTGGCGTAAACAGGCGTAACTCCGATTTACGCCAGCCTAAAACCAGTCAGAGCTGGGGTTTTCTGATGGTTCGACATGGGCCGGGATGGGGAAGGAGAGTTCAGGTCAAAGAGGATTTCGCATGAAAGAAAAGTCACCGCGCTCTTGTTACACTGTTAGGAGTAATAGTTCCTTAGGCACTTGCTTTAGGCTTTAAAACATAGCGTATGGTCAACAAAAGCAAACAATACTATGTACATATATGTAAAAAGTGTTATAAATAGGTTTTTTTAAACCATAGATACTATATACATCTTCAATTAACAAGTAACCCTTTGAGTGTTTCCTTTTGGGGTCGGTTGGGTTTGGTTTTGGTGGGAGGGTTTATTCCTTTTCTTTTTTTTTTTTTTTTTTTTTTTTTTTTTGTTAATTTTCTTTTCCGTTTTCTCGTCTATTTTCCCCCGCCTCCATCTCCTCCGTGGACGTCATGAGTGCCCTTGTCACGCCACACTGCCTCCCGCGGCATCACTCGCGCTTCCGTAGGATGACGTAGACGATGCCGCTGGCGAGGGCCAGGGGGAAGGCCAGCCATGCCAGGATATAGGCAAAGCCGTAGGAGGTGTTTTCCGAGGCTTGGTGCCAGTCCGTGTGCCTCACTGTGAAGATGGCCGCGCCGGTCATCACGCAGAGCCCTGCCGGGGAAGCGCACATAGGAAGGAGTTAGCGATGTCACACACGGAGCCGTTCCCTGCCGGAAACCCAGAGCTGGAGAGGATAACACCCAATACCAACAGGGGAAACTGTTTTTATTATTGCCCCCTTGTATCCTGTCTCCTGGAAAACTATGATATGATTTGGGGGGGTGCGATGCCGTGGGCTCTGCCCTGGCTGCAGGTGAGTGGGGATATCTCTGCCAGGCTCTGAGCAAGCAAATTCAGAGTCCCTGGAGCAAGCAAAGCTGGAGCATCGCCTGGGTTAACCCATCCCTCAGGCAAGCATCAGGCATCCCCCAGCTCCGGGCTGCTGCTCTGGACCAGCCCCACTCCCTTGGGTAGCTTATTTAAAACCCAGACTGTAGCCTGAACCACCCTACCTGAGGTGCTGCAAGAGGTCACAAACCCTGGTTTTTTTAAAGCATGAAAGTTTCTTTATCACCTGCCCAGGCAAGAACAGCTTGGGGGCCAAGGACGCTCTGGTCGGGCAGGGTCTGTGCCCTGGGATCCCCCGTCCTCCTCTGGGGCTGCGCAAGGAGCTCAACTGCAAACCCCGCTCCCTGCAAACCCCGCTGCACCCGCAGCTCGTCCCTCTTCCCTGGCTCCTGGCACCCACCCTTGCCAGCCGCAGGCCAGCACGGGTGCCCAAGGGCTGTCCGGCCAGGCCCAGCTCCGGTAGGCAGCATTCTAGCTTTGTTGCAAAAACAACCCATCAGCGTTGGGGACTGCCCAGAGCTAACACAAAGCCACCTCTATTTCTGCCCAAAAACAAGCTCTTTCAGTCAATCCCAGCAGTTCTATTATACAGTCGCGGGGCTGTTGTCAGAGCCGAGTTCCAAATCCCCTGCACGGACCTCAGGACCACCTACATTTAACCACCGTGATATTTGAGCTGTAATTCCACTTGACACTGCTCCTTTGTTCTGGGAAAGTGCAGAAGTGGGAATACGTTTCATTAATGCGCCGCTGGTGCAGTTTCCATTCCCTAAGCACGAGAGCCAACTCCCACTGCCCCGGCCCATGCAAAGAGAGCACAACAATTGTCTGCGGATGCTGGTGGGACAGAGAACAGGCGTGCGGCCACGCCAGTCACCTACAGACAGCAGAAAATACAACGGCAATTGTCCACATAAGGAATTTGGCAAAATGGAGGCAACAGTTTCTGCAGCATCTGCACTGATTTTGGCCCAGAGAACATGCTCAGGAAGCAAAGGACAGCTGCATTCAGCTGCTTGCACCGATAGAAACAATAAGACGTCACCACTTTAGAGCCTGATTTTAAGAACCCACTTTAATCTTGCTTTGACAGGCCAGGAGGGCAAACGCTACCTAAATTCTGTTCCTGCCGGTCTGTGCATTCTGCCCCAGCCCTGTAGACAAGCTGGGATGGTTGCTGGTGCACGCTCGTGGTCAGCTCTTCAATGCAGGGCTTTGCAAAAAGCTGCAGGACAAGTGGAAGGCACAGCCCTTGATGCTGAGCCCACCCTCCCCACCCCACGGGGACAGCAGCTCTAGGGTGGGAGGGATGAGAGAAAAGGGATAAAAGTGATGTTGAGGCTGGAGAGAGTGATGGAAAAGTTGGGTCAACCCCTGAGAAGCCCAAACCAACGTCTCCCGTGCTGGGCTTACAGAGCTATGAGAAGTTACCCGTGGATGTGATGGACCCACCAAGGATGGCAGGAAGCTGTCGAAGGCCTTTTGATGCTTTTGTGATTGCCGAAATCCCATCAGGGCAAATTCAGCTAGACTTCGGGGCATGTTTCCAAGCAGCATGGAGAAGGTGCTGGGGATGCATCCTGCCCTGCCGCTGCACAACAGATCCAATTGACCTCGTGCATCTCTTCTTGTCCTTACCTCCACTGCCCAGTTCCCCTGAGCCACAGCCAAAGTCATAGGGGAGACCAGCCCCTGCCCTCATCCCTGGCTCTCAGGGCACCGCTGCTGGCTCTGCCACCCAACAGCACCCAATGGTCCTGCCCCTGGCACCCGCTGGTTCAGGTCTGGCATTGCTCTTGGTCAGGCTCCAAAACGGGAGACCCTCGGCTTTGCCAAGCTGCATCACCCCGGGAGGAGGTGCAGGGTGATGGAGGGCTTCAGGAACAGCTTTCTCATCCCCTCCCAGAAGGAGGAAGGTCCTCTCCAGCTCTGCTGGAGCTGAGAACAAAGCACTCAAGCAGGTAAGACCCTGTCCCTGGCAGACCTGCAGCAGGACTTTGTGGTGCCAAGGCTTTGCAAGGCATGGATGAACACCTGCAAAGCCTGAAGGCCACAGGAATTTCCTCCATTGGCTTTAGGCAGCGGTGTCCTTCCACAGCAAGCTGCAAGGAGACCACATCAGGCTCAGCTCCTTTGACCAGAGCCGTCTGTACCTCTAGGTGGGATCTCCTGGCAGTGCTGGCACAGCCATGTCCTGTTTCCTACCAACAACCCTGAAATTCAGGGTCACAAAGACCACAGCTGCCCTGAGCCCCTTCCTCCAGCCCTGGCCAGGGAGAACAGCAAGGATGGCCACCAGTACCCACCTCTGCATGGTCCATCCGGACTCAGACCTCTGCCTATGGGTCCCCCAGGCCACGGGGAAGCTTCATGGGGATCAGGTCACACTTTTCCTGTCCTTCATAGTGGCTGGGGATGGTTTTGACCCATGCCTCAGGCCTAATAAGGAAAGAGGCAGTAGGTCTATGGCCTGACCCTGCATCCCCTTAGGATACCCAGCACAGCATGGACAGGAGGGTTGCAATCCCATTTTCTCTTCCTCTGAGAATGAGGATTCACCAGCAATCACTCAGGAGAGAGAAGCCTTCTGCTCCCAGATCTATTAGACAAGCTCTTAGGCAGATAATTGCATTATTAATGCCCATTTCCCCTCCTTGTCTCCATGGCTGTAATGGGTTTCTACACATCTATCTTTACAGAGACGGTGAACTGATCTGAAATCATCACCTGCATTATGGCCAAGCAGATACACTCATAACAGATTTCATGCCACACTTGCTAATAAAGGTTAGCTCTAAACTTTTCCAGGATTTATGAAGGCCAGTCGCTTCGAGGATGCTCAGAAACTTTGTCTAAATTCAGTGGATGAGTTTTTCCACTGATTTAGTGGCAGGACCTAAGGGTGGCTTTTAGTTTAACATCTAAATCTCTAGCAAACGGTTAGTCTCCTTCCCAGACAGCCTGTCATAATTTAGCCAGAACCTTGTTGCACAATTTAATTTTTCTAGTCTGAATGCTTGAAAATCCTCTCTACTGGTTTCATACGTGGAAACGTAAATGGAACCAGTGGCTTTACAGCATCTATATTTGGAGAACTGCAACATAGGACATGAACTGTGGCTCATTTCCAGCGCTGAGTTCTTTAAGAGTTAAAAATAGTAGCTGACAGTTCAAAGTCAGCTGGCTCACCCTGCACGCTCCAGCGGCTCTTTGCTGATGTGGAAAGCACCAGCCCCCTTATGGCAAGTTTATAAATAATCATCAGATCCTCTTTTGCCAAAAGAGGATCGTCACTACTTCCCCCACCCTGCCAGCAGTTGCGGAAACCTCGCCCAGCCCGGTGAAGGTGGGTCCCAGAGCCAGCGCAGCCACCCTGGACCGTCAGCACCCCACCCTGAGCCACGGGAAGAAGAGGCAGAGCCCCCAGTCCGGCAGCCCCCAGGCCCTGCCTGCCCCACTGCCCGGGACCGCCGGCACAGCTCTGCTTCTGGCTCGGTGAGTCTGGCACCCTGCCCCTCCAAAACCTCCCCAGCCGGGGCAGCCACCCTCTTGCACGTTTCCACGATGCAAGGGCAGAAGAGCTTTGATGCATAACGTGGCCTGACAGCCAGACCCCATCCCGGGGCATGTGAGACCTCAACAGACCCAAATTATTCATCCCCCCTTTCCCTTCACTGAGCCATGCAGGAGCCAGTTCGGTGGCCCTCCTGCTTCGGTACCCAAGAGCATGCTCGTTTCCGCCATTACCCTCTCCTTTGCTTGAAAGCCCTTTCCCCACTGGTGACAGCCCCATCGATCAGCCCCCACTTACCAGCAAGGATTTGGAAGATTCCAGTAATGTAAAACCGCCCGCCCTTGGTGAGCGTGAAGAGCTGGCAAAAGAACAGGAACAGGGACAAGACGCTGAAGATGATGGAGAGGATCATCATCGCTTGGACAGACTGCAGCCATTCTGGGGAAAGAAAGACAGACAGAAATCTCAGTGCGGGCACCACAGATAGCGAGTCCCCACCACAGCCCGTGGCCTCGGCATCATCCCCCGTGCCAACATCCCACCCCGGGTTCCCATTAAGTTTCTTAACGGCTGGGGGATGTGGCCACATCCAGTGCTGCGCCAGCTGGTGAGGTCCTCAGCACGGGCACGACGCTGCCTGGGATTTAGGATGATGTGTGCACGGACCAGCGTGCTGGGGTAAAATGAATTGCAGGGCCACGCACGTTCTCGGGGAGCATTTATAATAAAACATGAGCAGAGAGATTAGCCCTGATCTGAAACCTGCAGAAACCAAGACGAAGCCTCTCCCCCAGCTTCACGGCAGGCCCTGGGAGTTCAGCTGTACTAGAAACACAAAAACCATGTGCAACAAGCAGCGAGACACGGAGCTGGCCAAGCTCAGAGGTAAAATAAATACACAGCGAGTGAAAACACCCTCTGCCCTTGTGGAGTCAAACCTTTTGGAAAAAGCCTTCCCCAGCTGCCAAACACAGCTGCCTCCCAGAGCTGACCAGTTAAACCAGCCCCTGCGTGAGTCACTGCCCAGCTATTTCCAGGCGTCGTGGGTGTGTAACTCCCCGCGCAAAAAAAAAAATATAAATAAACAAGCAAAATGCCACTCCATCCCGTAAGCTGCCACAGCTTGACAGAAAGAGGCAGTGCCTCAACAGCACCGGGATGGGGCCATGCTCACAAATACCTCTGCCTTTCCCTTTCCTTATAAAGTTTGAGATCAAAATGAGTATTTGCAGACTTCCTTGAGAGGTCTTTAAGGATGCAACATCGATTAATTCAGCACAAAAGCCAAACAGGACTCGGTACAGGTAAACTGAGGCACAGACCACCCAGTGAAAGGCAGAAAAATCATGCTTTGGGCTGGATCCTCAGACAGGGGAGAATTAGGCAGCACTGAAGTCTCAGTCCCAGTCCCGTGCTCCTGCCACAGTTTTACTCCCACCAGCTTCGCTCCCCTGGCTGCAAAAATGGCTTTCTGCAGCAAATAGCTGAAACATAGCAAAACTTCCAAATAAAGCTACGCTTCAGCTTAACAACCTTCAATACTTGGTGCAGCAAATTAGGCCATTTGAGACTGCCCAGAGCAGCGTCTGCTCCCAGAGAAGCAATCACACTTCCCCACCAAATCCTCGCAAGCTGCACTCCTGAAGGTGAGAGTGGAATTTGAACCGGAAAGCGAGGTACAGCCTTCAGCTGGGACGACAATGATGATCCATGCCTGAGCCCTTCCAGTAAATCCATGCCTGCAGGGAACATCCTGTGCCATTTAGAAACATCTGGTGTGTTTGACTTTGGACCATCAATTCTACCCCTTGTCTTTGCATCTTGCCTCCTGACGTTCACGCAATGGAGCAAATTCAGGCCCTGCTCACCAAAACAGACTGAAACCGCCCAAAATGGCCTCTGCTCATCGCAGACAGCTTTTTCCTTCCCCGCCTTTTCATATTTCCCATGCCAAACTCCTCTGCAGCATTAACGGGCCCTGCTAAAGAGCTGCTGTGCTTCACTTGTTTCAATGCCACCAGCTATCACTGCTGTCACTTCCAGGAGAATCCAATGTGGCACACAAGATAGCCCACATATTTTATCTATCTCAGCTGGCCAGGCAGGGAGACCCCCCCACACCTCAACCACACCTGACCCTTCAGCTCTGGCCACACCAAATCGGTGGGCAACAGAGGGGGTGAAGCAACTCAAGCACTGCTAAAAATCAAGTCACAAATCATTGCCCAGATGGGGTTGGAGAAGTATGGTTAGAGGGTGTCCAGCTGCTGAATTGCAATCTCCTTCCACACTTCAGCACAGAAAGGGCTCCTATCCCAGATCTGGGAAGCTGAGCTCTTGACTCACCCTTTCCCGAGCCCTAAAGCTGGGTCCAGCTCCGTGCACCAGTGGAGCCAAAGACTGCCCGGCCTCAAGCCCTGCAGTTTGGTCCAGGACCCAGGAAGCCAAGTCTTTTGTGATTTCAAAGGCCATGGGATCTGGCCCGGAGATGAGCCCTTTCTGCTCGGAGGTGGATGCTCCAACTGCCGGTTATTTTAGGAGAAGGCTGTCTAGACGGAAAGCTGAGCCGAGCTGCCCTTTTAATTGCATCCGCCTCCCCGTGCCTCTTTTTTGGTTCTGAATGTGAATGATTTATATGGGCTTTTCAAAAATCCCATTGTAATAAAGAGCCGAGTCAGAGGAATATGAAGGCAGGCACTGGGAGAGAGGTTTCGGCAGCCAGCCGTGCTGCTCTGCTGCAGCCAGAGAGCAGCAGTCACACGAGCTGGTGAGCAGGGAAATCAAGAGGTGATCCCACAGACCAGAGCTCTGGACCTGCTCACATCCAGCCCTTTGCTCGTGACTCAGAGACCCACAAATGCAAGCTGCTATACTCCCATTAAATCCAAGCCCAGCTGCCCACAGACTTGAGCTGCATTAGGTAGGCTAGCTAATTGCTTTTAATTCACTTGAAAACACCAATACAACTGCAGATAGGATTGTCACCTCCTCAACTCCATATGCTTTTAATTCCTTTCCTATTAGCTCTGTGTCCTACCTATAGGCTTTTAAAAATAAAGCAAGTTTCCTCCAGGGAGGTCTGGGCCTCGTGAGTTGTACTCCGGGGCTGTCAGCACTGTTTACTCCCAGGCTGTTATTTGTGGTTTCCCCTGGGCAACGAGTCGGTTATTCCATTTTTCTCCTGCATCTCTTCAGCTCTGTGTTTATTTCTTTGTTCTTCAGGAGGAGGAAGAAAAGGAAACAGAGTGGAAAGGACAGATAACACCCTGCATGCCACTTCCGGAGAGGACCCATCGGGAGCACTTTTGGAGCCCTTTGAGGCAGTCAGAAATGAAGTAAGAAGTTTTTACAAAACAAATTTTAAAATTTTCCTAAGCTCTGCAAGCCCTGATGTGCTCACACCACCACTTACAACAGCAGGGAAAAGACGTCACCCCTGGGATGCCGAAGACCACGTTTCACTGCCCTAAAGTCTAACATGAAAGAAAGAAACCCAGAGCAGAAATTGAAACCCAGAGCAGAAATTGAAACCCAGAGCAGAAATTGAAACCCAGAGCAGAAATTGCAGCTGAACCCCACAGAAAGACAGTAGCTAACCCAGCTCCTTCCAGCAAAGCCCCAACCCTCCTTGCAGGGAGGTTTTATATCTGGACAAGGGGTGCAGCTGAGCAGGATTGACAGGGCAGGCAGAAACATGCCCTTGGTCAGGAGCAGAGGGCCTTAAAGTACAGGCATTGGCTTCCCAGGGTTTAATTCATTGCTCTGCTGTAGACACCCTACCCTCTTTTGACCCAGCCAAGGAGAAAGAATAAAGTGCAAACTGAAAAGAAACTTATTTGAGCAATCAGCTTATGCACTTGCTGTAAGACATCACTGAATCAGTGCTATGCATTAAGAACACCTGTGTGCTGTGACCTGCAGCTGATGGTAACGTTTTGCACGTATAGCTTTCCCTTTGCAAACTGCGTATGCACCGTACACTTAAAAAGCAACCACTTCTCAGGAAGAAAACATCCACTAGGGAGGTAACTGTAGCATACAATATATACAAAACTAGAGGGAGGGGAAATTCATGACCACACCTGCATGGTAAAACCTGCTCCTTCAATGCTGCAAACTAAATATCAGCAGGGTCAGGAACAGCACATGCATCTACTGGCACAAAGGTACCAGCCCAGGTCTGCCAGATGTGTTTTCTGAGCAGAGTTTTTCCAAAGCAGACTCTCAGGCTTCAAGGCCTGATCAAGAACCTGAACCCACCTTGCATCCTCACCTGTGAAGCGGACAGGTCACATCACAAGCACTGGGGCTTGCAATGGTTTTAAACATTGATATCCAAATACCCCTTAAGAGGGTTGAAAAAGGTTTAACTGAAGATGCAGAAATACTAGCTCAATTCCATCATTCTTCTGGGGCTCAACTTCAGACCACTGCCCCTTGGCAACTCGCTGTAAGGCAAAAAAGCTCAGCTACCTGCAGTGCTATTCCTGAGCAGCACAGACCCCCCCACCACCACCCACAGCCCCACCGCTCAAAGCAAACATCTCTCCTGTTGAGGAGAACAGCATCATGGTTCGTCAGCCACATCCAACAGAGCCGCTAAGCTCTCCCAGGGAAAAAGAGCTCCATGACATTGCAACTTTCTTCTGCTTTGGTCTCAGACCTCCCATGCTGGGTGCTCAAGCTGGGAAAAGCAGGTTTTTCACCCAACAGTTGCTCCTTTCCTATCCTCCTATCTTCACTCTCTAGAGAGGACCGCAGGGTGCTGGGATCGAGGTATTCCTGGAAATCCCACCAGAAAAGGGAGATTTTAAAGAGCTCGCAAGTTATTTGTAAGGGCCAAGGGATGAGCAGGTGGGAAACGCTGAGACTGCAGGGAGGCAGTGAATGAACATGGTGCTGCAATTCCTGCCCAAGACTTCCTGGTCTTCTTCTGTAGCTCCCTTCAGAAGATGAAAGCCTCAAAGCCCTCTTTTCTCCTCTTGTCCTCTCTTCCTCTCAGCTGTCCTCCCTTTTGCCTTCTCCTCGAAGCTCCATCCAAGAAGTCCCTGAGGCCAGGAGGTCCATAGCTCTCCAGAGCTGCCACATTCAAACGTGAGCGGTTTTCGGAGCACGGCCCATCCTCTGCATCTCTGTGGTTCAGCCATGAGGCCGCAGCAGCCGTCCCATTGACCGTCGAAGCCCACATCCCGCAGAGGCAACCTCTGATGCTGCTGAGGCAGCAGAAAGCTGCTGGCGCCATGAGAACGCTTTCCAACAGCTCCATGATGCCTGAGCCGGCTCCTCTCCTCAGCATGGTGGCTCTGACCTCCTCTTGGCTTGTGCATGAGAGCGAGCTGAGGTGGTAGATACATCATTTCAGGTCCTCCAAAGGGCTTAGGTACCAAATCCCACTGATTTCAAGACCAGGCGCCAGGAACAGGGATGGTGAGCGGTGGTGCCCTGACCTGCAGGCACACTGCTGGGGTACTCAGCCTGTGGCCACAGGGACACCCAAGAGTCTCATCAAAGCCAAAAAAAATGTTGGGTTAAGGGTTTTCCAGCACTGCACTCTACAGTGCGCTCCCCCACCCATTCTGGTTTTGCAGTCATCGTTCACCCACATGTTGCCTTCTTCCTCCCTTTTGCTCCTCTTCTGTGGGCCAAAGCCCCCCACCCAGCAGGGAAGGCCAAATGACCCCCCCCTTACACAGAAATACGGCAGCCAAAGAGCTCTGGAGCAGCTGAGAAAAAACCAGCACTAGTTCCCTACCTGTCCTTATCAGATGCTCTTTGCAAGAACAAGCAACAATAAAAACTTGGTTTTAAGCAGAGGAAATCCCTTTCATATCGCAGGCAACATGGTTATGGCAGAAACTGATCTGAAATACAAAATATTCTCCTGGAATACCCCACAGTTTATTTTAGACAACTAAAGGGCAAGCTACAGTCACCCACAAGCTGGCAGAGAGGGGTTCAACCCTGCCCAAGTTAGGCCAATGTTATCTATCACTAACGGCAAAGCGGGTGCCCCAGACCCACAAACTGCTGAGATTAAAAGCTGGCTCTTTGCTACTCTGCTGTAAACTGCGAAGACCCTGAAGGACCAGAGATGTCCCCAAATCAAGGTATCTGTACATGTGGTCCATAAGCTGAATGGGGCCAGCTGATGGCTAGAACTTCAAGTATGAAGGCTGTACGTTAACACACATGCAGGCTATCCAGTTATTTACTGCAGGGCTTCATTATAACAGACTCAGCATACTTAAATATGGGTAATTTCTTGCTAGTTTGCAGCTGCCCGGAAGAAATAGAGCAAAAGGCTGCAGCAGCGCTGTGCCCGCAGACTCAGCAAGACAGCAAGCATAAGGGCGGAAGGTTATTTTAGCATTCAATAAATAGCTGAAACCATTTTTAAAATCTTTGAACTTCTAATTTGCAGGGGTGACTGGACTATCGCCTCCGTCTCACCCTCCTGCTCTAGGAAGCATCCCCTCACCAGTGACCAATTCTCCAAATCTTGATCCAGTTGGTGCAGTCTCAGCTCTTCCAGTGGGCTGGAGGGGAATTTGCCCCCATCTCTTTTTGTTGAGATATTTTATACTCACTCTCAATAATGGAATTAGATATTGAGAAATAATTTACCCAGGTGCAAGGCTTCAGTGAAGCCTTGCAACATCGTTTTCAGCCACAAAAAGGATTACAGCCAGTTATCCATCTCTCCATACCTTTTCTATATCATGTGAGTCCAGCATTGCTGGAAGAAAGAGTTTGAAAGAATAAGGGCAGCAAAGCCACTCAAGGGCGGGGGGCTGAAAAAGCAAAAGCAATGGGTTCAAATGTTTCTGTTATGCATTTTAAAGTGGAGAAGCAGCAGCACAATTCCTCCTGGGAACAGCTGGTGGGTCAGGGCACAGATGCCTCTGCCTCATGCCAGGGACAAAGATCTTTCTTGACTCCTCCAGCACAAAGAAAATGCATTTCAAGCACCAGCAGTGCTGCTTAGGGTCCCATCTGCCAGAGCAAAGGGGGTCTGGAAGAGGGAAGGTCAGTGTGCAGAAGAGCAGGGAAATACCCTAGTGCACGGCTGTGCCTGCCCCATCGACGGGGAGGTGCATCCCTGCCTGCCCGGGCGGTCCAGGGCAGATCTCCGCTCTGGGCAACCCACCTGGGCTTTGCTTGTGGCCGTCACATCAGCAAATTAGCAGGTGCATCATACGGCCCATGGCACGTAGTAATCATGCGGATTGGCAGCCTGTGCATTTCCCAAGGTTTGGGGTTTTCTTTTCCCTTTAAAAAAGCCAAAAAACACCAGCCTGCCTATGAACAAGCCAATCATGTGAAAGCCGCAGAGCAGCACCAGGAGAAACTGTAAGAAGACAACAGGATAAAATGTCCTCTGATGTTACAGAAGGATGTAGGGATCTCCATGGAGGTTCCCATTGCTTCCCCACATTCAGCATTCCCACTAAAATCAGAGGAAGAGCAGTAGAAAGTAGCAGAAAAAAAATCTTCTTGCCTGCATAAAAAAATGCAGCTGTGGAAAGAAAAGGTCATTTTTGGAGGAAAAAAAAATATCACTGTCTGGAAATTTGGGGTGGAATCTACTTAAAAGCACTTGAGTGGCTCAGGTCCGACCATGCGCCCCGTGTCTGCAGTGGGATCGCACAGCTAGGGGCTGGCACGCAGCTGTGCCGACGCACAATTCTGGGTTTCAGAGCTGAATTGTTGAGATAAGTCTTTTCCAGGAATGTCTGACAGTGCAAACGAAGCAAAGATTGCAACATTTTTTCCATAGTTCTCGGCCTCTTGAAAAAAAAACGTCATTATCTAACAAGCAAATGCAGAAATCAAAGCAACAAGCAGGCGGTTGTAAAAGGCAAAGAAGTGGGCATCTGCCCCCGACCCGGCGTTTCCTCCTCCCTCCCGCCACTCGCTCCCATCAGGACCGCTCAGCCCTCGCATACACAGGGGGTTCAAGCCCTGCCAAGAGGAATGTGGCAGGTGGGAGCTCAGCCTCCACTGAGGCCAACTCCATCCTGCGCCCAAGGTCCCGGGTAGCCGTGGTCCGACAGTCCTGCTGCGGTCCACCCTCGGGTTGTTTTGCTGCTTATTCAACCCCCACAGGATAATCTATAAGGTTAGGAGCACGGTCCCAAACCTGCCCCAGTGTTAAACGCAAGCAAATCTTGCTGGCACCTGGTTTTAGCAAGTGCAGCTTCTTGTTGGGCGTCCAAATAACGGTCATCTAAACAAAAGGGTCCCTGTGCGGCAGTACAGTGGGCGAGAGGAGGCTTCATCCGTCCTCACTGTGCTGAGACCAAGGGGAGCATCACAGCACAACAAACCCACCACCCCGGTGCTACGGCAAACGCCCCTCGAAGCCCCCATCTGCGCTGAAAATGTGAGACCCAGCCCTACCAAATTCCACATATTCCGAGTACTGAGTACCACCCCTTTTCAAAAAGAGAGGAAGAAATAACTGCACTACAGCGGCCACTGCGATGGCCAGAGGAAAAACTGCCTGTACGTAAAGACCAAGTTCTGCCAAAATTCCCGAATGAGGATTTCTTGCTCTTAGCCCAGAGCAGACCTTGGCACTCTGCGATTAACCGTTAAGCACCGTCCTTGGCAAAGGCACAGAGAAACAAATTCTTAAGGCTTTCTACAACCCAGCGGAGCACGCACAGCCTGTGTTTTGAAAGAGATTTAAATGAGAACGGTTTGTGGTATTTGGTATAGGATCTTTCATATTTTTGAAAGTAAGCATATTCCCAGCAAAAAGAGTACAAGGAGCATAACAAGGACCAGGCAGGGGATGAGCATGAGCCTCAGAGGTGGCCCTGCCACAGCATCCTTGCCCCGTGTCCCCGTTATCACTCCGATAAGTGGCCGACTGCAGCTCCCCTGGCAGCACAGGGGCGGTGGGACCAAGGGGCTTGGAGATGGGCAGCATGGAGGGAAGGTGCAGGGATCCACTGGAAAGGATGCTGTGTGGTATTTTTATTCTGTTTTCACAAACAGATTTTAAAAGCCTTAGGTAAGCCTAGGAAAATCTTTTGATTTTGTCTTCCTACAGCACTGGTGAGCTCTGGATCCTGCATCCAGGATGCCACCAGATGAAGACTGGTCCTCAGCAGCGCTGCTCCCACACCGCTGCCGCAGGGTGGAGGGGGCAGAAGCTTTTGCCCAAGCAAAACCCCCTCTTCCTGTTGCCAGAGCAGAGCCTTTATATAAATAAGAGCTGTCAGAGAGCTCTTTAAGACTTGAGCACAATGCACCTCTACCCAAACAGCAGCCCACTGGGGCACCTTATCAACCAAACTCAGCTGCCTGACCGCGTTCTTAGCGGGGCCATCTTGAATATAGCCCCTTTAACAATAATAATTCACCACTGAAAGGATGCAGAGGGAAGCCCCTCTTTGAGCAGCTTCTGGGAACAGGGCAATATAGACTCGCAACACCCACCAGGACAGTCAGATGTGGAGGAAACCATCCCAACGGCATTTTGGACAAGCCCCTCTCAACACTGACAACTCCCCATCACGCAGCATCTCGCAAACACATAGAGAAAGCAGTGCAGCTTTGAAAAGCAAAAAATTTGGGGAGGCTTTACAGCCCCCGGCGCTGGGACTCGGGGGGGGGGCAATCGCTGCCTTTTATTTCAAAGCGCAAGGTCAGCAGTTTTGGAGCACGCGTGAATGGCCGTGAAGCAGCCTGCCTACGCTGCAGATAGCCAGCACCAGCCAACTGCTGATGAAGGACATGGCTCCAGAAGGCTCCTCGGCTGGGACAGGGTCCAGCCGCTTCCCGGCCAGCCTGGACACCACCAGGCGTCAGCAGAGACCCGCAGCGGTGGCTTTGCTTCCACCGAAACCAGAGCCTGGGCCCAAGCAGGGAAACACACCACCACTTTCAGCGCAGGGAAGGCAAGAGGGAGAGTGAGCATCAGCATCCACCTCCCCACCTGGGGTACCCACGACTGTTTTGCTCCCAGCAGGCTGGGAATTAGGGTGACCTGAATCTCCAAAAACCTCTGACAGTATCTCATCACCACAAGACCCTTTGAAAGCATTTAGCGCTCTCCACTGCAACCGTTCCCTCCTTGCCAAGACCACGTGGCATTGGTTTGCTCCTACGCCAGGACCGTGTTTCCAGCATAGCATGACTGTGCTCCCAGTGACATGGGTATGATTCACAACTGGTTTCACTGGGGGGGTTACACTGAAAGCAAATGCTGGACACAGCACCACCTGTCTTCTGGGGAAACTGAGGCACAGGCTTGCCTGACTCCCTGAGCACAGATTTCATGTTATTGGTACCACTAGGTGCCCTGGAAACTCTGTGTCGCAGCATCTTAGCAAGCACTCCTCCCCCGCTGACCTCAGCAAACAGCTCACTGGGTGATGTCACTCAGCATGACATCAGCCTTCACCCAGCTTACTCCAGAGGTGGCTGCTCAGCCACCCCAGACGTGCAGGTGCCACGGGGGCCGTTTCAGCAGCGGGATGAGGCAGGGCCTGAGGGCTTAGCACACCCCACGGGCGGAGCTCGGTAGCGAACCACAGGGCGAGGAGCATACACAAAAACTCAGCCTGTCACAGCAGCAGAAAACAGGACAGCTTTCTAGATAGGGGACAGGGCGTCCTCCAGAGACAGGCTGTCCTCGGGGCACCACGTGCATCTTTAAAACACCCTCACAACCAGAGCAAGAGGGAGGTGCGCCGAAAAGGGCCCCTCCGCTCCCAGCAGGGCGATGGGCGCCCAGCGAGCCCTGCTCCAAGGACTGCCTTGAATTTACACATCCAAGTGTAATCGAAATGGGCTAATAAGAGGAGACCACCAAAAAGCACTCACGCCGGTCACCTCTGCTGCGGCTGAGTGTGCCAAACACCCTGCCGCAGTACTGCCCGGAGGTGCCCCCGCAGCTTGAGGGCAGCAGGGCAGAGCAATGGGCGTTGGGTCTGGTACCCACGCTAAGCCCCATCACAACTGCAAGGACTGATAAGCCGAGGGGGAAGCAATCCCCCCACTGCCGGGCCAGGCCTGTGTCCCCCCACCAGGACACCAGGAACACGGTGGAGCCCTGCCCCTCCGTCTGGGGACAGAGCAGAGGAGGCAACGGGAAGGGGTGGGAGGGAACAGCTTCAGGAGGGTGCAGGGAAAAGCAAGAGGGAATCACAAATAACCTGCACAGGCAAATCCCCCTTGATTTCCTAAGTCCAGGAAGGAGAATAAAAGCGACGGGCAGCAACAGCCCTGATTGCCAGGGAGCGCTCACCATTTGTGGACGACGTCAGGCAGTGGAAGACGCTACCGGAGGTGCAGTTCTGCCAGAGGTCCGCCGTGTGCCCGCCGTTCACCAGCCATTGCTGCAAGAGAGACGCAGCCCCATGAGCAAGGAGGCAGCAGGCAGCCGCGTGCCCCTCCCAAGGCTTCGGCACCAAGCAGCCCCAGTGCGTACCAGCACACGTGTGCCCAGCCGGGTGCTCGCAGGCACATGCTTTTCTTTATAAAGGGGTTTGGAAAGTAAATACTGATATTTGCTTTTAGCTGCTTTCACCTCAACGGCAGAAAAACAGAAGCCTTTTATTCTCTTTAAACATAGACCAAGTCCCACGGGGATGCGCACTTCCCTCCCCTCTGCCATCCTCGCCTGGTGCCTGGCCGGGCTATTTGAATGCTTCCACGTGATTTCTAACGACTCGGAAGATTTTTGTAATGTCTTCTACTACTATTACCACCCAAAAAAAAAAAAAAACCAAAAAAGGGGGGAAAGAAGGACCTGGTGAAGCAAGCCTGGAACTCCCCAGCTCCACAAAACTGCTGCCTTAAAAACGAAGTCAAACCTCTTCCTGAGTAGGTGACGTGTTAACTGGGGTCTGGACCGAGAACAGTGCTGGGAACCTTCTGTGCAGCATCCAACCATCTTCCCACTGCTTGCAAAGCTTAAGCCTTGAAAATCACCAGCTGGTGCCCATCTGGGTTAGGAGACAGACTGTGCCTAATTCACAGCCCCAAAGGAGCAGAGCTGGGAAGCAAAACTGCTGGTGCTGAGGATCCAGTGCCCAAACCAGTCCCGCTTCAATGGGTTTTGCTCAGACTGGCTGTACTGGTCCTGTGGGCTGAAGCCCGTTAGCAGGTGGAGCTCCTTTATGAAAGGGCAGTGCAGTTTCAGGCCCACGGAGGGTAGTTTGGGTGCTCTGAGGCTGCTCCGTGATGTGAGCCAGCACGGGGACGATGAGGAGATGGGCTTCACCAGCGCTCTCCTCTGTACTAACGGGGATGCCCCCAGCACCCGCTGTGGCACACAACCAAGTGACCCACCAGTTACACCTGACGGCACAAATACAGAAAGAGCTTTCTGTGCAGAATGCTCCAAAATCCCACTGTGCAGTGACCAGCAAGGCCAGCAATCAGCAAGTAAAGGCTTCCTGCTAAAAGCCAGGCTGGAAAATAAACCACAAATAAAAATAACACCTTCTGGTCTTGCCATGCCATAACCCCCCCGCCGTCCGCTCCCTGCCTCGCCGGTACCCCGGTGCCGGAGGAAAGTCCGTACTTACGCTAACGATGGTGGAGACGAAGAGGAGCACCAGCACGGTGACGTGGAGCACGATGATCCCCAGCAGCAAAAGCAGCATCTTGGCGGTGGTGGAGGGCAGAACTGGAGGGGGAGAGGGATGCTGCTGAGTGAGTGTGTGCGTGTGCGTGTGCGTGAAGCCCGGCCCCGAGGGCAGCAGGAGGCGCTCCGCCGACGGCAGGAGCCCGCCCGGCTCCCGGGGATGCTTGGGCAGCGCCCGGCTCCCGGGCTTCTTCCCTCGGGCCCCGCCGATGGAGGGGGGGCTCCGAGCCCTCCGCCCGGGCCCACTCCCGGGTACCCCCGAGCCCTCCCCCCGAGCCTGCTCCCCCCCCAAGCCTTCTCACCGAGGGGGTTTCCCCGGCCCCCCGCCCCTGGGGACCCCCGAGGGGGGGGCTTCCCCGAGGGGGTCCCCCGGCCCCTCTCCTCCGACGGGGGGCTCCGATCCCTCTCCCCGAGGGGAGTGTGCTCCTCGGCACCCCCAGGGGAGGGGTCTAGCTCGGCGCATCTCAGCCAAGGGGCTACCCCGGCCCCTCTCCGCCGGGAGGGGGGTTCTTCTGCCCACCTACCCATGGGACCACCGGGGGTGACTCTGTCGGCCCCTCTCCCCAGGGGAGGCTTTCCCCGGCCCATCTCTCCTGGCGACCCCCGGGAAGGGGGGGGGGTGTCTACCTAGGCTCCTCTTTTCTGCGGGGTCTCCTCGGCCCATCTCCCCTCGGCCCCCCCAGCAGGGGCTCTCTTGGCCCCTCTCCCCGGGGAGGGGGGTAGCTTTCCCCAGCCCATCTCCCCTCGGGACCCTCGGAGAAGGGGGGAGGAGGGCTGCCCTGACCCCTCTCCCCAGGGGACCCCCGGGGCGGGGGTGGAGAAGGGGGGGCTCCCCAAGTCCTTCTCCCCTGTGGACCCCCGGAGGGTCTCTCCGGTCCCTCTCCCCCTCGGGCCGTACTCACGTCGCGGCGGAGCCGAGGGGCGCCGGGAGCGGAGC